>CM070043.1:9054759-9066527 GCA_036250615.1 Ptychadena robeensis
TTGGAATCATGTATGATTTTCGTTCCACTTCTGCGTGTGCCTATTGTCATTGGTTGATCCCCGATCCTTGATCGAATACAGTGCTTCCAAGGTTTGACTGCCCTAATTTATCCAATGCTGTCCTATACAGATTTTGCCGCAACAAGTTGAATTGGATCTCATTCCTGGTTATCTCACAGATAATATATGGTACTACGGAGAGGTACATGGATGACCTTGGTTCTATATACTATGCCGGCAAAATAATAGTTTAGCTTGATCTGTTCCTTATGTTTCTCTGTTATCACAATATTTTTGAACAATTACATTTACTAGTCAATGGAACCCCTTTCTAGCATCAATGTGCATATAGCTATACACAAAAGAATCCTCTAAATGAAATGTTGATACAGCTATGAAAATTGTGGCTATGATCCTTAACCAGCAAGCTATTGCTTCGATGAATCAACACTAAACTTTTATGTGTCTGGTGAAAATGCCAAACACCTTATCAACACAATGTAACAGTGCATTATTGTTGCCATTGCTGGTGTTTAATCTCAGTAAATGTCAAAATTAATAGGCTTTTGTATTCAATTGCGTATAACAATAGAGACATTAAAACAAATAGGTTTGTGGTAAATGATGCTATCCATGACTTTCCCTCATTTCTTTCACATATTGGTCATATTCTGCCCACAAAAAGTTTTTTCTTATCTAGAAGTTTGAAGGTTATTAACCTGTGAACTGTTATCTAGGCCTTGGGCTATTCGGAGAGATGTCCCTGGAGATCATGTTTCATCATCTTGCAATGATTGGTGAATTCAGATGAAATTGCATGAAAAGTTTTACTTTATCTTTGACTTCTCTAGTATTTGAAAATAAACATTAACTTTTTCAAGCATAATCAATGACTTGTATGCATAAAAAAATTATGAAAATCATTGAAAACATCCCCTCAAAGAAAGCTTACCACCCAGCCAATAGAATTACATAAAGAAGTAGTGTTCTAGCACATGTAGGTTTTGCATAAATGAAGTTCAAAAAGTCAAAACTTTAAACTTATGCAAAAACTGCATATTTTTTATGTTGCCACATCTTCCACTTTCTGCATCTCCAACACCCTGTGGAAAGCCGCCCATGATGCCGCCAACCCTCTAGTTGAATGAGCTGTAAGAGATTCTGGAACTTCCAGACCTTTGTCAGAATACGCCATGCTGATGATTTTGACAAGCCAGGAGGAGTAGAACCTGGCTGGAGGCTCTGCCACCCAGATTACTGAAGGATTGTGGATATTCTTTTTCCGTGCAGACACAAAGGAGGAACATTTTTCCCAGATTCTGTCATAGGTTGCATTAGTGGATGCCTTGCGACCCTTGAGTAAGGTGGAAATCACTTTGTCAGAGCAACCTCTCGAGAGGAGTTTACACCTTTCTATATCCAGGCTTTTAGCCAGAGGTATGAAGGAGCAGGATGGAGAAAAGAACCCTGTGTCAGGAGGTCCTTCCTGAGACGGAGCTGGAGCGGAGGCATCTGACTCATATGGAGGAGAGGATACCAGGGTCTCTGTGGCCAGTCGGTAAGAATGGACAGGACTGACTTCCCGCAGGAGCGTGCTGCTCCTGGTGCCACTCTGTCTCCTGACATACACTACTGCTGTTGTGTTGCCCATCTGGGATTTGACCGAACAAGTATGAGGGAATCTCTAGACTGGTGAAGAACTAGGATGTCGTCCAAGTAATAGAAAATCTGTAGCCCAACCACTCGGAGTTTGGCAATAACAGCGACTAGTATTTTGGTAAAAACCCTGGGAGCAGTGAGACAGACAAACTGGAAATGCCTGCTGTGGATGGCATAGGGTGAATGGGTACATGGAGATATGCATCCTTCAGGTCTACAGAGAGGAGCCAGTCCCCAGGCTTGATGGATAGGAAAATGGTAGCCAGCGATTCCAACTTGAAGGACTCCTTTACAATACATGTGTTTAATCGAGTCAGATTAAGCACTGGTCTCCAGTCACCAGTTCTTTTGATTACCATGAATACTGGGGAATAAGCACCTTTTCCCCATTGAACAATTGACACCTCGACAATTGCCCTTTGACAGTGAAGATTGTCTATGTACGACAGCAGGATAGAACGTTTCCGCGTATCCCTGGGAATTCTGGTCTGCACAAAATGGTGAAGTGGAGGGGAATAGAATTTCCATGAACGACTAACACGGTGTCCACTACCCAATTGTCTCGGATGTTGGCTGCCCAGACCTGGGAAAAGAGTGAGAGATGTGCTCCGACTGGGCAGGCCTAGACGGACGCGCCAGCAAAAGGACTTTTTGTTATCCAATCCTTGCACTGAAGTAGGCTTTGTGTTCTTGTACTGTGTAGCCCTCCAGTTACGGTGATATTCTCTGCCCAGCTTATATGCTTTTGCCTCCTTCTGCAGATGAAGTCCCCATGACTGGAATCTCCGCTGCCTCAGGAATTTCCGCTTTAGGGGGAAGGAACCCGGATTGCCACCTGTTGCCCTTTCAATGGCCTTCTCAAGCCTGTCACTGAAAAGGGAACTGCTGTCAAAGGGAAGTTTGCAGAGGGCTTGTTTGCTGGCCGCATCAGCCACCCATGGCCTAAACCAGAGAGCTCTCTTGGCTGTGACAGAAGACAGCATTACACTTGACATGGAGCGGACAATATCAATTGAAGCTTCTGCTAAAAAGGATGACGTTAACTTCAGTTCCTTAAGAAATGGAATAGTAGTAGCTCAGATGGGGTCATCTGAGGAAACCGCTTCCATAGTAGCAAGCCAAGGCCCTTGAGATGGATGCCAGTGCTACCACTGGTCTATAAATGGCTCCGGCTGTCAGATATATCTTACGCAAGTCTTGATGGGTCGATTCAGGGGATCCTTAAATGATGTCACATCCTCCATTGGTAGAGTTATGTGGCGGGCTAGTCGAGTCACAGCTGCGTCGACTTGAGGTGGTGAGTCCAGATAGCACATCTCTTCTAAGTTAAAGGGGTACAGTTTTGAGAATCTGTTATAAATGGAGGATTTCTTGTCCACAATCGACCATTCCGGAGTAATTATCCGCTTGACCTCCTCAATGAAGGGAAACATAAACACTTGCTTTTTCAGGGGTTTGAAAAACCTTTTTCTCGGTGGGGGAGAAATGGGCATCTTGCCATTCCAAACCCCTGCGAACTACCTGGACGAAAGGCTGAAAACTGAAAGACCCCCAAAGGAGGATCCATAGAAAGGGTGCATTCTGACTCATCTGAGCTGTCCACTGTGAGTGGAGGTTCTGAAGGTTGGTAAGGTATACTCAAGGGTGCCTGAACACCTGATGTAGATGAAGGATTTATGAATATGAACCTGTATTTCTATGGTTTATCAAGGCAAGACCTGATGTAGATGGGCGGGGTTCCGCTTGAGAAGCTTGCAAGAATGTATATACCTTTTTAAATCCATCTAGAATCTTGTAGAATGTTCCAGCTTGTCTGGCTAGACATGTCAGGGTTTTCCTTATTTTGAAATCTGCCCAGTGATAGGGGAGTGAGCTGATAGAACACTGAGTCTATAAATATGATTAATGGGCTCCGTCCAGGGTCTCCTGTAAGCTGTTTGTGAAGAAGAGAGCCAGGGCTCTGTGTCTCTCCAGTTTTCTCCGCGTGGGAATGGGCCTCCTGCATCAGGCCTGAGGTACTACAGTGACCAGCTACACCATGTTAATGGAACTTCCCTAAAGGGCTAGGGGTTGAAATTGGAAGCTGCCTCACTTATACTAGGCTGGAGGTAATAGATAGAGATGAGCGGCATAGGCAATATTTGAATTCATGATATTTCGCAAATAATTATACTAATGTTCTATTCTATATTCGTGATTGTGATTCACAATTATAATCGCCTAGCAAATACCTTTAAAATGCTACTTATTTCCGCATTGCGAATAAATATTCATGCCCATAAGCATCCCAATGGCAAATATCGCGAATATTCGAAATTGCGAATATCCACCGCCATATTTGTGAAATTTGCAAATTCTTGAATAGCCGATATTCACCGTATATATTCTCAATTTGAATATTCAAGCTCAACACTAGTAATAGACTGATCTCATCTCCATCACACCTATCAGCACCTACTTACCTGGGTAAGAGCCTCAGCATTATATATATTCCAGCTGTGTGTATATACTGGACTGTTTGAAACTTCTGCCATGAACTGTACCCTATTTCTGGGAGATAGTGAAGATGCATATACAGTTGCAAGGAAAAGTATGTGAACCCTTTGGGATTGTGCAGAGTTTTGCTCGAATTGGTCATTCAATGTGCTCTGATCTTCATTTCTTTATCTAAGTCACTGATAAAGGGGAGATTATTGCTTATTACTGTTTCCCCAGCAATATCTTTCCCTCTTATGCTAGCCATACACAGCCAGAGCCGGAGCGATATCGTCCTCCGATATCGCTCCGGGAGGCTAACGTTAGCCTCGCATTGCATTCTGGGGCCCCACAATCGGCCAGGCACCCTTTGTGTGCCGGCCATAAGCAGCGATGGAGACGCTCGTCTTCATTGCTGCTTATGGCCATCGGCTTCCATCGGCTTTGGCCGGCCAGAGATTTTCCAACATGTCGGATCTCTGGCCGGCCGAGAAGTGGGGCGACAGGGATCTGTCGCCCCATGTGGGGACATGCCGATAAACGGCCGGATTTTAACCTGACCGACGGCGAGAGCGCGCACGCCCGTCGGCCAGATTAAAATCCGGCCGTTTATCGGCATGTGTATGGCCGGCATTAGTGTATCAAGGCCAGATATTGCCACGTATCATAAGATGGTGGTCGATATACAGCCTTTTCCTCCTAGGATGGTAGTATATAAACCTCAGTTATGTCTCCCGCTACATTATGTAAGCACTATTACCAGGAATCACTTGAAACTTTGCAGATATAACATAAAAGACACCTTTACTATGTTACAATTAACAATCAACATATACAATATAGGTTCACGTATATCATGGTCATGTATGTAAACACACAATGTAACTGGCCTATAGATATAATAATATAGAACAAAGGGGTACTTAGCCAAGTTTGTTAGATCATGCCACCTGGTCCTCAGCTCCCATCCTCTCAGCCTGCTTGCAAGTTCCAACTGCCTTCCTTGTCCAAACATCCCCACCTCACTAGCCCAGTGATGCCCACCCAGGAAGGGGTGGGGTCTCCACCACAGGAAGTGATGTATTTTCCATGTGCTGGCTTTTCTTCACTTCCTGTAATGTCCATGTTGTTATACTGAAAATCTTGCCCTGTAACAGTCACACCAATAGAAAAACACAGTAGCTCCCATTAAAGTCAATGGGCATGTTTCCACACAAGCGATTGCCCGTGATCAGCTGCGGTCACGATTTTGGGGACGATTTTGAACGCCAACCTAACGCATTTTTGATTGTGGACTGCGAGCGGTCACTCGTTTCAATGTAGCAATATTCTTGGGATGTCTGATGTAAATCGCCCTCTTAAGGTCATGCCACATGATTTCAATCGGGTTGAGGTCAGGACTCCTTCCAGAAGGTGTATTTTGTTCTGTTGAAGCCATTCTTTTGTTGAATGACTTGTATGCTTTGGGTCATTGTCCTATTGCATTACCCATCCTCTGCGGAGCTTTAGTTGGCGGACCGATGGTCTTACACTTTCCTGCAAAATGTCTTGATAAACTCTGGAATACATTTGTCCATCAATGACAACAATCCGACCAGGCTCTGAGGCAGCAAAGCAGCCTCAAACCATGATGCTCCCTTGTTTTTTGCGCCATGTTTTACAGTGGGGATGAGGATTTGATGTTGGTGTGCTGTGCCTATTTTTCTTCAACCATAGTGTTGCATGTTTTTTCCAACTCGATTTTGTTTTTTTCTGTTTCATATTTTGCAAGTAGTGCTGTGGAATATCCAGGTGCTATTTTGCGAACTTAAAACATGCTGCAATATTTTTTGGGGACAGCAATGGCTTCTTCCGTGGTGTCCTCCCATGTACTCCATGTTTAATCTTTTTCTTATTGTAGATGTATCAACAAAAATGTTAGCCTGTGCCAGAGGTTTCTGTAAGTCTTTAGCTGACAATCTAGGATTCTTCTTTACCTCATTAAGCATTCTGCACTGTGCTCTTGCAGTCATCTTTACAGAATGACCATGCCTAGGGAAATTAGCAACAGTGCAAAATTTTCTCCATTTGTAGACAGTCTGTCTTACCATGGACAAATAAACATCAAGGCATTTGGTGATACTTTTGTAACCCTTTCCAGCTTCATGCAAGTCAACAATTCCTGATTGTAGGTCTTCTGAGAGCCTCTTTTCTGCGAGGCATGGTTCACATCAGACAATGCTTCTTGAAACCAGTAAACCCAAAACTGGTGTGTGTTTTTGAAGGGCAGGACAGCTTTCAGCAACACATCCAATATCATCACACTGATTGGACTCAAAGTTGGCTCACTCCTGGCTCCAATTATCTTCTGGAGAAGTCATTAGGTCAGGAGTACACATATTTTTCAACCCTGCACTGTGAATGTTTACATGTTATGTTCAATAAAAACATGAAAACATATAATTGTGTAGTAATATTTTAAGCAGACTGTGTTATTCTATTGGTGTAATTTAGATGCCATTTTATGACCAATTCATGCAAAACTCCACGTAAACCCAAAGGGTTCACATACTTTAACTTTTTACTGTACTCCTGTAGTTAGTGGAAATTATCCAGTGTGACCTTCTCTTATTTCTGAACTACATGCAAGATTTGGTTGCAGCACTAGCAATGGGCTTCAAAGCTTAAAGAACCTGGTAGACTCCTGGGAGTGTAAGCCCACAAGAGCAGCTGGTGACTCCAGGGTGACCCCAGGTCTACACTACACCTCCTATAAAATAGATCACTCTGGATCATAAGGAGTAAGTGTGTTATTTGTAACACCTTCTTTGTTACCATCACCTGAGTATATACAACAACGACAAAGGCGCACCTATTTCTATTTCCTTGCTAAATTCAAGGAAGACAGAGGGTAACCATATATAGTCAGACTTTCAAGGTGGGTTTACACGTGTAGATTTTTCTTCAATCAACTGCCAATTAAATTTTTTGTTCGATGTCGTTGTCGAACATCGTTCGTTCATTTACCGACTGTAACATTAGACTTTTTGTTCGTCCATCGCCGATATCGAATGAAAATACATTCGGAATTACAACCATAGATAAAAATTTACCAACATCTTCTAAGACCTTTTGAACGATTTTTTGTTTGAGGTCGAACAAAATTTATCCATTGAACTACTTTGTAATTGGCCATTCTAGATTTTTGTTCAATCAACCAAAAAATCTACACGTGTAAACCCACCTTTAGTCTTAATAAATTACTCGCTGAATCAAACATGAAAATTAATGGTGAAGTGGCGACAGACCAAAAGGTTCTCCATTCCTGGCAAAATGGCTAACAATCCTAAATTCTCTAATTGAAACCTACTTTAAGGTAATTACCATGACGGCATATGTTTCTGTGTGATCCCTAATTGAAAGCCTCCAATAGACAAACAACATATAAAGATAATACAGACAAAAAATTTCATATATATACAAATGATTTGTTTTCACAGTGAATGTTGCAACTTATACATGTCCTTCTTCTGACAAAGTGCCTTCTGGGTTCTGAAATGTGTTGAGAAAAGAAATTACACATACGCATGTATTAAATCGTTACAATCTATGTATCGTTTTTCTGGACTGTGTTGAAATTGTATAAACTGTAAACAATATTTTTATACTGTGAACAAAATTGCCATGGAATGTTTATTTAGACTAAAAGTCTGGCTATATATGGTTACCCTAAAAATAACCCCAAAAGCTCCAAATAACATAAAATGTTTGTGTAGTAATATTTTTAGCAGACTGTGTTTTTCTATTGGTGGGACTTAGCCAACCCACAAGAGCAGCTGGTGACTCCAGGGTGACCCCAGGTCTGCACTACACCACCTAAAAACCCCTCTGTCTCCCTTGGAATTTAGCAGGGAAATAGAAATAGGTGTGCCTTTGTTGTACTACACAACCACATTATTCTTAAAATTCTAAATGCAAAATCCTTCAAGACAATATCAAGTTCATGCATTGCAGATGGAACATGAGGTTTATATGTAAACATGTAACATACCATATTAGATCCACGAATAAGCCCATATACTGGATGAAACTAGTTGGAGATAAGGGGGGCCTCATAAGTGCCGGTGTTGATGTATTTAATGATTTTGGATTAAACTGTGGAAGTTTCATTGTTGTGGTTGGGAGGAGTTTTGGAGTCAAGGACAGACTGGTTGGTCGCTCCTGCATCAGAGAATTTAAGTATATAAAGGTAGCCATGCACGAGCAGGTACCTACCCGATTTTTTTAGCTGATCAACTGCCGTGTCGCCCAGAGGTCGCTCGCCCACAAATCCCACCCCCAAATCCCACGCCCACCCACCTGGCCAGATCGACCAGGATCTTCCACATGTCGCATCGCACGGTGATCCGATATTTCAGTAAATTCCTGGCCTAGCATCCCAATCCAAGTAATGTTCAGCACACAAAGGGTGCACGCCGACCCTCTAAACAGTTGCTACAGTCGGTCCCTTTATCGAGGGAGAATCTTCCCGTGTATGGGGACCTTTAGAAAGCTGCAGAGGACATCTGTGTCTGCAATAATGTGCAGAGTATTCATTTTGGTAAATGTGGCATATTATCCAATAGCTGCGTTGCTTTCTCCTTACAAGCCCCATGTAACAAAGACAGCTATTGATAAGATCCTGTATTTAGGATTCAGGTGTAGGGGTAAGTGATGAACATAGGAGTATGCGGGATCTGTCATTTATTTAAATGTAAAGTTGTTTCCTTGTATCCATAAAACACACCTCATTGACTTTCCTAATGTCACTCTGCTGAGAAGTCACAAAACATGAGTTGGAAGTATAAACAAAGTAAAATTTTTGCAATTTGTTTTCTTCTAGTGCCGTTATTTCCATATGCCAAGACCTATTGATGTGCAAGCGCATGCCTCTAATGCCCCAGTGGCAAGTTATTGCATTCCTTGTATTACTTGTGATATGCAGGAGGGGGGGGTTGGATGTAAGAGAGGGACATGGGGTCTTTACTTTCATCCCTTGGCGAGATTACATCTGACTTCACATCTGCCTCTCCCTGGCCCAGTGGTCCTGCAGTCAGTAATCCTCTGCGCTTTCAATTAGCTGTGATGCAGTCGCTAAGCAACTGACCTGTGGTGAGGAATACATAATGTCCTCTCCTCCCTCCACCCACCTTGGAGTGTCAGGGTAGAATGCGAGAGAGATTGAATGGATTTCTTAGCAGGTTCACATCCGTCTTCTTTTCCCTGTCCTTGGGCAATTGCCATTTGAATAGCGCGGATGAAGAACCAGATTGTGTTTATAAAACTAATCCTGTGTTAGTTTGCGTTGTTAATTTAGCAACGAGGGACGTTTGCATGGCACATGCCTGATTACTGATGTGACCTTTCACTGTAGAGCGCATCCTACAGACAGTGATAGGTTATTAGGGAATAGGCAATGTCAGCCTTCTTGACACCCCCATAATCAGTGATGCCAAAGAGGTGACCTTGTTGGTCTGCTCATTAAATGTATTGTGATATCCTGGTAGAGGCAACAGCGGATTCAAGAATCGCTGCCGAATCGAGTCCTCTCTGGCAGATGTTTCACCCAAGGCTAGAGATAAATAAAATGATTGCATTGGGATGGAAGCCAATTAACCTACAAGAATGTTTCAAATCAAAAATGCAGACGGCGTGTAGTTGTGTAGGGTCTAAACCAAGGTCCAAAAAAGGGGAGCTGACCAAATAGCCATGTTTAGGTTCTTCAGCAAAAAAAAATACTGATTAAGATCTGCAGAACAATTTTAGTCTCTGCCTGGGGCTGCTGTGTTTTATTCATTACTCCTGGGAGCATAGCTATTTGTTAGCTTGCAAGTGGGCATTGGATAGGATCCTTAATTCAGCTTACAGTACTAAATCTAAAGCTGATCAGTTTGGCACTTCTATTTAGCTATCCCCCTTTCAGTCAGTGAGTTTCTCTTTTATCATATCAAAATAAAAGAACCCTTACTTAGTTGGGACTTAAAGTGAAACCACACGCAGATCAATCTACTAATATGAACAAAATAAGTGTCTACATGTTCTTCCATAGCTTTGTCAACATATGGCTACATCAGATTGGAAACCCATTAAAGGTCTAGCCTAGTGAACCTTATTATGGATCTGTTATTACCAATTAAAGATGGTAAGGGAACAGAAGCAATACGTAATAACCTATAAGCTTTAAGAGTGCCAGTTCTTTTTCCACTACTTCCCTCTACATGTGTATAGGAGCTTATGAGGTTTGCCCTCTGCCTGCCTGTCTATGGGGAAGCTACGTCACCACTGTGGTTGTCTACAACAGTGTCATTTTTTTAGATGGGTCCTGAGGTAGCTCTAACTGGGTGAAATGCTTCACCATATGTAGCTTAGATATTGCCTGTGACAGTATCCGGATCGTCTTACTTTGACCAAAAAATATACTTTAACAAAAAAATCCAGACTAAGCTTTCTCATTTGATCTCATGTACTATGCTAATGTGATGTTATGTCTCAGAACCTTTCAATAAAGTCATTTTGATAAAAAAAAAAGACTAAGCTCCATCTGGCAGTGCGGGAGTTGAAGGAGGTGGAGATGCTGTCTGCCATATGTCTATGACAGCTTGAGCTTTGTAACATCAGCTCAAGCTGAAGTTACAAACTCTAGCTGACTTTCCCACCAGATTGGCCAGGTGGATTGCTGCCCCGCTTGGTGGATGGCTGGTTTTCCTGTCTCAGTGCTTGGCTACAGAGGCAAAGGATGTAGGTGGGTCTTTTGGCCAAGGGTGGTCAAACTTTCACCTTATAAGAACCCCCCCCCCCCCCAAAGCGTCCTATAAGGCAAGAAACACGGTATGTGTGTATAAACCTTTTTTGTCCAATAAAATGTTGACAAACGTTTGGATGAATAGTTAGACATTTATTTTGTTTATATTAAAGTCCCAAATAGGTCAGGGTTCTTGGACATTTGTACATGTTAAATGAAGGATGGTAAGTAACATGTACCAGCTGACAGTTCCAAATTACTTTGGAATTAGTGATGAGCAGCATGGGCATTATTCACAGAATATCAACAAAAATTTGCCTAATATTCGCAATATATTCATGATTTCCAATCATTACTACCTTCATTTCACAAATCGGCACTTGTACATGCTCATATTGTGAAAAAAACTGTGTAAAAATATTGATTGTTCACTATTACGAAGATAAAGCACTATATTGTATGGTATGAGGACAAGCAAGTGCCCCGCATTTTTGTGTTTTGTAACATATTATTTGATTCAAAACCACCATTTTGAAAAACATTTTTAAATTCCTTTACATTATCAATACTGGTAAAATAATTGTAGAGTCCTTATTCCCTTTCTTTTAACCTCCCTGGCAGTGTTATTTATTTTTTATGTGAGGTATAGAAATGTAAACAGATTACAATATAATCTGTTGTACGTCACCAGCTTGTATGGATCAGGTAAGTAATCCTGAGTTTGGTTCTTAAGGTTTGCTTTTGGACATGAAAATCTACCCCGAGCCGCTTTCAGGAATACCTCCATAGGGTGTTAAAATTCCTTTGCTCTAGTTTACTTAACCTCCCTAGCGATATGCCCGAACCCAGTTCGGGCACAGGCACACTGCAATAA
>CM070043.1:9073861-9087916 GCA_036250615.1 Ptychadena robeensis
CCATCACTACCGATCACCAGTACTTTGTAGGACCAAAGTATTGTAGGGGAATGGATGTACAATGATTCCCTGTCAGATCGACGGGCACTCGACTGTGGTGTGATGATGTCATTACAAGTGGTTGAACGCCCTGCAGATCTATGCGTCTACGGCCAGCTAAAGGCTATCCCAATTTTTTAAGTAGCTGTAACTTTCTAGCTTGCTATAATTCAGGTTTTGATTCTTTTGAAGATGGTACATATGCATGACAAACTAAACATAATAAATACTTTTACCAATTAACAGGTTTAACAATTTTCTGTAAGAAACCCATACCAACAACAATTGTTTTTCTAATGCAATACAAACTCATGGAGAACCTATCATTCATTAGCAGGAAAAATGGCATGAAGTATTTATGTGTTATCACATGAATGCCAGAAGCCCAGGGAATCCATGGAGCCCAGGAAATTCATGGGGGCCCATGCCTGGGTGGGCTGTAGGAGGCAGCTAAAGGTGGGGACTTCATCAAGAAGGAAACTTAAGTCAGAGGGGAAGGACATGTCCTCAAAAGGCGCCACAGGAAGGAGCATCAGCCTTCTGGTTTGAACTCTATTTCTTTTTATGTTGTTATTCTGAGGTAACTTTATAGGGCGGACATTTTATTGTGGAATGAATGGCTTTGTGTTATCGTTATCTTATATGTCCCCTTTTTTTTGCTAATGTAAGCTTAGGAGGGAGAGAACGAATTTTCCCGAAACCCGGGATTTTGTGAAAATGGGATAGTTGACAGGTATACAGTGTTGGCAATGCCATGGTAAATGCTAAGCTCTTAAGGAGGTCAATGACCCAGTGGTTGTATTTAAAATATATGGAAAATGGAGTCATGGTGATATATTAGTACCAATTAAGAAAGTTGTGTAGTGACCCGAGAAAGGGCCACATAACTATATTTATATGTGTCTTATATTGCTGTAATATATGCCTTATAATTGCTTATTTGTGTGGTGTGTCCCCTTAAGGGTTACACCTACTGTGTACGTTCTGCTCTAACCATGAGTCATGGCTGGGTGTTTACTACTATGTTTTCCCTCCAAAAAAAGTAGCAGCAGCGTTATTCCTGCCCAGTAACGAGCCTTTTGCCACCCGTATGAGGAAATCAGGGAGTGCAGAATTATTAGGCAAGTGGTATTTTTGAGGAATAATTTTATTATGGAACAACAACCATGTTCTCAATGAACCAAAAAACTCAATTATTACATATCAAAGCTGAAATATTTTGGGCCAGTAGTTTAGGTTGTTTTTAGTTTTAGCTATTGTAGGGGGATAATCTGTGTGTGCAGGTGCACTATTATGTGCAGAAATATTAGGCAATAACAAAAAAACAATTTATACCCATTTCAATTATTTATTTAACAGAGAAACCAATATAAACATCTCAACATTCACAATATACATTCTAACATTCAAAACAAAACAAACAACAAATCAGTGACCAATATAGCCACCTTTCTTTGCAAGACACTCAAAGCCTGCCATCAGGATTCGTCAGTGTTGATCTGTTCACCATCAAATTAGTGCTAGCAGCAAACCCCCACAGCCCCAGACCTGTTCAGAGGTGTACTGTTTTTCCTCTTGTAATCACACATTGATGATGGACCCAGGTCCTCAATGGGGTTGGATCAGATGAAACAAGGAGGCCATGTCCTTAGTTTTTTCTTCTTTATACCCTTTTTGCAGCCAAGCTGTGGAGTACTTGGACGCGTGTGATGGAAGCATTGTCCTGCCTGAAAATCATGTTTTCTTGAAGGATTGCCGACTTCTTCCTGTACCCTGCTTGGAGAAAGGTGTCTTCCAGAAACTGGCAGAGGACTGGGGTTGGATTGACTCCATCCTCAACACCGAAAAGGCCCCCCCCCACATGCACTCATCTTTGATGATACCAAGCCAAACCATACTCCATCTACACCATTGCTGGAGTCTGAGTCGGATGGAGCTCTCTTGACCTTACCAATCAGCCACGCTGCCCATCACATCTGACCCATCAAGCTCACTCTTCATCTTCACCGTCCATAAAACCTTAGAAACTCAGCTCTTAGATATTCTCTCGGCCCATCTTACGTCCAGTTTCGCTTGTGTGTCATCAATGTTCACGTTGTCGATCTATATACCTCTGTCACCTTTCTGTCTCGAAGTATTGCACACCTTGTACTTTTTGGCACTCCCATTCTCCCAAGTGATTTCCGCTCTGAATATTGCCAACAACTGGTGGCAAGTGGATCTTGGCAGCTGCAACGCTGACACTTTTCTCAGTTCATGGGCAGATTATTTTGCGCCTTTGTTGTTCCACCACGCGCTCTGCGACCCCCGTTGACTGTTTTGAACTGTAAACACGCTTGATTGTTCGAGACACGCTTCGAAGCTTTGCAATTTTAAGAGTGCTGCAATCCCGCTGCAATAATCTCCTATTTTTTGACTTTTCTAAGCCTGTCAAGTCCTTCCATTTTGACCCTTTTGCCAAGGAAAGGAGTGCCCCTAATAATTATGCACACCTAATATAGCGGGTTGATGCATTGACCACACCCCTTCCTCATACGATATGCACATCACCTAATATGCTTATTGGTAGAGCTTTCGGCCTTTTCGCTTGGAGTACGACCACATGCATAAAGAGGATGATGTGGTCAAAATACTCATTTGCCTAATAATTCTGCACTCCCTGTAAATAGGCAAACCTCAGAATGTTCTGGGCTCTCTGGCTTCTGTCATCTGCTCATCAACATCTCCCTGGTGTAACACAGCTTCAGCCTTGGACCCAGCAGACAGTCCCAACAAACACCCAGCCGAATGGTTCCAGCAATGCGGTAGCAGCACAGTAACGTATTTCCCATGTTTGAACCCCTTCTCTTCTAAATCATCTGTAAATATTCCCAATAAAACTGTAAATAGCCCCTACTGGCTTGCGTGGACCTTCGCTTATTGGGGTGTGAGCTCAGCCTGAAAAGTGGACAGAGGACATCCAACTTTGAAGAACCTGGTGTCATGAGTACTTCCAAACTTTGCACTTGCACGACACTACAGTTGTAAAGAGGTGGGGCTGGTGTCATATTATAGTTGGAGTTTGTGGGTGCTGTCAGGGACATTGTGTGATTCTGGCATTTATATTGGTTGTTCAGTATTCATGTTGGTTTAATAAAGCTGTGGCCTAAATAATCCACTTTGACAACTGATACAATCTCAAGTCTTGTTATTCCTAAATAAAGTGGCATGGGTAACTTTATTAATGTTGTTGGGTAGGTCAGCAGCATAAAAGCCAAAACATGGTTAATTCTTTAGTTAAGCATAATGGTAAAAACCATGAAAGTTTTTTCATGATGCCAGCTCAGATTTCAGATCTACTGGTGTACAACACAGCTACAGCCTATTATTATAAAGCCATTTATTCCAAACTGCCTACAGCTGCTGCAGGCTAGTTGGCCATAGTGAAAAATCCTGGGCCAGCTGGCTGAAGTAGCACCCATAGGCATCTCCATAAAACAGAATACAATATCACAAGAGCAGAATACACTTACGCCCTCTCCTCTGTAATTGTTTTTGAGTTTAAAGGCTTTATTTAATTTTTTTTAAAATTATATATAAAGGGATATGTTCTGTAATACCTGCTTTATATTTGTATTTATGATGTTTTTCGGGGCATCGTTCGGGGGTTTTATGTGTTATATTGCTGCCAGATTCTGTTGTGCAGGATCCAGAGTTCCATAGAAGTACTGTGACACTGAAGATCTCTGCATGTTTGTTGGCTAGCCAATCCCTAGTAGACTTGTCATAGGTGGGCTTGATCAAGTTTACCCTACTAAGCATTGTTCTGGAAGGATTTTATGGCTGGCTGGAGGCCATAGGCCATAGGAGGGTTTTTTATCTACTTGTAGTTCAACTTGAACGGTATAGTAATTGTAAAAAGACCTACATGTCCTTCAAAAATGAAGTATCTCAGAATAGTGTGGGTGTCAACTATTTTAAGAGTTAATACTGCCCTGGAAGAACTACAATACTGTCTTTCTGGACTTGAGTTGGGAATGGAGTTCATGATCTATCATCATTAAGCAAGTGATGACTAGAGTGGTTAATGCTAACCCTAAAAGGGACTACCCAATGAGAAGCACATAAGGACAAAGGAAAGACTTTTAAAGGATCAGGGGCACCAACACTAACCCCAGAACAGTGGCTATTCCAGCTGCCAATTCTCAGAATTATGGCATGGCCCATGGTCGAGGACCCATGGTTGGTCCATACAGTTTCAGTGTGTGACTGAAAGACACAATGACTGTAGGGTTGTGTGAGCCCAGTTGCCAGAATGTTTTCATTTAAAGGACAGAAAGAACTCAAGCTACAGTGGTCTTCATATGTGCAGACATAGACTTTACATCATGATATTTCTTCCTTTTTTCCACTAGGCGGTGATACAGACTAGGATAGGGATGTACCTCTAGTACCTGTGAAATATTAACAGCTTACCCATTTGGGGTTTTATCTGTTATCTGTTTTATCTGTTATCTTTTTGGAAAGAGTTCCAATATAAAGTTATTTTTAGGATATTAATGGTCCTCTGGATTAACTATGATGTAAATGTAGTTGCTGTGAGTCCTATGCATTATTTCCACATTTATTGGTGGATTTTTTTCATATTGTTTGTGTTTTGTATGAAAAGTTTTGTTGTAGTGAAACTATACGGATATAATTATTTGAAGTAAAGAGAGAACATTAAAAGATTACATTTTTTATATTTTGCGAGGCCTCATTTAGAATTCTGTTCTCATGAGTTTTCTTTCAGATTTTCTTGGAGGCCAGACCCCTCAGGATTTGTGTTAATATCCTGTATTAACTTTGTGAAAAGGAGTTCCCTTCCTATAAGCTGAAACCTGTTAAAGTTCATAGGAACCAGTGTTTTGGCAACGATAGTACTCTACCTATTGACCTCAACCTTCTATGGCACTAGCTACTCTTAATGTGCAGGGTGTGAATGTTAGAGAGTGAGCAGCATAGTTCCAGTTCTTTCCTAACTTCATTCTAGAGATGGTCGAATGGTTCGACCATTTCGACGGTTTCGACTTAATTGCAAAGCCCCTGAGCATGGTATCATCACCAAACTTGCTGGAGATGTAGAGAAGGGTTGGGGGTATACTCAAAAAAAGAAAGAATGGCTCTAACACAAATAGTCTTTTCACAAATGAAGTTCAAAGTCAAGTCAAAATTTCGAAAATCGTAATTTCGACTTTAACTTTGAACTTAATTTATGCAAAAACGACATGTGCTAGAGCCATACTTTTTTCTTTCAAATGTTCCCTCAACCCTTCTCTACATCTTCAGAAAGTTTGGTGATGATACAGTTTTCAGGGGCTTTGCAATCAGCTCACAAAGCTAGCAAGTCGAAAAATTCGACCATCTCTACTTCATTCTACAAAAATGAATTTCTGAGACCCTTGACACTCTTTTCCACCTTAAATATTACACCCAGACAGCATTATGTAGAAACAACCCTTTCCTATCACACTGCCAGGTCCAGATCACCACCTGGATCCTTAGCACCAAAGCTAATGTCTCAGTAGGTAAAAGTAGACATTCACTAATGAATATGTGTTCCTTTCCTCATTGCTTTCTGTGAAACGAACAAGAAAATGTACTATTCCTGTAGTTACACAGGAATCAACCACATGACATAGGCGGCTGTTGATGCTCAGAAATATTATTGAACAGCAAGGCCCTAACGGAGTCTCGAACACAGGCAAAAATGGTGCTTAACAGTCTTTATACCTGGCCAATGGCTAACAGCAACAAGCTAAAATCCAGTCAAAACCACAGTAGTAGTGCTTGATTGGTAGCTTTGGAACCACCACCCGGTAGGGGAGGTCCTCAGATTATACCTCATCCCAGGTAGTGCCACAGATGACTGGCAAGTCTCCAGAGGGAGTTGATGCAGGGCGGATGTTGGGCTGGCGGGTTCACTCCACAGGCACATGGGCAGGTAGGCTGTGGAAAGGCAGACACGGCCCAGCATGGTGCGGAGGAGGGCTACCCCACTCTGAATAAAGCCGTCCTGAAAGGAAGCAGGAAAGGTGGCTGAGCGGGTAGTTGCATACTATTGTGCTTGCCGGCTGTATGCACGCCGGCAGAGCAGGCCATACTAGAGTCCCAGCTGGGCACAGGGCAAACCTGTCGTTCTTTCTCAATCCCCTGACTAAGCACCGCCTCTTCCTGGTGGCCTCCTCTTATCTCCTCGGGAGGTCCAGTTGCATGCTGTGGCGCGGTCTTAAAGGGACCTTCACCCTCCGCACACCACTGCTCTCCACTCCATTCCAACACAGAAAGCAACAAAATTCACCCACCTTTATAAAAGGCAAAACAGCATAAGAGATAAAGATTTCCACACAAATTGAAGATATCTGTACAAGACACTGTAGAACAGCTTATCATTTACAACTAGAAAGAAAAATAAATACTAGTGAGGCCATTCACTACAAATGCATAAAATCCACTAAATCCTATAGCTTGTAGTTCTGCCAGACAGCCAAGGGGTTAAAGTGGAAGGTTCCGCTGTTTGAGATCTGGCTCCACCTAGAGGTTGGAGGATATAAAATTGTTGGCTTACAATTGCACAGTGCTTAATATTGTAGAAGGAATGGTAAAAGGTCAGGGGCATGAGAATCCCTTCCCACCAGGCAATAACATCCCATTGCCCCATTGCTCAGAAGCCGCTGCACACTTCCTAAGACCCCTGCTTTGGTCTAGGCCAGTTCTTGTGGCAGTCCAATGTGACTCTGCACACAGTGGGGTGGAGTAAGACCTGACCTCTGGTGACTGAGGGCAGGTTTGCAGAACCAGCCAGGCCGGCTCCCTAGGGAAGCACTGCAGAAGCCATCCAACCACTGGAAGTATCCTTTCCCTGAAGTTAAGAGACGATACTCAAATAGTGGGCTGCATCCTCTGAGGAGCAGCAAGGAACATTCTCTATTTAATAATTGCTTGTGTTTAGTTGGGACTGTTTCCTAACTGTAACTCTATGCTTAAAGCAGATGTATACTCAAAATCTAAAAAATTGTTGACTTACTTCTGAGCTGGTATGATTGTGGCTTAGCACTCCACAATTCTAAAAAGGCCACTGTGGGGGGAGTGGCCACTGGGGGTGTTGCTAAGGGTTTCCTATGGGAAAATGTGTCTGTGTACATTTTAATGCAGAGCCAAAATTAGGGATTTACTGGGCTGTCACTGCATTCAGATACACTGGGCTCTTCTGGGGGGACTGCACATAATCAAATCCAGGGAGGAGCTGCAAGGGATCTTCTTAAATTACTTGAATTGGCACTTTTAGTGACATTCATGCATTTAAGAATTTCTGGTGGTAAGTCTACTTTAAGTTAATTATATTTGAAAAGTTCTTTTGGTGTGGTCACTGTGTCAGTACAGGTGCTCTAGTCTTAAGCTAAAAGAGATCTTAAGCTGAGAACCCCGGACAATGCAATGATTAGAGATGGTCAAATTTTTCCACTAGCTGATTTTATGAGCTGATTGCATAGCCTTTGAAAATGGTATCCTCACCAAAATTGCTGGAGATGTAGAAGTGTGGGAACATTTGAAATCTTTGAAAATAAATTCGACCATCTCTAGCAATGATCCCTAAAAACACCTTCTATACATAATGTGTAATGCTGGATATACTAAAAAATTTTAACAATTGTAATTTAAAATATTAAATATAAATTGTACAATGGAAATCACAATGGTTCACATTTTCCTTCTTATGTTCCATGAGAATTTGATATTTAGGTCTCATTTGTGACCTTCTAACTGCCTGAAGCGGTGATGGAGTTTCTTTATTTATTTGCTATTTACTAAAAATAGTACTGTAGATATTAGAATCTGATGAGAATGTAGGATGATGTAGTGGTAAAGGAAATAGCAGAGTAGGTAAGTGCTACGAGGAAGGTGATTGCAACAAATGTATTACCTACCTTGGTCATCTTGTCCACCTAGACAACAAGCAATAAAATATTGTTCTTCAGGGCTCGTTTTCTCACAAACCATTGTTTATTTCTGTATATTTCATCAACATCAGCTATGTTAAAGGTCTACTTTTCCAGATATGAATAATTGTTTGTTTATCAAGTAATATGAAATAAGAAGTTTAAGTAACCAAAATTGCAAGTTGGTGAAGTCAATAGGTCTCTAATTAAAACTGAATCTTCTAAAATGCAAAATGAGGAAAGTGTGAGAATAACAGTTGCTAAGTGTCCAAATGGATGAAAGGATACCCCTCGATGTATATCACTAACCGTAATGGTATGTGGGTACCCTAGGTGAGATCTTTGTGATAGCCTTTGTGATGTCTTGATAGCCACCATGCTTTGCAAACCTTAGATGTTTCTTATTTCCAATCACCTCAATGTTTGTCCCCATCTCTAGCGATTAGAAGGCAGGTTTCATGTAGCAGCACTAATAATCATAATAATATTTGGGGAATAGGGTTCTGTCACACGTTATTTTAAAGGCTGTGGCCTACATTTATACTTGGGATATCAAATTAATTCCTGAATACATATATGAACCATGACCTTTCCCTAGATATAGTTGAGTGGTTGAGCCACCCTGAGTGTTTAGTTTGCAGAACTACTAGAAGAACTAACAGTGTAAGTTGAGAAACTTCCTGAACTGATGTGTGGCGTCTACATCATTGTGCATGGAGGCACCTATACCAAGGGAAGCCATGTAATGAAGCCCAATAGTCCTATGAAGGTTGGAAGAGTGATTTCCTCACTGATATGGATTCTTAAAGCTTACTTCTGCAGAAGCTGCCTGGGCAACAATTTGTCTGGGGAAAACAGAAAATTGATACTTACCTTAGTTTTCCTTTCCTGGGCATCTTCTTGGCAGCATACAATGGGGATAAGCTTTGCCCCCTTAACCCATTGTATGCTGCCATTAAGTCCAGGAAAAGAAGATAAGAGTGGTATGAATTTTGTATACCCTTCTGGCTGATATGGTTGTCTCCAAGAAGACCAAACAGAGGTTCAGATTCAGGTTAACTGCAAAGCCCATGAACATGGGATCACCTCCAGAATTGCTGGAGATGTAGAAAAGGGTTGTCGGAACATCACAATAATTTGATTAAGTTTGACTCTACTTTGAACTTAATTTATGCCAAAACTACATATGCTGGAATACAATTCAGTCACTTAATTAAGTCACAAAGTAAGCTAGTCAAAAAAATACGACCATTAAATTTGGCCAACAGAGAAATGAAGCCATGTTTCTGGAGTGCTATCTCCACTGCACCATAACTCCACTTGCCGAGTAATATTGGAAGGAAGGAGGAAAGAAGAAATATGAACCTATTTCATTAAAAATCTAAATGACATTTTTGTTGGAGATTTATTATGTTATGGATTCTTAGATGCTAACAGTAACTTTACTAGTGCAACTCTGTGACTAATTAAAGTATTAACTAGAATTTAACATATTATTATTTTTTTAATGCTTTCATTGTACCTGACAATTACACATTATTGAAGGCCCTCATTCATCTCCAGGCTGCAGTACCATCTGCCATCTGAGTGTGACTAGAGATGGTCGAATTTATTTTAAAAAATTTGACGATTTCGAGTTAATTGCAAAGCCCCTAAACATGGTATCATCACCAAACTTGCTGGAAATGTAGAGAAGGGTTGGGGTATACTACAAAAAAAGTATTTCTCTAACACAAATAGTTTTTGCACAAATGTAGTTCAAAGTCAAGTCAAAATTTCGAAAATCGAAAAAGTATTTATTAAAAATTTATGCAAAAAGTACATGTGCTAGAGAAAAACTTTTTTTTGTCAAATGTTTCCACAAACCTTCTCTACATCGGCAGCAATTGTTGTGATGATACTATGCTCAGGGACTTTGCAATTAGCTCACAAAGTTAGCAAGTCGAAAAATTCTACCATCTCTAATACCTGGCATACACATGCCCATAAGCGGCCGATTTTTCACCTGACCGACGGACGTGCACGCTCGCGCCGTCGGTCAGCGGAAAAATTGGCCACTTATCGGCATGTGCCCCCTGTCACCCCACAGCTCGGCCGGCCAGAGAACAGACATGTCCGATAATCTCTGGCATCGATGGAAGCCGATGCCTTTAACTTCAATGAAGACCAGCGTCTTCATTGAAGCAAATGGCCTGCACACAAAGGGTGCCGGCCGACTAGTGCAGCCCCATAATGCATCAGGATGCAAACGTGATGACGTCATCACGTTTGCATTCCGGAGCGCATCTGAGCTGGTCTGTCTGCACCCGTCGGGGTGTGTATGGCAGGCATAAGTATGACTACTGTGATATAAGGTTGTGATAACATCACAGCAGGGTGTGAATTTCTAGCTGGGCATAACGGTTTGATATTTCCATTTGATCGACTTGAAATAATTGTCGATTGTTTAAAAAACGATTTTGGTTCAAAATCTAATTGGATCATACATTTTGATAAAAAAATTAACATAAATTGAATTGAAAAGTAATCAGACATGTTGGTAAACATTGCAGTAGATCGCTCAAGTATCTGATGGGTTTTCTAGGTATTTTGATAAAAAATTTTATGTGGAATGCACACAGGGCTAAGCAAAGGAATAGATCTGTTTGTAATTGATCACATTATGTGGTGATAAAAATATATCCAAATGTAATACGCTTCCTGTAAGTTGAACCATGTATACCCAGCTTAAGTTATTGTCATCATTGCACCAAAACCAACCAAACCTGTAAGTAAGTGGCATCACCTCTCCGTGCAACTGGTGCACCACACATACCGGGGTTTTCTCCCATGATCTCACCCCCTGGGTCTCTGCAGACTGCAGCACACCTCTGCAGAGGTCAGGTAGGCCAATAAGAATAGTCCACTTACTGTTACCTTGTGGCCAGACGTTCACGTCCTTCATGACAGCGTAGCTGCAGCGTAAATACATGGCCCACTTCCCTACAGACCTACCACCAGAAGTTCATGTTTGCCTTAATAGCACTAGAAGGGTGGATGCCATAAAAAATCCTACCAGTAATGAGTAATTTGAGAAGGTCCCTTGTAGCTCTTCCTTTCCTCCCTGGCTCTTTTGACATGCACCACAGTACTGCTGTAAGAGCCAACATCTCTGAGCGCAGTGACAGTATATCCATAATCTTAGTTCTCCTTTGAAATGTATACAGACACATTTTTCAAGCCTGGCAAATAAAAATAGAATATCTCATATGATTCCTGGGAACAGCAGGTAAGTATATTATCATACCAGCTCAGAGGTAAGCCAAATTTTGCTTTTATATTTTTTAGTCAGCACTTGGTATACTAGTAAAATAGTTTACTAGTATTTTAACTAATAGTGTTCTTTTTTTTCTCCTATTTAAATCTAGTTCTCTATTATATTTTTTTATATATATTTCTACAAGGGTGACTGAAAACTATACAAGATTGGTGAATGACAGGTCATCATAAGGAATGACATCTGATAATTGTTCCATTCTACCTTACACTTTCCTTTATCTTTTATAAATCATGTGTCAGGATCTTGGCTCAAAACGCCGGCTTGCTCTGGGTTGATGCTGGTCAGCAATTCTTTGTTAGGTGGGAGGCCTTGGTGCCGAAGGATGTCAGCCTTATCATTTCTATACATGCTTCATAGACTTTTAGTGCAAATCCCATTAGCACTGCGGTACAAGTGTAGCTAGATTTCCATTACAAGTATTAGAAAAAAAATGATGGGTACACGCCATATACTGGGAGACTGAGCATATTGCCAAGTATGAGATGACCTGTAATTAATTGCAGTCCTGACTGTAGAGAATCATGTTGAAGGAAAACTTTTGGAAAGCCAATACAGAGAATATCAAGAAAGTTTTAAAAGAGTCTTGTATGGTTTTCTGAGTACAGATTACAGGATGTGTTAAGCCCCCCATAGACAGGCAGACTCCTCCATGCAACTTCTGTACAACCAACTTTTTTTCTACCAAAACCATGTAATAGGAGGACCTTTCTACACCTTCCAATCACTATGTATTCTATCAGGGAGGTCACTATACTACATAGTTGTTGGTAGGTCTCATGAAAGTTGTATGGAGGAGTCTGCCTGTCTATGGGGGGCTTTAAGATTTATTACATATTTTTTTTGTCATTCTAAATAGAAGTCACACAATTACTACTAGTTTGTTTAGGAGTTAATTGCAAAGCCCCTGAATATGGTAATTTAGAAAGTCAGCTGGTCGAAACTTCTTTTTAAAAAATTTGTACATCTCTAATGCTGAAAAAGCTAACCTGCACAGTCTATGACTGACACTTGAATTAGAAAGACAGACTTTCAGGACAGGGTGGACATAAGTTCTCCATGACTATGGGAGGAATAGTAGACAAGAGTTTAAAGATTGCAGGGAGGTCAAAGGTTGGTTGCCGCACGGAAGTCCATGCTTGGAGTTTTTTTTCGGAAAGTCTTCCTTTTTGGAAGGTCTTTCCTTTCCTTGTTGTATATATTTTGTCATAGCAGCCATGGTGGTAAAAGGGGTGTTTGGAAAGTGCTTTTATGGTTAAAAGGTAGGTGGCCCATATGGTGGTATGGTGCCCCCCAGTGCGGTGTCTATGTTTTAACATGGGATTTGTCCCATTAGATACAGGAATGTGTACCTCTGGTCTCGTCTCCCAAGCTGATTGGTGTGTGGATGCTATGTTTGGTGAAGCCTTTTGGCAAATGGACACCCAATTGCAAATTGGACTAATTTGACAAACAGGGACTAGTGCTCAGTGCTAAATGTAAAGTTGTTGTGGAACAATGTGCCTGATATGTTATTTAAGATGGTGTGAGGCTGTAGGGGGGGGGGGGGGGGGGGGGGGGGGGGGGGGGGGGTTAGGTGGATATAAGAAGGGTAAGAAAAATAAAACTCAGATTATGGGGCTCCATTATGAATATATAAATATCACTTCACTTCTTTTTTACCAGACATGATTTGACAAAATAAAATTGGAAAGGGACATAGAGAGAAGTAAATGTTGGTTCTAACCTTCACCCTACTTTACCAAATAAATGCATTTATATATCTATTGCTGTTGGAAAGTTATTAGTCAAACATTCTCCTCTTCACAGTATGTAAGGATACATTAGACAGTAAAGGCGGCCATACATGGTTTAGTATTATGTTTGATTGACTTAAAACAATAAATTTTACATACATGTATCTGACATTTTTTATTAGATATTGTTATCGATTTGTATACCATAGTAGGATTGTAGAATAGATTGTGTTTCAATTGATCACACTGTGTGGTGATATAATTGATCGATGTTAGACTGGTGTATGGCTGGCTTAATAGAAGCCCAGACAGAAGTGCTAATCCCTTTCCCTTTTAGTGAGTGAGAATATTAAAATATCTGACAATCAAGAATTTGTGCTCGGATATTCGCAATGGCGGATATTCATCATATTATGATTCAACATTGTTTACCGGAATACATTGCGCATACATGTGCTCATTGCGAATGGATACACACAATGCTCATACTGGCTAAGATCACAGAAGCTGTAAAGCTGGTTCGAATATTTGCAAATATTTGTGAATACTTGCGAATAACTGTACAGCCACATGGGATGTAAGGCAATAGAATACAGTTAAATCAAATGCTCCTTAATACATTCACGAAATTACTATTACTATTACTATTCCCTTTCTCGTTTAAACAAACAAAAACAGTTACTGATATATTGATTAACCTACCTAGTAATCCCCAATTTGGCTTTCAATAACATTAATCAGTAACCTGATGCAGTAAGCCAGTTGTGTCTTCCAGCAATGTCTGTGTGGTGTCTTTTTCCTGGATAATCAACTTGGCGACCGCTGGCGTCATTCATCTGTATTGAAGAACAGGTCTAAAGGCCCCCATACACGTCTAGATTTTTCATCCAATCAACTTAGTTCAATCAATTTTTTTGGGTTGATTGATTGAAAATCTATGACAGCCCACATGGTTAACCTCCCTAGCGCACTGCTGAGGTCCAGATTTTTGTACCAAAAGTGCACC
>CM070043.1:9093036-9105583 GCA_036250615.1 Ptychadena robeensis
TTTAAATTTGGGATGTTGGCTTCACCAATCTATGAGGATGAAGTTTCTGTTATTTCATTAATTAAAAATATACATGTAATATATATGGAATGGAACCTAACTTAATATGAGCACAGGCTGGCTTCTCCCTTTTTATCTACAAAAATAAAAAGAAAAGAAAAAATGGACTTGAACATAAATACAAAGAATCAGTTTACAGGTGGGAGGGGTCTTACTGGAGGTGTAAATTACACACTTACTGCTACTCATACAGCAATCAGGTCTCCTGGGTAGCCATTGCCTTCTTCTCTGTGTGTCTTCCTTCTGGTGAAGCTTTCTTTAACATTTGTAAGTATTGATTTTAGTACGAATGATTCATACTGCCAACTAGTGTTATAATCAGCCTTGTATCCACAATTAAGTAACTACACTGTAGAGGTTCAGTAATCAACCAATGACCAGAGGCGACTTATGATGCAATAAACTTTATTTTAAATGAGGGCCAATGGGGTCTCATTGGAAACACTGCAAACTAGTAACTGAATAGTATAATACAATGAATAGTAATGGACACTAGTGTGGTAGAATAATCAAGGTGCTTAAAGCATGATTAACCACAATCCCCCTATTGCAAAAAAGACCAGAAAAATAATAAAGAGGAATTTATCCGACTGAATGAATAAACTAATGAGGTGCTTAGCCACTGGGGATTTTCATGGTCAGGTAGGTGAACATATTGCAGGACATTTGATAAAAGCAATGCACTTTATTAAGAATTAGTGATGAGCGGCATAGGCAATATTCGAATTCGTGATATTTCGCGAATAATTCTACTAATATTCGATTCTATATTCGGAAATTCGAATATTCGCCACAATACCATGGATTGCGAAAATAATATTCGCAATTGCGAAAATAATATTCGCAATTGCGAAAATCATATTCGCATCGCAAAAATCTTTAAAATGAATGGTCACATGCTATGTTTATTTTCGCAATGCGAATATTATTTTCGCAATACATGGCCATATTGCGAATATTCGGAATTGCGAATATCCGCCGAGATATTCGAGATATTGGCGAATTCTCGAATTGCCGATATTCGCGAAAAATATTCGGCATTCGAATATTCGAGCTCAACACTATTAAGAATCAAAATACTCAAAAAAGACACAAAAAAGAAGGCCATGTACATATACACATTACAAGTACTCCTAGGCCTCCCCACTATGGTCAATCAATATATCAATAAAAGGTTTTGCAGGGCGCTTCAGCCTCCTCATCAGGGGAATCACCTTGTGATGTAACATGTGTTGATCATATTCTCAAGAATAATAAAACAATCCAACATCGATAATGGCAGCTAGGAGAGCCCCCCCCCCCCCCCCCCCCCCCCCCCCCCCCCCCCCCCCCCCCCCCCACACGGCACAGCCCAGCCCCCAATCTCCTGGATCAGACACCAAACTTGTTATGTAGAGAGTTACATGATAAAGATCATGCTAAATCTGAGAGAGACAAGGATCTCCCAAAAAAGGGGAAAGAACCTCCGTTCCTATGATGGTCCCTTACAATGACCTTTTCCATGACCAGACTACCTTCAAGGGCCTTACAACCCTGCCGTTGCTGTGACAAGTTTTGAAACCTGAAAACAAAGGAATTAATCAGTTTTATAAACCGAAGAAAAATTGAGGTAGGGAGGGCAGGAAATTCATCCGACGCAGATTATCCTCCAACTGGAGTGTGATGAATTATTTTCCCACATTAAACCCCGCCTAGCAACTGACCCAACCAATCCGTTAAGAGCTAGAACAAGATACAATAATAACATAGCTAAGCATGTTTATAAACTTTGCTAATCCTTAGTATGCCAGCTCCTTCTTAACCCAGTCATGTAGTCCCTCCGCCCAGGTCTTTTGGCTTCAGGCCTGTTTCACTGAGGAGAAGGCAACTTTATATAAGACCCAATAGAGACCCAATCAGAAGTGGATTAAGGAAGCCAATAATAAAATGCAATGCTCTTTTGAAGCCTGTATATACTGGCAGAGATGGTTTCCAAATATATATATATATATTTTAATGTAATAGAAATATATATATACAGCTTTTTCTTCTCTGGCTTATTTTGACCCTGTTAATCTCAACTCATCTTCACAGCACATATAAAACTAATTAGATGGCGATTTTTTCCCCTTTTGTCACTAGACATGGAATTATCCAAGTAGATTAACCTACCAAGTTAATTTTCCTGTCACTATAACCTTGTCCATCTCAACTAACTCTTAACATCAATGGCTCGTATCAGTGTAAGATCGTGTCTTTGCCCAGGAGCAAGTTGTTTGAATTATCCTCAATTAGAACAATTACTGTTTCGTCATGAAATGAAGAGTAACATTTATTGGTCCAACTGCCAGGCATAGAAGTTAAACCAGCATAGGTTTAGCATTGTTTTCTGCACTCACAGGGAACACTGTTATTATGAAAATATACCCAAACTAGTTACATAGTAAGCAGTCCAACACAATCAATTCCAGATATAAATATATTATAGGTTACAGGCTGATGTTTTTAACAGTATTTATAAAATTAGCACATATATTTAGAATGTTTTATTCTTTATATTGTTTTTAAAAGGTAGCCACCTAGTAGATCACAATTTGTAGACCTACAGGACCTCCTAATGAAAAACCAGGGGTGGTTTTAGGGAGAACGAGCCCTGGACTTCGCCCATGACCCCCCCTTCCCCTGGTTGGAGAGAGCACTCTAATTAACCAGCATTCTGACCAACGTGACCCCACTTGCTGACTGAGCTGTAGCCGGCGGCGCATGGAGGAGATGGGTGGTCTTACATATGGGCAGTATGGGGGGATGCCAAACGTCCATACTGGATGGATGGTTGAACTAACTCAGATTTGAGCCCACCCCAGTTTGTCAATGATCTGCCATTGTTGAATGTGCTCTGTTTGGACTGCTTTGTTTTTAAGACCAATTGAATCTTAAATAAGAATTGGGTTTATTTACAAATAGGGATGTACATAAAAGGTTGTATACAAACAAAGGGGGAAAAGGGACATGGGCAAAGGGGATCTTCTATCCTACACTAACATTCTCAATCTCTGAATGGTCACACGTGCCAGGTCTCTTCTATCTTTACACCACACCCATCTGCAGGTCTTCAATTAATCCCATTCTTCACCCTCTTACGTATGGGTCCTCACATTTGTTGTGGAGACCTGGATCCAGTCCAAATTACAGCCTATTACTCCAGCTTTTGTAAAGTTGTTACTGACAGGTAAAACAGGAGCCCAAGTATAGATTCCTTAAAAGAAGACTCATATTAGATGCTCATTGCATTTATGACCTCATCCATATACATTCTTGCTGATCGCAAGGGAATTCAACTACTTTCATTGTTTATTGATAGCCCACCTGGCTATCTTAGGTTAGCCATGTATACAGATATAAACATGTATACAGACTTTTATTTCCATAACTGCAACATCCATTGTTCAATTAAATTGAACCTGACATTGTACCAAACTTAAATGACAAGGAGATGAACCCTTCTATTCAAGTCTGCCATTTATGGTGGGCATGCAGGAAATGTAGACAAATTATTCTTCTATGGGGGTCCTTTTCAGGTAGACTAAAGGGTAATATTGAAAATGCATATTTAACACCATTTAATTAACATTTGAGGTCAAACCATTCAAGCTATTTGTTGTGTTAGGTTTATATCTATGTTAAAATTTTGGAATTCCTCTGACATAATATGATAATATTAGAACTAGGCTAATAGGATTATAGCAAGAGAGCACATACTAAAACAGTTTACTATTTCAACATAAGAAAAATTAAGATGAGCCAGCATCAGACTGGCCCTTGGGTTGGTCTTGGTTGGGTTCACTTTGTATGACATTGGGCAGTTTTTGTACATTAGCTATAAAGCAAATAAAATAACCTTATGATATACTTCTTGCCCCTTGGTGTGCCATAATAACTAAATTAGTATGGTGGCTTGAAACTTATTTACAATCGCTTGTTACAATCGCTGGAAGTCTTATATCATTAATGTCCTACAGCCCTCTGAACGTGCGGGGGTTAAATCAGTATTACACATAACTGACTGATATTGATGAAATAAGAGCATACAGGCCATTACATATCGGTTAGGGACCTGGAATGTACAACAAATATTCGATTCGATGTATATTCTATTTTATTTGTGAATCTCTACCTAAGTGAAATAGTTAATATTTTTTTGATATGTTAACTGAAAAAAAAAAAGCTGTCCTGTTGACGGCCATTCAGCATTGATTATAATCTAGTGTTTTTTTTTTTTTTTTTCTTTCTTTTGTAATTTTGAATCGTTCATGCGAAATCCCGTACGAGATTCTTCTTGACGATGTTCTATCTGTATGACTTAAGAACTCAATAAAATATTGTTAAAAAGCTTATTTTTTAGGGAACACTCAAGGGAAAACTCACTGTCTTTCATTTTAAAAACGAAATATCTTCTTAATGGTAGGTTATGTTGAGCCTCTTAAGGTCTTTTGTTTTTTTGTAAATACAAAATCCTTGATGATAGGTTCCCTGAAAAAGTTGGGTTTTGAGCATACATCTTGTAGTCTTTACTTCCTCCCTTTCCTTGTTTTCAAGGCACTTACAGAGGAATACTTGGATGTGACAATAAAGAACACTTGCCTAAGAGGTCATTTTGTGCTATAAACCCAAATCATTCCATGGCCACCTAGAACCATGAAGTAAATTAGCATAACAGGTCAGTGGCTTTGGGTCTTAGAAAGAGGCAAGTAACTATGAGGTTACTTTTTCAGTCTTCCCAGGTTTCAGTTGTTGCAGTTCCATATGCTTTTTCATATTATAAAAGATTTTTATTAAAAACAGATTTGGTTTGTAAATGGGCAACATTTTTTGAATCTCCCTGAGAACCTCATGCATAATCTTAAATCACATTATGCATGTTCCCAGCCTTTTCCACTAAAGCTATGCTGGAACATTACATTGTGATACTGACACATGTCTTTCTGTGCTTATGCTTGTGGGCTTGTAGGTGGGCTGTACGTGAGAAGGGTGCCAATTGCGGCCCCTTGTTATGAGCTATACCTATGGCAGACACACATAATCTAATGCTGACTAACAGCTCAGGATACTCTAAGTGGTGGACAGTTAACTAGAAAAACTTTCTAATACACCAACAAGAAAAGAGTAAACCGATAAACAATGGAACAGGTTTCTGAGTGTTTACAGGCAACCTAGAATATTTATTTTTTTAAGCGAATCTTGAGATACAGCAGAACCAGATTAAACAGCTATGGAACATTGAATCTGGAACAAGCAAACCATAATACTATAACACATATGACATCAAATGTAAAATAAAAGACACATCTGTGACATTTATCTCTTAAAAAATTTAAGGAAAAATTCTTGTGAGCCAAATATAATCACAGATTTGGCCATTGGGCAGGATTTTAACACCTGTGGTCTAGAAGGTCACCAGATTACTTATTTCAATTAAGTGTATAATTCAGGGGTATCAGAGAGCGATAGCTCAATCGGTAAGTTGTCAATGTTAGGCTCATACGGTGTTTGAACTGAAAAAAAGAAGGAAAGAAAATAAAAACAAAAGTTATGTCTTTCAGTTCAGAACAGTGGGAGCTGGAGGTCTCAATTGATCAAAATAAGATAGGTGTTATGGTAGAGACTTGTGGAGGCTGCTGGGGCAGGGTGTTTATAATTTAGCACTCCTGCACAAACAACCAGGGCGTATGTAGGCGTATAGGGAAATTGTACCATCCCTATTCAGCGTCTCACTCTTCTCTTGGTCGCACTTGCCTCTGCGTGCCCAAGGTGGAAGAGCGATGTAGTCGTCTGTTCTATCGCTATATAAGTGCAAAGGGGCATTTTTGGGTGGTTCCCAGAAAAAATAAGGCTGTTGGAGGCGCCCGTCAGTTAGTGTACAAGATCTTTATTCTATAAACATCAACGCGTTTTGTGGTGCCTCAGACTCCTTCAGGATGGCAATTTGTGGGTAGTCTCCTGCCTCTTTAAGGTAAGATAAGGAAACTGTGCTCTGTCATTTTTTTATAGAATAAAGATCTTGTACACTTGAGGCCCCCACACACGTACCGAGTGGGGGCCAACAGAGCAGCACAGATCAGCGATGGAGTGCAGCGTGATGACTTCATCACGCTGCCCTCCATCGCTGACTGCAATCAGCGGGCACCCTTTGTGTGCCGGCTGTTAGCTTCAATGGAGACGCTGGTTTCCATTGAAACTAACGGCATCGGCCAGAGACATGTCTGTTCTCTGGCTGACCGAGCTGAGTCGCCCCATGTGTGCACCCCCGATCGTCCGCGAGTGTGCATGCACATCGGTCGGTGGCAAAATCGGGCACCCCTCGGTGCATGTATGGCAGCCTTAACTGAGGGGCACCTCCAACATCCTTTCTGGAAACCACCGAAATCCCCATTGTAATTCAGGGGTTGCAAACTTTTTTGGGGGCCACAATGGGTTTTTAAATGTGACATATGGCCAGACCAAGAACCTGCAAGGGCTGTCCAGCATAGGGGTTCTTGTAGCTAGGACATTAGGATATTTTAAAAAAGAAAATATGTTAATAAATGAATAAATAGAAGCTTTTGATAGAGAAGCTTAATCATTCTATTGCAGCAAACTATGTCCTCTATGAAACAATCTACACAATTATGCTCTAGGGTGTTCTCTTCACTTATTGCAAGGAATGAGGGTAGCCAGAGCATAAACAACAAGTTGACAAAGGGACGCTTTTGGCCCCCAGGCCTTAGTTTGCCCATGTCTGGTCTAGTTGATATTGTTTAACTACAGTCAGAAAAGCTCTCCTTTGAAAGTATAGGCAACACTGCATTTGTTTTACAGTCATTGTCCAACAACTGACAATTCCACTCAGTATTCCCACATGAAATTGAAAGGAAGGGTTCCCCAGTAAGCTACGTGCGATCTTCATTTCGGATGTCAACTGTTACAATCACCCCACAATGCTGCAGAATAGTATTGTTTTTTGCAGTCTTGATTAGAATCTCCTACAAAGTCACATTTCTTTCTGGTTCTTAGATGGATGCGTACATGTATCTCACTACTCTTTGGGAACATCAGTGTCCACAGAAGTAATTGTGTCCACTCTGTTTCTTAAATCACCATGTTCACTCTAGTGCCTGTCACTGTTAGCAGAATAGATGGTACCAATCACAACCACAAACAGAAGCAAGGTACCAAAGATACTGTATCTGATCTATCAATTTATATACCAGTGCAAGACTGAACCTTCAAATCAAGGAATTTCACCTTCTTAATTCAAGCTCATGATAACTGAAAAAAATACTGTAAAATGATTCCCCTCCCCTAAGAAAAAAGACAGACCTGCAGGACAGCATGGATGCAATGTCTACATGACTATAGGAGGGTTTGACCAAAGTATTGTCAAAGAATGTGGGATGGGGGGGGGGGGCAGGCTCACGGGGTTGGAGGTCAGGTGGGCAGGAAAGGCTGCAGGTTCTGGTTTTGGGCCTATAACAGCAATGAATACATTTATTTAAGCAGTCTGTGTTGCTTCTCTCTGTCTATGCAAGGCCTATGTCTAATGGTTAATTTGGAAGCAGTGAGATAAACTCAAGGTGCTTTTTATTGCCCACCACAACATGCATACCTTGTAAAGCAAAAAAAGCTAATGCTGAATATACACAAACACTTGAGAATTGGTTGTTTACCTCTGTGGGCCTTGACCACCTAGCGGACATAACATGACATGTTCACTGGGTAGTTGGTGGGGTGATTGATTGACAGTCAGTGTAGAAATTCACAACCGCTCAATAGCCCCACTCAAACCAACCATCCAACCATCTGAATTCAGTCTAAATCTCTGGCTTAGCACCCTTCCATGTGTAGGAGACTGAGAAGCTCACAATAACTGTTCCTTTACTGTCCCATTGTTGTATTGGCAAAGTTTTTGATTTTATTTAAAAAATCCATCAAACAGTTCTTGTGTCATACATGAAGTAATTAAGAACCCAATTAGACAATGTTAAATTATTTCTGTGTGAATTAGAATGAGAAAAGCAAGAATTCTAAACCTGTCCCCACACCCTCCTAACACCATGACCACTGCTACATCTGCTATCCGCAACGATAACTCTTTTAGCGATAGCAATACATTTTAATCAACATATAGGCTTAATATTGGATCACCCCATATCAGTCTCCAAGCTGTGTAGGCGATGGAACACTGTAACCAGCCTATATGAAAGGAGCATCAGAAGCATACTTTATCAAAAGTACAGAATGAATTTACACACTGTCATATCCTTTTGTTGTAAAATAAATGAGATTATTTATGGTGGCAGCGTGTGGGTGTATTATAAGGAGAGCCCTCTTAGGTACGCTCAGCTACTTTGTTGTTTACAACTAACTTTCCTAATGATATCAATGTTGCACGGTAAAGGACATAGGTGACCACAAACAGTCCTGGACGCTGGCTACCATCATCCTTGTCAACAAGATGCTGAGGTGTGTTCATTATCAGAGATGCAGCCAAAAAAACACAGCTTCTGTAATGGAGGGGTTAATTGCCTTCAGAGCCAGACGCTGGCTCGTTAGCCCTGGTTGCTGAAGCAGCCCAAGCGTGGGTGGGGGATGAGGGGGTGCTGTAGGGGGGATTTTAGTAGCTGGAAATGTTTCCTATGGCTCCCGTTGTCATAGTAACCACGGCTCAGTGTGTACGTGTTCAGAATGGATGCGTGAGGACCACATCTTTTCGGTCAATACCTGCTGTATCTAGACATACAGTACATATCTTCAGCGTTAACTCTAAGTTTGCTGAGCAAGTCTTTAAGCCACCTTGTAAATTTTGATGTTTCACTGAACCAAGTCTTCATGTTTTGTAGTGACTGCAAATTCTGTTCACATTAAACCGTTAAAAAGGGATTGCCTATTTTATCGTCTATGCTCAACAGTACGAAACCAATCTAGCCAAGCCTATCATAGATTTGTTTTAGGAGAATATGGGTTGCCCGAAAGTACATCCCTGGGTTAGATGTAGTTATGAAATTCACCCTACATATTAAAATATATGAGCGCCTGAAGATTGCCATTGTCACCCACGTAGGGTATTTTGGCAGACAAAATTGTCATATTAGACATCCCATGACTCAAAATATTTGAGCTTATAAAGATTGTCATTGTCACCCATGCCTATAGGATATTGTGGCAGACAACATTGTCAAATAAGACTGTGACATACACCCATGAAGATTACCAGTGCCCCCCATGTTGGATATTGGGGCAGACAACATTGCCATACAAGACATACACCATCTCATGACCTAAAACATATGAGCTCATGAAGATTGTCAATCTCAACTATGTGTATTGTGATAGACAACATTGTCATATAAGACATTAACCATCCAATGACCTAAAATATACAAGCTAATGAATATACCCACATAGGGTGTTGTGGCAGACAATATTGTCATATAAGACATTATTCATCACTTGACCTCAAATATATACCGTAAGCTTACCATAAGTGATTGTCAGTGTCACCCATGTAGGGTCTTGTGGCAGACAACATACAAGGCATACAGCATTCCATGACCCATGAAGATTGCTAGTGTCACACATGTAGGATTATTGTGACAGACAACATTGTCATACAAGATATATACTATCCCATGACCCAAGATATATGAGCTCATGAATATTGAATATGAATGATTGCCAGTGTCACCCACTTGGCTTAAAAATATTAACCATTCCATGACCTAATGAAGATTGCCAGTTTCATCTATGTAGGGTATTGTGAGAGACAACATTGTCATAAATGACATTCACTATCCCATAACCTAAAAGATATGAGCTTGGGAAGATTGTCAGTGTCCCCTTCTTAGGGTATTGTGGCAGACAACATTGTCATAAAGACATTCACCATTCCATGACCTAATGAAGATTGCCAGTTACATCTATGTAGGTTATTGTGGCAGCAAACATTGTCATGTAAGACATGACCGGGCAGTGTTAATCGCCTGTCTACCCTTCTACCCCTATCCCCAATAAACCACACTGACACCTTGTGTCTTAAGAACTTGTTTGTATTATAGAAGGTGCGTTACAAAAGGCCACAGCTTATCAAACTGACCCTATCCCGACAGTGCCGATCATCTTAATTCTTAACAAAACTTTATTTAAATAACATTAAATGACATCAATAACACATAATATATACCCGTCCGTACCAGCCACCTGCCCTTTTAGATCCACCACGGTGGGTATATCCAAATAATTGCAAACCTGTTAAACAGGAACCAAATGAATAAAACTAGGGCCTGAGCCCTCTATAAACATCACATTTGATGACTGCCCTCTCTAAACCAGCACGTCACCACTTAATCTCTCTAAAACATCTATCCGCACTGAAGAGGACCCGCCAGCTGCGACAAGAAAACAATAGAACAACAGAAAACCAAGACCACAGCAAACAACAAAAAAGGGAGGGAGGGTGGGTGCTTCTCGCCGGAAAGAGGCCCCACCTCCGGCCTCTCTCCATTAAATAGACTTTTCTCCGCCCCGCTACCTCCTACTATTGCCTGTCCGTCACCCAGGCGGGAACACGCCCTGTCAAGGCTGCTCCCGCCTACCATCCTACGGCTGCCGGCTCTGCAGCTACATTCACCATCCCATGACCTAAAATATATAAATATATGAGCTTAGGATGATTGTTAGTGTGCCCTTCTTAGGGTCTTGTGGCCGACAACATTGTCATACAAGGCATACACCATGCCATGACCCATGAAGGTTGCCAGTGTCACCCATATAGGATATTGTGGCTGACAACATTGTCATACAAGGCATACACTATGCCATGACCCATGAAGGTTGCCAGTGTCACCAAAATTGGATATTGTGTCTGACAACATTGTCATACAAGGCATACACCATACCATGACCCATGATGTTTGTCAGTGTCTTCTTATGGTGAGCTCCTGGACTGTGAAGATCACAGTTTTAATGTTCAAGGTTTAAGGGTCTTCTTCAATGAGCCTTCTTTATATTCAAAGAGAAATACCCCTACCTACTATGGGCTACAACCCTTCGCACATAGCTCACAGCCTTGTTAAATAACCCTGATGGTTATGGGGAACCCCCACTGTGATTTTACTACCTAAATTGTTTAGTGCTTCGAGAGCAAAGCTAATACCACCATAGAAATGAATTAATGACACCTTAACATCCAGACAAATCAAAGAACCCAGAGACCTTTTTTTTGGGGGGGGGGGGGGGGGGGGGGGGGGGGGGGGGCTGATATATAAAGGGTTGCATGATGCCTGGATGTCTCGTAGCCACAGATCACATTTCTCTTTCCCAGCTGCTGAATCACAGCTGCCATGTATGCCTGCAAACACTCATTTAAGAATCAGAATTAAGCTGCAGTTCATTAGTGAAGCAGTAATGCATCTTTTGGGAACGCAGAAAACAAGAAGTGTTTTAAATGCCTGTTACATTCACTGATCCCTGAAAACAGAGATGATGGATGGAAGGGGGCTACGGCAGTGGGCGGAAGCACTCTAATCTGAAAAAGAAAGAAAAGAAAAAAGAGATTCTCTCTTTATTTCTCAAACTCATCATTTGCTTTATACACAAGCTACACTGCATCGAATGACCCTCATAGCAAAAAGAACTTTCCGTGAATATAACAATTGTGTAGTAATTCTGTCCGAGGGACGGATCATACTAGTAAATGTTTTACCGTCAGTTTTACAGTAAGAAATATCACATCATAAAAAAGCAATCAACACAAAGAGTGCGCTTCCTCCATAGACGTCATTAGCCCAGGCTAGAAAGTTTATGTTAAATTGTCCATTAAATTTCCACATAGAGCGGAATCTTCAGCAGCGACACACGATTAAAGGAGCTGTGCTTGAAGAATTGTGCTGTGCTACATTGGGCAATGAGTAATACAGCAGCAGCTATGTATATATATTAGGGAAGTGCCAAAAAAGACATTGTGCTTTGGGTATTTTAGCATATGTAGAGCTGATGAGGCCGTTGAATGTGGTTGGTAATCAGGTGAAGGCATTTGAAATAGTGAACCTGCATACTAAATGTTTTATGGCTGTCAAAGGCTACAGTTAAGGCACCTTTGGGTGTCCATACATGGGTCAATCTTTGTATTCATTTGAATTCAATAGATCGCCGTACACAGTGAGCTAATGTATTCAAGTGGTGGCCAACGATTTCTTCAAGTGGGATCAAGGTTGCTATGGATGGGGACTGAGGATGCCCATCCACAGCATTGGCTGTGCTCGATGATGCAGCAGTGCTGCACCTCAAGCTCCTTTAATATTGGGCACAGCGTAATTACATCATCACGCTGAGCTTGATGGCTCCTCTATCTCACGGGCATCAACCCCTTGTATGGGGAGCCTAACAATCTTACCATACAATTTCTGTGTAATCCACTTTTGTTCTACCAAAACCATGTAATATGAGGACCTTTCTAATCCTTCCAATCCCTATG
>CM070043.1:9143615-9178308 GCA_036250615.1 Ptychadena robeensis
ACTATTGTGGCCAGAAAGGGTCCCTTTGTTTTTTAAAATTCGCCTGCCCATTGAAGTCTACGGCGGTTCGCTGGTTCGCCGGGTTCGCGAACTTTTGCGGAAGTTCGCGTTCGCCGTTCACGAACATCAAATTCCGGGTTCGCGCCATCACTAGTGCAAATAAGGAAAATGTTACAGGGAGTGAAATCTCGACCTGTGCGCCACCAGTGGGAACAGAACTTCCCAGTTCTAATACCCAGAAGTGACACAGCACACATCATGAGGCGAGGGAAGGTGGCACCGCTGGGCAGGTTATGGATTAAACAGGAGCAGATGGAAAGCACAATCCTGCGATGTTGGAGCTCTGAAGACGTCAGCACAAGCAGATGCCATGCTGTGCATTACAGGGAACAAGGTTACTGCAGACAATCATCCATGTTTAACCCCCATACACGTTTACATTTTTACCCATTTTCATCGACCACACATGATGACGTCATCACGCACGGTCAATTGGCAAAAACGGCCGGTACCCTTTGTGTGCCAGCATTAAGGTTATGCCTCCTCTGTGTGCTCGGAACCATCAGGTCCCCCCAAAAGAAAACTGATTTTATTACTTTGGATCAAAGTAAGGGTACTAAGCATTACGGACAGGTCCATAATGGCTTCGATCCATTTGGTGGCACGAATTACACTTTAAAGCTTTAGATTTGCACCCGATTTTTGGGCCGATTGTCCGCCGAGAAAAATCGGATGAAAATCAAAACGTGTATGGGGGGCTTTAGTTACACCCTAATGGGAACCTCCTCCTAGCTTATATACACCCCTTTTAATTAATAGTTTTGAGGTAGAGAGTGTTGAGTGTCTCCCAGCTATATGTTTTACATAAACCAGCATTTAATTGTCCTATAATTGAAGAACAGACATGCAAGAAGACTGGAAATTAGACTGTGAGTTGGAGTTCTTTGATTTGTTCATTTTCCTTACAATATTTGTCGCTAGTTTTGCTTTTCAGAGTCAAAATTGCAAATTTATTAGCTGAATGGGCAGTGAAATTAATTTGTCCAGGCTATTTTCTAGGTAAAATATGATATTGATTTGCCAGTCGTGCTACAGAAAAGGAATGGGATCTGGACTTTCCTTTATATATGGAAAATAAGTTGAAGCTGAACACCAGGGAGCTATAAAAGACACAAATGAATGCAGCTCTGTCATTTACACATAATACATGGATTGAGAATACAAACATTTATACATACATTTTGAGGAGCTGAAGTGCAGAAGTTAGTAGCTGCACTTCAGCACCAGTTCTGAGAAAACCCACCTTAGAGCCATTGGATTATCATTTTGAAATACTTTATAATGGAAAAAAGTGTTTATTGTAAGAAATATTCTATGAATCTATACACTCATGGACTGTCCTCAGTGTGACACCACCTAGCTTCATAGCCCACTGCCTTACTTAAGTGCATTTTGCTCAGAAACATACAGTCATTTTGTGTTTAATTCCTTAATGCATGTGAAAATATCTATCATATCCATTAGCCTTTCCTTATATAGACCAAGCTCAATTATAATAATGGATTTACTGATTCTCTGGTCAAGGTAAAGTTTCATGCAATGCAAAATCACATCTTTAAGCGGCATAGAAAAAAAACAAGAGCAATCATTTCAAAAGATAAATACTACCTATGTAAAAGGTTATTTCTCTAAACAAGTATAGAACAAGTATAGAAAGTATAGAAAAGTATAGAAAGAGAAATTAGTTTAAATAAGTTTAAAAAGATTTTTATCTGCCCGGCGAGACAGATTGGCCTTGACATGCATGTTGTCAGTGTAGCCTGTGGATGCAGAGTGGTTCACTGATTCAGGGCTGCCATCATAAATTTTGGGGCTCCATGCTAGATCATTTTGTAGTGTCCCCTATCAATAGCACCCCCCCCCCCCCGGTCTACCGAGGGGTGCACATAACTTTTTAGTGAGATATTTAGATGAGTACCAGGAGATGGTGTTTGGCACTCACCCCATATGTATGTGGTCTTCCTCAGCGTCTCCCTCACTGTCCTCTGCATCAGCTTCCTGCATGGTAGATTCTGCTGCAGATGGACCTCCCTGTTTCTGCTTGATTAGCCAATTAGCTGTCTCCATCCACAGGTCAACAGCTGGCTTTGGGTCAAATGTATCTCAACACACAGTTTGAACCCTCTGATGTTAGCATTTAAACCTAGTGATGCTTCAGTATCTGGCTGCTGATCCACTTGAATGTTTGATTAAGTACCTTGTGGGACATCTGTTACAAAGACAGCTGGTTACCAAGTTCTTGTTGAACCCAGAAACCGTTGCTCCTCCCATGTACTTCCTATAAAAGCCATGTCCTGGCTCTGCTTTATTGCCAGATTATTGTGCTTCCTGCCAGTATCTTGCTTTTCTTGCTGTTCACTACTTGTGCCTTCATCATAATTCCGTGTACCGACCCTTGGCTATTGACAACCCAAATACTCTTCATCTGGCTTCATTGTGACTTGACACCATCATTCCTCAGTAGTCAAACAGTTATTTTCTCTTGTCAGATTTTACTCTTACGTAAGCCTTCTCTGACTTTCATCCCCAAAATCTCCAACACCGTTAGATGTCCAATCTTTACATTCCCAATTTTAGACCCATAACTGCGAAATTTCATAGTTATCAATGTTTCCCTGTGGTTATCCAAATGACATACATTCTATACAATAAACAATAAAAACTGAAAGAATTTTCGGAATTTAATTTTTTTTACTATTTCAGTAGTGTATCGATGATAAAGTAAAGTTGTTCGTACAGCTATTTTTTATGTCCTTAATGAACACTTTCCATAAAAGAACAGAGCACATCATCGGCTACTTTCTCACACATCGGAGAAGGGGGGAGGTGCAGAGGGAGGCGCTGCAGATCTCTCCCCTCTCTGGGAGATGCGTGGAGGCTGCTGTCAGGAGCCAGTGTGCAGAAACACAGAACTGGGCAGGTGACCACCAGCCCCCCCCCCCCCTAGATGGGACAGGAGTGCCCCCGGTCTGGCTGTGCCCCTGCTCTGATTCATTCCAGGTTTTTATTGCACCTCCTGCAGTCCTAGGTGGATTAAGCAGGATTATCACTCTGGCCCATATTACCAATTAACACACTCCAGAACATTTTTAAACCTGTATTTTGCACAGCCATGCTGCCTGTGAGCTTTGTTGCGAGGGTGTTATTATCTTTGTTGTTTGCTTGTTACTGCTTGAATCTCTAATTATCATTTGTCTAGTTCCTGACCTTGCTTGTTCATGGCTACATTTCTCCTCTTTGGGCACATTGTTTCACACTTGCCATGGTAAAGAATTGTGGTGGCAGAATAAGACAGTGCTGATGCCCCTGGCATGTTATGTGACACAAGCAAAACATGCCCAATGGGCATGGTTTTGTCATGAAAATTAATAGGGTGTGGTATTGTGGACATAGCAAATAGCGTGCCCTATAAGCTCTGAAAACAGCACCCGAATAGTGGGCAACCCATGGGTATTATAGACAAAGACTTAGGCCAGTGGTGCGCAACTGAGTTGATATGGAGGGCCACAATTGCGGCCCTCGGCATCACTAAAGGGCCGCACATAACTTTTTCAATCTATACTGACTTGTATAAGCATTTTATATTGTGGTAATGACAGCAGGCCGAGCTAGAAGACATTATTTTTTCATTTTTACATAGCAAAATGTATTTTAAATGATACTTCAAGCATTAGGGAACACTGTAGTGTGGTGATGCACATTTTGATTCAGAGGTCATGTGAAGCAATATGATTTCCTATGCCCTATGCATGAACAGTTAGGTTTCAGGTGCCGCAAGTAGAGGACTAAGGGGGGCCGCCGAAGAACACCCAAAGGGCCGCAGGATGGGCACCTAGGACTTAGGCTTTGCTTTTTTTTTCTAAATGTTAAAATGTACCTTGTATCCCTCCAATTACCAGAAATGTGTAAACTTTTCATCAAATACACAGGTGTATTAGTGCCTATTTTAAGCCCCCTATGTAAGTAAAACATTAAAAAATAATTACATTCAGAAAATAAAATATAAAATCATTATCTGAGTTTATTTTCAAAGGGAAAACAGAATTTGATGGTTTGAACTCTTCATTGAAAGAAATTCTATTAGTAAATTTTACAATAATTAGGATTTTGCCGAATTTGGTTTCCACGAACTTCACAGCGTTATTAGATTTGTAACATCATTTTTTATGTGTATTCAGAAAATTTCCATGATGACTTTAACTGCTTAACAGTTGTAGACTTTGCTTTGAAAATCTTGTTTAAACTTTATTAAATACTTACTTTTTTTTTTCTCATGATGTAGTTGCAACCTTTTTTTCTGCTGTTGAGTGAGTGTTTAACATACAAAAACAGTGGGTTATCAGGATTTCAAATTTACAATGCCCTTGAGGTCCAAATTGAGTATCTACCTTCTAGGTTTCTCAAATATTCAAACTCAACACTAGTTGTGAGCAGGCCTGTCGTAACCAGGAGCAACACTGCAGGACCCAGGGATAAGGCAGAGGCATAGTCAGACAGGCAATGGATCAGGGGTGGTGGCACAGGTACAGGACAGGCAGTCTGGGTTGGCAACAGGTCAAGTTTAGGTAGGCAGACAAGGGTTGAACAGGTAGCAGAGTCACAGAACACAGAAACACCAATGGAAATCAGGAGCCTTAGCAGGACACAGGGACCTTGACACTTCAAACCATCTGTATAGATGAGAGAGGAAATGAAATAAAATTGAAAACCTGCACATTGCCAAATTATTATATTTTGTGCACCATGAGTGTAAACATGTCTTGTTTGGAAATTGACTGTAAAGCAAGGTCAAAAACACATAAAAATATACAACTCAGGTATGATTTATTTTTATACACAGAACAACAACCACATGATCATGATTCTTTATTTAATCTGGAATAACATGTAAACCTGTTTGTATTATTATAAATATATTCAAAATAGCCAATCAGAGTCCAATATCTCCTTATTAAAACTCTAGACATCATTAGTAGAGGAGATCATTGCTGTTGCCTAACTCCTCAGGTTTGTTGAGGTTCAAGTTGATGGTCCATTGACATTGTCCAACCTTACTAGACAAAAACATTTACCTAATTGAAGCACGGTGGGAAATGTCAATATTATTTACAGAAAACATTAATGGTTATATTTGCAAGAACGCCAAGCATATTTCCATCATAATTCTAAAGTGCAATATCACCTCCAGGTTTGAGAAGTTCACATAGCTGAGAGCTTAGAAGAAGCATGATAATGATTTGCAAGGAAATACATATGGGCTGTCATTAAAAATATCTAATTAGGCTACAAAGAAAGCTTCAAGCTGAAAGAGACATCAAGTAATTAACCATGATAACCAATTGTGATATCGTTTTGTTACAGAAGGTACAAGAGGTTTGTTGCTTTATTCAATAAAAAACTAGATGTGTATTATACAACAAATATGATTAATTTAGTCTAATGCCAAAAACTTTTAGGAACAGATTCTGAGAACCAATATGTTGCAGTTATTTACATTAATCTATCCTTACCTGATAATTAAAAATATAATATTTTATTATTAAAGGAATGTCAGGCCTCTCTACGTCTCTAGGCAGCCACAGATGGACCCAGAGTAACTTTTCCTCTGAACCATTTCAGCCCACTTTGTCAAGGGTGAACCACGAGAGAAGTGGACCCACCGTGCCACCAAACAAGCATAAAGCAGGGCGCAGAGTATAAGGAGCCCCCCGGTATTCACCAGAGCACTCCCCAAGGGTTTATTGGTTTTGCTGCGGGGAGCCCCCAGGTTGCGGTCTCTAGCTACACTTACTTGGCAGCCGCTGACAGCAGAATATCCAAAGCGAGGTACCAAGATGGCAGGCAGAGACGTAGTCAGCCAGGCGATTGTCAGGGCAGGTGGCAAACGGGGTAGTCAAAGATGGTCCAGGGGTCGGTAACAGTAAGGCAATATCAAGAAGCAAATCCTGTGGATCAGAGACATAAAGAAGTCTTAGTTCAGGCAACGCCTTGTTGCCTCAGACTTCCTTATATACAAATTCAGGTGGTCTGGTTGGACAGGGCTCCAGATGTGTCATAATGAGTGGTAACCTGTAACCTCTAGCAGAGGGAGCAGGAGCCACATCATGTGCCACAATCAAAGAGACACACTAGAACTGGTAGAGGGCGCACTGCAGTTACAGATCACTGGGTGACACTGCGATCTGTGACACACTTGGCAGGCAACCCCCATTGGTTATGTCCAAGGCTGGGTCAGACAACCTTTCCTCTGGAAGCTCAATTGGAGATTGTACTATGAAAAGCATAACCTACCTGAGCCTAGAGTAGGGGTGGGCAAACATTTTGACTCCACAATGGGTTTTTAAATTTGACAGAAGGGCCAGACAAAGAACCTGTAAGGACCGCCTGACCCAAGTCCTTACAGATTACATTGATAAATTGAAACATTTCCATATTACTTAAAAAAGAATTAATAATCATATTGCCAGGGAGGGGGAAAAAAATAGAAAAAATATTTTGAAAAAATAAAAGAGCTTTAAAAAGAGGCTTTGCACAGTCAACATAAACATTCTATTGCAAACTATGGCCTCTAGAAGGAGACCATAACAATCATCCTCTATTGCAGGAAACGAATGGAGGGGAGCCAGTAAGACTTCAAGGAAACAAAGGTCCGGATTAAAAGACAAAACGGGCCAGATATGACCCATGCGCCATAGTTTGCTCACGTCTGCCCTAGAGGCTGTCATTTTCTGATTTGCTGTATTTAACCTCCCTAGCACTCTTGCAAGGTCCAGATTTCTTTACCAAAAGTGTACCATAGACTCCACCATGGAATTTTTTTTTTTTTTGGTGTTGTAGGCCTGTAACTTCCAAAAATATGTCCGTACAAGGGTCTAATAGACATCCTGAATATAATAATGTTTGAAACACACAATTATTATAAAAAAAAGTACATTAAAAAATTATAAAATGTATCATTTGAATGATAAAATCTCTTGAATACTTATTTGGTATGAAAGATTTCAAAACAGTATTTATGTTTGTTTATAATAAAAATTTTATTACAATTGGAAATGTGTTTTGTTTTTGTTTTACTTTGAATTGTATTGGATATAGTTATCACTGTATCCAATACAAGCCATTTGGCACCCTCTGAAAGGGTTAATTTCAAAGAGCACATCTTGAAATGACACTGGGGCGATTTTCCAGATGTGCTCTTTGAATTTAGCCCAATCTGCATATGAATGTCCCACGGCCCCCCGGGGGTGGGGGGGCGTGGGACATTTATATGCAAATTGGGCTGGGAGAGGGGTGACATCTGCCGGCTTTCTTCAGTAAGGAAGCCAGCTTAGAGCATCAGATCCCCCGGACAGCACAGAACAGTGAGTATGTGCTGCTGCCGGGGGATCTGAGCTTAGCTGGACGGCTCCATCTCGTCAACTGCAATACTGACAAGAAAGTGCTGGACGAGATGGAGCCGTCAGAAGCGCTAGGGGGGTTAAAGAAGACTTACATTAGATAGTTGAATTTTAGCCTGCTTATAATAATTATTATTTTGAGCTACTTTCATGGGCTATTGCCCAAGGTTTCTTGGGCTTGTGCCCACAGAAGTTTTTGGGCACATATTGACCATTAATTTAATAGGCAAAGTTAACACCACATTAATAATAACAACAGACTAAGCACTTAAAGCACACTAAACATGGCCAAATCACACCTGCACCCTCCATTGGGCGCCACGGACCTGGCTTGTGTCTATGACGCCCGATGGATACCAGCCCTTTTTGTGTGGTTTTAACATACTATATGTATTTTAATTTGTCTATCTAGTCAAGTTGCTTGGTATCCTTTGCAGTCATTGATCTTTTAGAAAACAAAATAACACAGTATCATTGCATTGTATCATCATATTCTAATTCTCCAGGTTAAAGTTTACTAACAGTCTGTAGGAAAATGCTGAAATGTGGAAACTGGGGTGAGTAAATAGCAATTGTTCTGAATATCTGATTGAGGTTGGAATTTTAAGTCCAGTAAGGTTGACTAATGAAGCAGTGTGGTGGTTGGGTGATTAAATACTATAGATTATATAACGATAAAAATCTTCCAATTTTATGCTGACTGTTCCTCTTTGGTCGGTTTATCTGTGGTCTATGTTTTCTAATTGACATGTGAATGATATTAGAAGCTTTTCATGGTCATAAATCCATTATGGCAACATGCTTTATTAGTATGGAAGATTTGTATTGCTGTGATTTGCTGCATCATGCTGGACGACATTGTTTATATTTTCAGCATATGACACCAACAGATGTAAGGCCAAGGCTTTCGAATGGCATTTCCATTTCATTGGAAGATCTTAGAATAACAAATCTTTAAAATGGTTCACTGGACAATATCTTGACTTTAAAAGGTTTAAACCGCAGCACTTATTACATGTATTTAAGGAAGTAGAGTGACAGAAAACGTTGCCTGTCTTTCTGTGAGAATAATACACTTCTATAGTGTATAACAAAAAGAACACTGGTTTAAGTAAGTACACCACTCCCATTTAGAAATGGTGTGAAATGAAATGAAAAAATGAATTTTCTTTTGAGAATTTAACCAGTTGGCTTTGTGAGTTAAACATAGCCCCTGAACATATCCAATGTTTCTGGAGATGTTTTTTTGGTGGACCATGGCAAGGTCTGTTCTGAGCAGAATCTGTCCTGTAATACCTCTTTATGGTCTTGACCATTGTGCTGCAGGTTAGTTTCATCACTGACATCACTTCCGGTACCTTGAACGCACAGTTCCTGGTTTTGCTATCCGGATGTGACATCACTGACATCAACTTCCGGTTTAAGCTGGTTTTCTTTCATGACCGGCTTCTCTACATGGTCTCTGGTAAAAGAATTCTTCCACTGGCTGGATCATTCTGCTCCTTATCCGGCCAGCGGAAGAATAGTCACCTTCTTCCCGCCGGAGGGCGTTCGGCCATCACTAGTTGTTGGCAATCTTCCTGTATCATAGGCCATCTTCATGTAGAGCCCCAATTCTTATTTTGGGTCCTCAGTCTCAGTAGACCCAAGTTAACTTTTCAGTTATATATGAGTAGTATAAATACACTGTTGATGGAAAGGCTTGATTCAAGACCATCGTGGCAGAAAGGAGCAGCTGGCCATGTGGAAGAGCTACGATTTTGTATTAATAATGCATTGCCTTTCCTTTTACTCTGTTACACATCCATTGGGAATAATTATTGCCAGGGAAGTTTGGACAACCTGCTACAGTTTGGCTTAAATTCAAAGAACATATGTCCTAGAACAATCTGCCAACAACATATATCTTGAATGTTTTACTGCTCGCCAGTGAAAATAAATCCTCTTCCTTCTAATGTAAGTTTGTTCTACCAGGACTCAAGAAAAACTTTTTTGCTGTTCTCTTTTTTTTTCCTGAAGTGCTGGGAAAAGCATTGATAACATAAAAATTGTATGTATTACCAGTGGCTTTGCTAGAACTAAACACAAAGAGAACATGCCTCCTGCAGTGATGTTATAGTCTTGATCAGCATTTGATTATCCAGTAACGGTTGTTCCTTTACCTTTGTCACGGGTGAACCAAGGGAGCAGCGGACCCACTGTGCCACCAGACAAGTATAGACCAAGGCGCAGAGTCTAAGTTGCCTCTCAGTATTCCCATGAGCAAGAAGTGACTTGGCTGCGGGAGACTCCCAGGTTGCGGCCCATAACTACACTTACTGGAAACAGCTGACAGCAGGACAGTCCAAAACGAAGTCAGCAGACAGATGTGAGGTAAGACAAGCAGGCAATTAGTCAGGGCAGGGGGCAAACGTAATAGCGTAGTCAAGGTGGTCCAGGGTCGATAAAGCAACAGATACAATCAGCACCTGAGTATCAGAGACTAGAAGACATTTCTGCTCAGGCAACTTCCTGTTGCTTGAAGCTTCCTTAAATACAAGTTTGTGTGGCTTTATTGGTCAGGACTACAGGTGAGGGGTAATAAGCGCCTACTAGGGAAGATACAAAAACATCCAGACGAAGCAGGGAAACAGGAGCCACATCAAGTGCCATTGTTACTTCTGGCCAGCAGCAGGAGCCGAACTTCAAAAGGTCTGTGTCTCTGAAGTTTGGGAAGTGGAACAGTAGGAGAACAGGTAGAGGGCACATCAGGTACAGATTGTTTAGTCCCCATTCTTTGGCACAAGAAGACATTGATTATCTGCATACCTCAATAGCTAAATGGCAACATGACCAAAAGTGCCTCTCAATCTCTCTGCAAAAGTGTTGTTGCAAGCCCTCCCTGAGCAGCATGTTTAACCTTCAGACTCTAGCTAAGTTAATATATTTTTGGTGTGATTTACCTCCCTAGCACACTGCTGACGTCCAGATTTCTGTACCAAAAGCGCACTATAGACTCTAATGAAATTGTTTAATGTTGTAGGCCTATAACTTCTCAAAATATGTCTGTACAAGGGTCTAGTAGACATCCTGAATATAATAATGTTTGAAGCACACAATTAAAATTTTTTTTTTATAAAAGGTATCATTTGAATGATAAAATCTCTTAAATACATATTTGGTATGAAATATTTCAAAACAGAATGTATTCATATTTATGTTTTGTTTATAATAACACTTTTATTACAATTGGAAATGTGTTTTGTTTTTGTTTTACTTTTAATTGTATTGGATACAGTTATCACTGTATCCAATACAATGCCCTTTGGTCACCCGCTGACAGGGTTAACTTCAAAGTAAAATCACACTGGGGGCAGATGTGCTCTTTGAAGTTAACCAAAGTATGATTTGAATGTCCCGTGGAGAGAGAGGGGTGAAATTGGCTTGCTTCAGTGAAGAAGCCAGCTTAGAGGATCCACCGGGACAGCCCAGAACAGTAAATATGTGCTGCCGGGATCTGATTTTCTAACCTGGCGGCTCCATCTCGTCGTCTGCAATACTGACAAGTCAGTGCTGAATGAGATGGAGCTGTCAGAAGGGCTAGGCGGGTTAAATAAGCACCTATAATGGGTTTTGGGGCTTCAGCATGAAAAAAGAGAATTCTGGTCAGTAACTGTACAAGAGATTTTTTTTTTAACCAAATCGCCCAACTTTCTAAAATGCCAATAACAGACGCAGAGAATATAATCAGAAAAACCCACCTCCACTTTCATGGATCAGGAAAAAGTACTGAGGATAAATAGACTAGTTTTTAGGAAGATCAGAAGAAAGTAACAGTTGTTCTGTTTAATAAACAATTTGTGGAAGTTGGTTTGTGTTGCTGAATTTGAAGGACCAGGACCAATGAGGGGGATTGATGAATTTGTGCACTAACTGATACACATGTATGAAAGATGTGTTTTTTTATTTATATAAGTATACAAAGAAAATGCAATAACATATTCTGACAGGGTGTCTCAGTACCTGAAAGGCAAGGAAAGCAATGGAGTTGAACTTGTCACCAGGATCCTCTAGGGGAGCTCTGACCTGCGCTCTATAAAAGAGGCAGTTCTCAAGTCAGCGGAGCTCTGTGTTGCTGTAGTGGAGAACAGTGGTAGAGGGCAGATGTGTGCAGCACTTCATTTGGAAGCGTGTGGATTCTAAGCGAAACACCCCTCATTTTGTAATAAGATTTTTGCTGTGGAATCAATTGGCTATATTAGAGAGTAGATCCTTGATGGAGAAAGTGGTGACCAGTAGTGTTGAGCAGCATATGATATATTTGAATTCACGTAATTTCGTGAATATACAAAGAAATATTCTAAATTCATAAAATTTGATTCGTCTGTATTCTATTGCCGTACATTGCGCATGCCCGTGCGCAATGATTTGCAAAGATTTGCAATGCAGCTTTACAGCTTCTCTTCCTCATTCTGTAATCTCTGCCAGCACGAGCACTGTGCACACATATGTGCGATGTATGCCGCCATTGTGAATATCTGTGCGCACTAGTCCTAGTGACCAGGAGCATTACCTGGCTACCAGACCTGGAGAGACCCTGAAGTGTGAATTTAGGTGGGCAAACACCCAGGACGGCTGGCTGGTGACCGCCATAGAAATCAACGTGCAATCGCAGAGTCATTGTTACCACCTTCTCTGGCTGTTATTCTATTTAGCAGCAATGTTGTGTAGATAAGTGACCTAGAGGAGTAAATTATTCCACTTTTGCTATTTCCCATTTCCAGGAAGTTTAATCTTCAGTCTCAGACAGAAATATGCTGAAGTCTAACTCAGACAGAAATTTTGCATGACCAGGGTAGTGCTGACCTACATGCGTAACCCCTACTTAACACCCCCAATACTCATAAAAACACCCCCTTTTAAATGAAAACAGACAGACATATTTATTTCTCATTGGAAAATGTCTATATATATATCTGTGTGGAAATATATACAACATAAGGCCACAGCTTGTAAACTCTAAAATCAATAAAGTCCCTGGTCAGTGCCTATATAAAACACAATACATATTAATAGCAAACCACTGTCTGTACCAGCCATAAGCCCTTTTACATCCAGCTCAATGGGTACTTCCAAATATACAACCCTATTAATAAACAGGAAACATTTAAAACCTTGGGGCCATAGCCCTCTATAAAATACAGTTATTATACTCCTTGGTGACTGCCATCCAGTAAAGCATGTCACCACACCTCCTTTTTCTTTATAACCTCCATAGGTACCAATAAGGACACCCCCTGCAACAAACAAAATAGCTAATACATAAAACATATCTGAAATACAAAATTATAACAACAACCTCAGGGAGGGAGGGAAGCAGTTCAATTAACAAAATGTCTGCCTCTTCCTGCTCCCTACCCTTTTTAAAGTAAGGTAGGCCTCCCCTTTTTTTAAACCCCACCTAATACGCCATCTCTTACCCTATACTTCACCACTCTATGTTGCCAGCCCACCCTGTCAAACTCCCAACCACCTAGGCTTCCATCTCGGCTCTGGATTCCATTATCAGGACATTCAATGATATCACAATACACAAGATAGTGTAACATTTGTCAATCTGGGCTCTCACTGTACAGTTGTGGGCTTTTTATTTTTCTATTAAAACAATTAATTCCAGAGAAAGTCAAACACAATCTCAAGCAGTTGAAAGCCATAAACCCCAAATTATTGCCAGATTTTTTAAATGCCTTAAGCTGGCCATAGACAGTTAGATTCTGCTGCCAATCAACCACCGTGTGCACTCACCGCGGTTGATCTGTCGCAAAATCGGCAGTAAATCTAATGCTTAAAAGCTAAATTTGCCCGTAAATCGGCCGGGAAATGGATCTAAAGGCCCCCATACACGGGTCGGATTCCGGCCGGATTCCGGGCCGATCGATTCCAGGCGCGTGCACGCGAAACGATCGTGCCGGAATCGTGTGCAGCCCACCTTGTCCGATCGATCACGTCCGATTGATCAGGGGCTCAGAATCGGATCCGACAGAGAACCAACATGTTGGTCTTTTTGATCCGATTCTGCACAGATCAGGGGGAGTTGCCATTTGTGAGGTGGAGTCGGTGATGGAATCGGACACGGAATCGTCCCGGAATCCCTTGGACAAGGTGGTATGCAGCGATCGGATTCTCTTAATTGGCCGATCGATCACACCTGCGATTCCCGCCAGAATCGCCGGAATCGATCGGATAGGTGATCGAGCGGCCATGGAATCCGACTGTGTATGGCTGGCTTAAGAAATTATGCATGCACACAGGGTGCGTGGCCGATTCTCTGCACAACCAGCCATGAGTGATAAGGTCACCACGCACAGTCCATCTGCAGCAGAATCTAAGAAGAATCTACAGGTATATGACCGGCTGTACACATTTACACATAGGCCTGTTAGATCATGACCATGATTGTTTCAAGTTCATTGGGAAGAAATGCAGAAAAAAGCTAACTCTATAATGTAATGCACAATGAAAAACCTAGCTACAGTTTGTTAAAATAGTTTTAAAAAGCCTTAAAACGTTAACAAAAAGTTAAGAGATTGTAATGAATGATTTATTAAACTGTAAATTATGAAGAATTACAGGTAAGAAGATAATGGGTGTTCCATGGGTGTCAAACTCTTCTCTGGGTGTCAATCTTTGGCTGCCCCTTCTGCCACATTTGATTCACAGAGCAGAGGTTGTCTACCGGAGATCTGCTTCTGAACACCGCCTAAGCATATGTAGACAAACTTCACTAAGGAACCTTTTAAGGTTTACCCTGTTTGTTTACATATGTTAAGTATGTGTAAGGAAGCCATTCTCTTAGCACTTAGCTGTCATTTTGCATGTCCTGAGGCTATGTGCAGACGAGCAGCTCACAATCAAATCTTCAGCATATTTTTGGTTTACATATGCTGAGGCTGTGATCGGGACCAGCTCTCCTGCACTAAGCCTCAGGGCATGGAAAATGACAGCTGAGCCAATCGCATCAAAGAGATGTCTCCTCTCTTCTCATTCCTATTACGAAGGGGCAAAAAGTAAAGAGCCACAAAGAACCCAACAGGGAAGCCTTCTCTTTGCCCATCTAACGGAAAACGCAACAAAGAAAGAAATCGTTAAAACTAGGTTTACCAGTTCTTACATATTTGTGGGATGAGTTTGCACATAGGTTTAGCCCTTATGAATTGTCCTCTCCTAGTGTAGAATGTGATCTGTTAGAGATGCCTTTTTAAAAGAAGATATTAGAATATGGCAGAGTTGGGTTTATTTATAGGGATGTACTTCAAAGTTATTTACTTGAAAAAGAAAAGAGATAAGTGGACATGGGGGACAAAGGAGATTCTACAATAACATTTTCAATCTCTAAATGATCACACATGCCAGGTCTCTTCTATCTTTGCACCACACCCATCTGCAGGTCAATAGTATTAAAGGTCCTTCTTCCACTGGTCATCAACTCATATTATTCTGCTGTTCTTATAGATATTCTCCAATAGACCAAGGTCACTGTAGCTTGAAGTCCATCCATCAAGCTTTGGCCAAGGTTGAATGACAGGTCTCAGCATACCAGCCCAAGAGGATGGCTAGAGCCTTTCCCAATGAGTAATAAATACAATCAAAGGCTATAAAACCACAGAATGTTTACTGAAGTCCAGGAAATGTCCTTTTATTCCTTCTTGTACCTCCTGCTGGTTCTGTTGGCATTTAGCTGTTGTTATTGTCCTTTGAAAGTCCACAAGGCTATACATTTCAAAATAAACTGCCTTTGAAAGAGTTATATCTATGAGTGTCTTGTAATCCTATGACACCTGTGTTACTATAACTGAGCCAACAAAACCTTTAACTCCCGGGTAGAAGGGTGGTCACAGGATGTATAACCGTGAGCTCTTAAGTGGATCATTGTCCCAAGTGGTATGTGGTGTAAAAGTTTGTTGGTAATGGAGGCACAGTTTGGTAGTACCCACCCAGCTGGTATCTGGGAGGCTAATGATTGGTACATTTGGAGATCAGTTTCAAACACAAGGGAACACTGTGAGGGACCTTTGGATGTTAATCTCCCTGGCGTTATGGGCTTTTTGTGCCATTTTTTGTGGTACTGGCAACTGCGGCGTGGTACAGTGGGATTCTCCGCCCTCCCTCTGGATCTCTACACAAGGTGATCTGTGCATGGAAACGCAACACCACCTCTATTAACATGGAGGTCTATGGATCACCAAGGACGCCGAAGACTCGGGACCGAGGGAATCTGTGAGCCTGCTGCAATGCAGAATTGCTGCAGGTTCACGGAGCCCTGGCGATTATGCCATACTGAGTTCAGGCATAACACCAGGGAGGTTAATAAGGTATTTATTTGATTTAGTTATTAAGCTATGTCCTGAAATATATCCAAAACTTTTCTGCAATTACAATTGTTGTGTGTTAATTTGGAGGGTGGGTTGGTGGAATGGTGGTGGTAATAGTTTAATATGGAATGGGCATCTTCACAATAGCAATCCTGCCCGAGTCATGAATCTTATTTATGATGTAATCTAGATTGATGTAACATATACTGTCCATTTACTGTCTCTTTAATGTAATAGTTATGTGAGTATAGGGTTTTTGTGTGTGGTGCACACTGCCTTCGTACAATAGACTACAGCTCACGGTCACAATAGCTCAGCATATGCCTTGAGTCTGGAGCGTGTATGTAAAGAAATAGACTTAGCAGACTGTTGCAGCTTCAAAGATTTCACCACCACGTCCTCATGCAGCAATTCTCACACTCCGCTTGAGACTAGAAATTACACCTGACAGGCTGATTGTTATGGATAGATGGAGCCAAAACGCTAGTGAAAGGAGAAGAATCAATGCTGTTGCCTCTCTAGAAAGGTAATTAGAGAGGATACCTCATTAGTTTCCCAAGGCTTCTCTGTGTATAAAGGCTGTCCATTTAGATTCCTTTTCTAGATAAGAAAGTGCTTGGCCATCATTTCCTTGTGTCATACCATGTTAAGTCCCTTACATCACATGAAGGATGTTTGGCGTTTGGGGAGTTGTTTGTACCCATGCAGTGAATGCTTCTAGAATGATAATAGAAGTGACATTGCTTTTATTGGACTTAGGGCTGTGTGCTGTAATACTGCATACGTTTATGACATGAAGGTTATCCGCGAAATGCCGCAGCTGAAATCCTGACTGCATGGAAGGTAAGAAATATCTGATTAATGCGTGCAAGTGTGCCCTGGCTTGGCACGGCAAGCTGGTATTTGTTCTGCTGTGGCAGATGGGTGGGAATGAACCCAGGAGGCAGTGAAATGACTGTAAGCTTTATAACAGCCTATTGCATGTTTGCTTGCATTATTGGATGTGCAATGGGGGACACTTCAATTTTGTTGTAAGCAAAAAAGCTACTATATTGCTAAATGTTATGCATACTCTATGTACAAGCACATAGAAATATAACATTTCCAACTGGGGATTTGTGAATATAAAAAAATTATATGCAACTGTTGATACTGTTGTACAGCAACCAAAATAAAGCTAGTACCATGTTCTGCATGGAGGTACACCAAGGGCATCTGTTGTGGTTTATGGTTCTCCATAAAATGCCCTTTTGAAGACTAAACTTTCAGGGATAGTTAGTGGCACCTTTCCAAGAAAAAATAGGTCAGGTATAGTGGTTTTCTTTTATTGGGTATACAATTACAAATCAGATCCTCAAACAAAGGTATAGTTAAAGCTGGGTATACACATAGATTCCCAAACAATTGACCCATGATCAATCACAGCATGGTGACGTCGCCACGCTGCGATTGATCACAGATCACAGATCAATTAACTGGAAATCAATGTGCACCACATGGGCACATTGATTCCTGTTCAATGGGGACCCATTCTCCCCAGCTCGCAGCCTGTGTTGTGTTGTGAGAGATTCACTCACTCACAACACAGCTGTGACCTGGAGAAAGGCAGCCAATCAGCACACAATCAGCACACAGCTTACACGTCCAATACTTTGCATGGAGACTCACGTCTCCATTAAAAGTAATGGAGATTGAACAGGGGTTTCCAACATGAAGGAAGGCATACACGGGAAGATTTGTAAATAGATTAGAGCATGATCAAGCACCGTGAGTGCGCATGGCGCTCAATTGTACTCAAATCTATTTACAAATCTTCCTGTGTGTGCCTAGCTTAAGTCTTTTAGACTTTCCAAGGACTAGACCAGTGATGACGAACCTATAGCACACGTGCCAGAACCCTCTCTGTGGGCATGCAAGCTGGTAGCCAGCACAGAGGAAAGAACTGCAGCCTATTGGCTCTCAATGCTGTCAGTTATCTTCCCCTCTTTTCTGATTGCAGTGCCCCATACCCTCTCCCATTCTATCTCATAAGAAAGTAGTGTGTGTGTTGACATGTTTCCTATGTGTATATGTATTTTGTGTGTGTGTTATTCAGGTTAAATTGCCATGCCAGCACTTTGAGATAAATAACTGGGTTTGGATTTCAATTCCGGCACTTGGTCTCTAAAAGGTTAACCATTACTGGACTAGACTATGGCCAGTAGGAGAAATCAACATCCCAAAATCGCTGCTCAATAGAAATGAAGAGGGACCCTGCTTTGACTGTAACTGGGAGGAATTCTGTCTCAGAAAGGAATGGTGACCCAATGTTGGAGTCCATGGGAGTTATAGTTTTCCATCATCAGTGTGAGTAGGATTAGTAAATCTCCCCTTCGGTATTAGGGTTCCATTGTGACCTACCTTCACAAGGAGGGGGGGTGGAGGGGCAGCGAGTTCCGAAAATTTATCGGACCCAGTGTCCTTCCAAAATTTTTTCTCTTAGCCCGAGGGCAAAGACGTGGGGACTTTATATGTGGCCAGCCCAACCCTAAAATACTACCTCAGATTGAGGGTTTGACAGGAGATCATAGTGTTGGTATATATCAAAACTACCTTTGAATAAACTGAATCTGCTTTGCTATTCCTCTACTAAATGACACTGACGTTGGAACCATATAGAAATTGTTCGGCAACAAATTACCTTGTCCAAACTGTGCTTATGATTCATTGCTTTTGTTTGTAACACATGGCTTCAAAAATAACCCAATCCAGGTTCATTGTTTTTTAAAAGAAATTTAGTATCAATATCAGCCAACTTCAGACTACTATAGAAAAGACCGGAAATCATTAGCATGACAACCAGAAATTTTGTGAGTACTTTGTGTACTGGAAACTGATACTACTACTACTACTGATGAAGGGAAACCGCTGAACCTCCGAATAATGTTGGTGAATCCTGTTTTTTTTTTGTATACTCCTTTACTAAACCTTGGACTGGGCTGTGGCGCTATTGATTTCTTTATCTTTTTACACTTAAGGTGCGCATTCATGGCATTTATCTAAAACGGAAGTGGTTTTGAAACAATCTTTAAAATGGTATACAGAAGAAAAAGAGCAAGGTCTCAGTAAACACTAGGCTGAGCCCTAGTGGGACTTTCAATTAAGAACAAATAATGGTAAAACAGATTTAAAAAAAAGAAATATTTTCTCCTTTCTCTTCTTTTTTTATATTTATCATGTTATATCACACTTGTTGCCTGTAGGTGTCCTCAGAGTCAGAATTCAGTTGGTGCCATGTTTCCTTCTGTTTCCTGGATTCTCTTCCAGTATATTTTGCAAGAAAGCAAAATAGGACCTGGGTTCTTTTCCATGCTCCGACGTGTTTCATCTCATTCTGGGGCTTCTTCAGAGAGTAGTATGATTCTGCCTAAAAAAATCAGTTTTGGTCAATAAAATATGCCAATTTATGTTGAAAGTACACAAAAGGGCAAATTTTATTGAAACATACCCCCCTCAATGCATGTCGATCATAGGCAATGTGGGTGGGGGTTTCCACAGCAAGCATAAACACTTACCGTCTAGTGCTCCCAACTAATATACAGTGTGGATCGGGAGGGCAAAGTAGATGGACCAGACATTTAAGGAGGGTCCACATGGGGGCTTGCTCTGGTGCTTATGACCAGAAATTAGCAGGTGAGCACAACAAGTCAGTGAGTGCCCGGTGATCAGCTGCTCCGCTGCCGAGGACTATGTGGGGGGTCCCACTAACTGTGGAATGTATAAGGGAAAAGGGAATAAGTAATCATCTACTGAGTAAACAGTAAAGATAAACTGTAATATGTGTGGAAACTAAGGTGCTCACAGGGTTACTTAAAATGGTAGGAGTGGATGGAACTGAAAAATGCAGGGCTTTCTTTCTGGGGGAACGCTCCGGAACGGCGTTCCCCCACCTTTTCTCAGCCCGGCCCGGAGGTCTGACCCCCCTTGGCCCCCCTCTCCTCCTGCCCGATGTGAGTGTGACAGGCAGAAGATTCTGTGTTGTGTTCCTGTAGCTCCCCTACAAGACTTATAAGTTACATTTAAGCTAAAATACAGCTATCAGATATTGCTTCCCCATGAGCATAAAGCACTACTCTGCTGCATACATGCTCTCACTTCTCCCTATTTGAACACATAGATCTTTGAAAACCCTGCATGGTAGAACCTTGACATTTAGGGGTTACCAGTTTACCCCTGAGACTACATCCATGCAAATTTTCAGGTCCCTGAGCCCAATTCTTCCTACTAAAAACCCCCCTATCATATATTGCTTGGATGTAGTCTCATTTTTTTTCAGTTGTTATTGGTAAACGCATACAATTTATGGCACTTGGATAACCGCAGGGAAACATTAATAGCTATGAAAGGTTGCAGATAGGGGTGTCACAATGTAAATTACTAATCCAAAAAAGGGTGTTGGAGCATCTGGGGGTGAAAGCAGGGATTTTTTTCTGGCGGAACGCACCGGAACGGCGTTCCGCCACTTATCTTACGGGTGCTCCACGGGTGGGCGATTTTGTGCCTCTCCTCTACCCCTCCCTCGCAATCTGCAGCGAGGGAGAGGCGGCTCCTTCTCATTGTTTATGGGCGGTGGCCCTATGACGGGGCGTCTCCTCCCCCGTCCATGCTGGAAAAATCTTTCTCTTCAGCGTGGACTGGGGGGTGGAGTTGTAGCCGTCCTGAGGGAGGGGAGGTGGCGCGCCTGTACGGGGGTGCGGGGGCGCAGGCCTGCCTGCGGATTTAAAAGAGCCCTTAACCCTATTGAACACCTCAAAAACAACCTACAAATGTTTTTTAAATGTTTTTTAAGGGGGTAAACACCCGCAGTCCAAAGTCTTGTAGAAATCCTTCCAAGAACAAAAGGGTGCCCAACAAGCTAATAACCGGGTAAAGACTCCATTAATCTTTTAGTAATACATAGCAGGTTTGTTCGGGCACAGTCCCAAAGATCAGGATCGGCATACATTAATCCACCCATACACCTTTAGATCTTTCCATACAATGTCAATTAGATCTACAAACAACTATGTAGTGCCGGTCCTCCCTGATAGAATATATAGTGATTGGAAGGGTTAGAAAGGTCCTCCTATTACATGGTTTTGGTAGAACAAAAGTGGGTTGTACAGAAATTGTATGGTAAGGTGTATGGGGGCTTTTAGGCAAGTATTCTAACAGGTAGGGCTTTTTTCCTGCGTGCCCCTGTTCCCCCGATGGGGAGCTATTTATAGAGTGGACACCCGGCATAAAAGGGGCGATTTTAGGGGGCGGTCCTAAGGGTGGGTAGGGGCGTGGCCAAGGGAGGGGGGGTGAGTTCCACCACCTTTTCTCTGAGAACAAAAAGCCCAGGAAAAATGTAACCGTGTATACCCAGCTTTAGGCTAAAAACTGGATTATCTGACCTCAAATCCCCAATATCATTTAGGATGCTAGACATGTGCGGGGGAGGCCAAGAGGGCACACAATTTAAACTTTTTAAAATTAAATTACTACTCTGTAATCTGTTCACTTTTAGCACAAGAAAATGGGCAGAATGGAACTGCGGGGGGTTAATATATAGATGCTTAATTTCTGATCCATAACTTACATCAGGTATGCATACATTATTTTTTTCTGCACCCTATAAGCAGACTGGTGAACCTGAACTAATTGAACTGCTGTGGTTCTGTGAGGTGTTTCGAAGTTTTCAGTGTCTGTAAAAAACCCAAGGGTTAATCGTCTTCGTGCATAATGTATAACATTAGTAGAGGCTGAATTATTTCTTCCAAGGTCCACTTAATTAGTCAATTCATTTGTGTGGGTTATAGAAAACATTTCCATATGATAGAGGTAGGATACTCTGGAGGAAATACAGAGGTAATGTCTTCAGCTCTCGCTCCTGTTTAAAAATTTAAAGCAAGATTGACCTGTGAGAGATTACTTGTGGTTGGACAGCTTAATTGTTTCAGTCCAGATAATGAGACTAAACACCCTTCCTTATAATAAGCAGCTTGGGAAATGTGAATATAGATGAATAGCGTTAGGTTTGGCAGCTTTCTTGATGGGCGCCCCACAACTCTATTGTTTGCTTCTGCATTTGCATAATATTGAATCTGCGAGTTACAAATAGAACAAGGAAAGCAGATTCATTGTACAGGTAACTTGAACCATCTTTAGAGAAATAAAAGTGCTGTTCTTAGTATATTATTTCTATATAACAGACATGCATATGTAAATCTTATACCTAAATACACATCTAATAGAGAAGCGGTTATCAAGAACCGGTTATTGTTTATTGTGTGATGGCTGGTAAAATTTATGTTTTTTGGTTTGTAAATCACATATTCTAGCACCATCACAAGACACCACTTCATAAATCAGTAAATATATGTACATATGAGCTGTATAGTTGCTCTTCTTTCTAAAGCAGAAATGGTGCTAGGGTTGGTCATTCAGTGAACTCTTGGAGAGCTGGCCATGTATTGGAAAACTCTTGTAGGCCATCCAGTGGAGAAAAACTGAGGGGTTATGCAGTAAAGAAATATTCTTGGTCTAGCCATTGATTGGAGAAATGCATTGAGGTATCCATCCAGGAATTCTTGGTTTGGGTTGGTTATGCAAAGGAGAACATTTATGGGGCCAACCTTATAGTTGACAGCTCTTGTGAGGCCAACAATGCTGGGAAGAATTATTGTGGGGCTACCCATGCAATAAAAAAATGGGGCCAGCCACTGAGTGGAAAAATTATTTGAGGTATTCATGTGGTGATGAAAACTTTTGAGGTATCCATGTAAAGAGCTCTTGTGAGGTTGGTCATGCAAAGGAGAACTAATGTGGGGCCAGCATTGTAGTTGGCAGCTCTTGGTTGACCAACAATGCAGAGAAGAATTGCTGTGGAGCTACCGGTAACACCCAGCGATCTGTAACTGCAGATGTGCCATCTACCAGTTCTGTGTCTCTTCCCAAACCTCAGAGGACCAGGACCTTTCATAGTTCAGCTCCCTCTGCTGGTGGAAAAGATGATGGCACTTAATGTAACTCCTGCTTCCTCACCCTCTCCTGGGCAATACCTAATTAGCACTCCTTATCTCACATCTGGAGTCTGTCCAATCAGACCACCTGACCAGGTATTTATGGAATCCTCAGACACCAGGAACTTGCCTGAACAAAGAGGTCTTTAAGTCTCTGTTCCACAGGCTCTGCTTTCATCTGTCTGCTTTCTTGTTACGGGCCCCTGGACCGTCTTTGACTACCCTATTTTCCACCTTCCCTGACTATAGCCTGCCTGACTAAGTCTCTGCCTGCCGTCTCTGTACTTTGGCTTGGTATTCTGCTGTCAGCCGCTACCAGTAAGTGTAACTAGGGACCACAACCTGGGGGCTCCCCGCAGCAAAACCCATTAACCCTTGCAGGGTGCTCTGGTGAATACCAGGGGGCTCCTTAGACTCGGCACCCTTGTTTATGCTTGTCTGGTGGTACGGTGGGTCCACTGCTCCCGTGGTTCACCCGTGACACAGTGCAATAGAGAGCAGTAGTAGGGGCCAACCATTGAGTGGTAAAGAACTTTCAGTTGAGGTTAGTGCATAAGAAAACTAATATGGGACCAGTCTTCAAGTAGACAACCCTTGAAACACCCAACTACTGCAACCTGCAGCCCCTGGGTTCTGTTCTTGTGCCAACCTTCCAGTGAGTGGTACCTGCTCCTGTAGTTCTTACTCTCTATTAAGGTGCCAGGCATTCAAGTTGCAGTACCGTGTGGCCATATTATCCCTAACTCCACTGGGAGCTGGTTGATAACTATACATCTGTCTTCCTAAGTTAAGTCTATAGGTTCAGTCTTCACTTTTTCTATTGTTTTTTTCCTGCTGCTCTCCTGTTTCTGGTATTGGGACTACCACCCTGTGTTGCTCAGTAAAGAAAAGGAAAAAATAATTGTCATTGGTTGATCCACGATCTGGTACAGTGTGACAATAGAAAACAAATACTTCCAGCACATCTAAAGCCCCCCATACACCACATACAATTACCATGCAACTTCTGTACAACCAACTTTTCTTCTACCAAAACCATGTAATAGGAGGACCTTTCTACACCTTCCAATCACTATGTATTCTATCAGGGAGGTCACTATACTACATAGTTGTTGGTAGGTCTCATGAAAGTTGTATGGAGGAATCTGCAGGTGTATGGGGGGCTTAAGGACTGGTAAGCCATAATATACAATTTCTTTTGGAGTTAAGATGTTCTTAAAGGCTCGGTGCTTGAGCAGCTACTTCACTTCACTTAGTTTATTTCAAATTACTTTTTAATTGTAATTTGTGAATATGTTGATTAGGTCCATTTAATTAGTGACATTGTGGCACCTGAGTTTCTGTTTTCTGGAACTAGACAATAAGTGAAGCCTATTCATGGCCGGCTATTAGAGCACTTTTGTTCTGGGGTCTCAAGTGTCAAGTTTTTTTTTTTTAAGAGTTCCAGAAACATAACATGCATTTCCAATGAATAGATTGCTTTTCCTAGGCTCATACATATTGTGTGGGTTTCTAAACAAAGGGAACACCTGGCTATAACCACTTACTCTTCTGAATATTTCATCTTTCAGAGGCCACACCATTCCAAAACATTACATTACTCAAGAGGAACCCAATTTAAAATCTGCTGATAGCATCACAACAAAGCAGCCGTTGAGGTACAGTACAAGGCACATACCAATATACAGTTCTCAGGAAATGTGGGTCCTTCTCTGATCTATAGAAGTACCATCATTGGAACATATATCTGAAAATTAGTAAGCTGAGATCAAAGTGGAAGCTTTTCTAGAAATGCTTTGATGGTGGTATGTGGGTTGCAAATTACGCATCGGCAAAAATAGAAAAACGAAGCTTCCACTTTCCTTTATGATTTTAGAAGCGAGTTTTAATTATGTTCTTTCTGCTAACTAGCAGGGCCGAGTGCTGGTGAATTTGCTTGTATTCTAAACTTTGAGTTACGTATTGCAGATTATGATAGTAATCTTAAGCTTTATCTGTAGAATTATTTTTTAAACTTAACCATAAGCAAAGTACATCTAAAGTATTTTCTCACTTTGACTAGATAAATGAAAGTGGTCTCTAATTCATTTCCTGTGCGGTAAACATAAAAAGATCTGGAATCTCTATTCTAAGACAGTTGTTAATTAAAAATATTGTTTAAATGGAAAAATATCTTTTCCCCCTGTACCTGTTTTAATGACTTTTCAAAATGGTGGACTTTCCTTGGTTAAGTCCTCACGTTGGTGGTCACCAAGAAAACAAGAACACAGGTAGACAAATATAAATAAATCTAACAAGGGCTCTGACCCCTAACACTATTCAAGGACAGAAAGTTTTTCCATTAGATGCAATCAAGTGCATCTCAGGGCTTAGAGCATGTATTCTCTTTGTGTATCCAGCCTGCGCTTCTACCATTCATTTTAGAATATACCTAGACTGAAATTCCCACACTTGGTGCATGCCAAACAGGGTTATTTTGTCACGGGGAAAGCACAGGCCGTTGTTTTTAATGTGCTATGATTCGCCTGTATACACAAGCTCATCATAGCCTGCAACATCCTGAGTGTATGGTGCAAGATGCATCCATTGAACATCCACGGACACATACAATACCCGCCTGTTGTTTTTGTGGGTGAGTATTGTATGTGTCATGCCCACAGGATTTAAATGGCCGCCTTAAACCAGGGCAAATCACACCTTATAGGCATCTAAGATGTGTAATGTCGTAGACATTATTGTGCCTTTTTCCATGGGGGTTTTGCATGTTATTACTTACCTATGGGCTATGAAGTGCCAGTCTCCACAGGTGCATTCTAGCCCTTGGCACTTCAAATGAAAAACAACATTGCAAAATTATTTCCAGGACACAGTGCATATATAATGCTGAACTCTTCCATAAAAAATCAATGGGCACATCCACCTCCCGGACTTTAGCGATGATGCAGGCATAGGCGTCCCTGGTCCTCACATTCCAGCAACTGTGTTGATGCCAGGAATGCGTAGGGGGGCGGAGAGCGGGCGGGAAATACAAATGAATTGCATTTTAATCCTATTTTCCTTTTTTTAATGGTTTCCCTAAATAATGCTATCTCCAGGGAGGGTCATAACAGAAACCCACCCAATCTGAAAATATATTTGTATGTGATAACCCCATGTGTATGAATCCCTCTGTGTTTCATGTTTACTATAATATCTATTCGGTAAATCATAATCAAACTGCTTGTTAACATCAAGATATGAATGGTTATAATATGCAGCACCATGGACAGGGCTTGGTAGGCTTGCTTTGCACACATGAATAGGTTTCTTGCAGTATTAAATATGTGAAGTAACGAGCTGTTTTATTTATTTATTTATTCAATGTAAATTCGGGCCTTTGAGAGGCAATTAGGCATTTCTCTAACATGGTGAAGGTCCTGTGTAGCAGTTGTCATCAATCAAACAACACATTATGCAATCTGATTCACCTCTGAACGTCTTTTAGCATAGCCCACAAACCGCAAAGAACCTTCAGCGGACATACTGCTGCTGTTCACAGTCAATAAATAGAAATGGTTGACATGGACATGTTTTGGGGTGTTTTTTCATCAAGTACATAATACAAACACTGAATGATTTTAGCTGGTATCATTGGAAACTTTTACATTGCTGAAATATTAACCTTAAAAACATTAAGGTAAAATGTATATCCACCAAATTGTTGATGATCATCTGTTTAACCTCCTGAGCGTTTCGCCGAGGTCCAGATTTCTGTACCAAAAGCTATTACGCTGTTTATCATTAATAGTGTTGAGCTCGAATATTCGAATGCCGAATATTTTTCGCGAATATCGGCAATTCGAGAATTCGCCAATATCTCGAATATGTCGGCGGATATTCGCAATTCCGAATATTCGCAATATGGCCATGTATTGCGAAAATAATATTCGCATTGCGAAAATAAACATAGCATGTGACCATTCATTTTAAAGATTTTAGCGATGCGAATATGATTTTCGCAATTGCGCATATTATTTTCGCAATCCATGGTATTACCGCGAATATTCACATTTCCGAATATAGAATCGAATATTAGTAGAATTATTCGCGAAATATCACGAATTCGAATATTGCCTATGCTGCTCATCACTAATCATTAAAAAAAATGTTGTAGGCCTGTAACTGACCAAAAACATGGGTCTAGTAGACATCCTAAATATATTAAGTTTTTATCGCTTAAATATATTTTAAAAATCACATTTAATGATCAAATAAAATATAAAACACAAAAATCTGCTCAAACTAGAATTATTTTTAAATCAACCAATACTGACAATGCAGTCTGCTACACCGCACAGGGAACAATGTCATGCGCTGGCACATTTGACAGTGGATTACCTGCAGCTTGCCTGTGGCTTAGGGGCTCGCTCCTGCCGCATTGGTGGGAGTGCACCCTATTGATTTAGCTGAGACAAAATGCAAAAAAACTGCGCCCATACTGCATTCATACATGCAGTATGGGCGCTGTTTTTCTGCGTCTTGGGACACCTCCATTGATCTCCAGTGAATTGAGGTGTCTCTGGCGGCAATGTGCGGTGCTGCAATGAAGATGCAGCATTCCACAGCTTCATATCATCACCGTGGACGTGCCACTCAAACAGCGCAGAGTGGACACTGTGCCATTCATTAGAATGGGAAGTGTCTTCTCTGCGTCTTTTTCCCTGCTGCGGACGTACGTCCACCGTGGGGAAAGAGACGCAGTGGACGCAAGCCCTTACAAAGTATTTACCTCCTATGCGTTTTCCTTTATTTTGAACTTGATTTCATACAGAAAAATCTATCCAATCAAATCCAACATGAAAGAAAACTCATCATAAGCAAATACATGTTGTTTTTTTTTTTTTTTTATTGTTTTTTTTTTCATTTTGAATTGAATTGAAGGCAAACACATCGTTCCAATTAATGTCAGAATGAAAGATAAACCATAAAGAGCAAAAAAAACTTTTTTGTTTTCAAATTTTGAACTTCCCGCCTCCCCCTCCTGATGACGTCATCGCGCACCCGCCGGCGCGATCCCGATCATCGGCTTCTGAAGTTCAGACAGCGGGGGACACGGGGAGAGAAGCAGTAAGCCTCTGGGCTGCCTGCAAGCCATCTGGCTGCAGGTCTCAGCAGCCCGAGTTATCTCGGGCTGATCCTTTTCAGCAACTTTATTTAGCCCGAGATAACTCAGGCTAAACACCGAGAAGGTTAACTGCTGACCTGTATGATCTCCCTATAATGCCTGCATGCTCATGATGAGGTGGCGGAAGGTTTCCTAAGGGTTCACCTTCCACAACTGGACTACAGCAAGAAGTGTCCAGAGCATGAAGGCACTACCAGGAGACAGGGCATCAGGAGACGTGGAGGAGGCCATAAGAGGGCAACAACACAGCAACAGGACTGCAACCTCCACCTTTGTGCAAGGAGGAACAGGGTGAGCATTGCCAGAGCCTTGCAAAATGACCTCCAGCTGGCCACAAATGTGCACGTGTCTGCTGAAACGGTCAGAAACATGACTCCATGAGGGTGGTATGAGTCCACAGGTGGGAGTTGTGCTTACAGCCCAACACCATGCAGCACATTTGCCACAGAACACCAAGATTGGCAAATTCGCCACTGGCACTTTGTGTTCTTCACTGATGAAAGTCTGGGGCCACCATAGAGAATGTTCTGCTGTCTGCAACATCCTCCAGCATGACAAGTTTGGCAGTGGGTCAGTAATGGTGTTGGGTGGCATTTTTTGGGGGGACAGCACAGCCCTCCATGTGCTCGCCAGAGGTAGCCTGACTGCCATAAGGTACCGAGATGAGATCCTCAGACCCCTGTTAAGACCATATGCTAATGCGGTTGGCACTGGGTTCCCCTCCAATGCAGCTGCCGGATATACACATAACACAAACAAGAGCTCTGCTCTTTCCATTTTATGTTTGATTTCAGAAGTATGCATTTTTAAACAATCAATTTTTTTAATTCAATTGTGTGAAAATATTAACCGTTTATGGCCACTTAAGTGCAGTGGGGGGGGGGGGGGTTTGCACTTCGGGGTGGCTACAATGACGCTGGTGGCATGGGCTGGGAAACTGACTCCCCTCCATTATAATGGAGGTCCATGGTGTGCCCTCCGCCTCTTTGGCGTCATCGATGAAGCCGAAGGGACGGTTCCAGAACCCCGGGGGTATATTGGGCTTGTCCGATCCTCAGCCGTTGAGACGAAGCCAAACTGTGGATGAACTGGGTTCATCTGAACTGCTAGGGAGGTTAAAGATGGTGGCAACATCTTTAGTTTATTACGTTTATTGCATAGCCTCTAAACATGACGTGAGCACTAAAATTTTGATTATGCAGAGAAGGATTGTAGGAACTTTTTTTTAGGGGATGCTTTTTCTCAAGCCCTATAAAGGATGTTGCTTGCTCACTGTTACTGAAATGTAGGATGGTGACTGTGGACTATCATGTGTGGATCCCTTCCCACCAGTGTGCAGCATGACTTATAGTAGCGTGCAGGTGACTTTCAAGCAAGACAGCCAATGCATGGTGTTGAGGTCAGTGTTTTGGAATCAACTCACAGTGCTGCAGCCCAGCTGCCTTATGGAGAACATAGAGGCTCAGACTGCAACCTGGCTTACAGTGTTGGAGAGACCTCTATGGGTATTGTCTAGAGGAGCTATCTTAAGCCCCCCATACACCACATACAATTACCATGCAACTTCTGTACAACCAACTTTTCTTCTACCAAAATCATGTAATATGAGGACCTTTCTACACCTTCCAATCACTATGTATACTATCAGGGAGGTCGCTATACTACATAGTTGTTGGTAGGTCTCATGAAAGTTGTATGGAGGAATCTGAAGGTGTATGGGGGGCTTTAGTGAGAGAGGAGGAAGCCAGTGGTTGCTAAGGACTTTACTGTTTGAGTAGCGAACTATTAAGGCTGCAAGGGGTGAACTGGCTTCTTTAGAAATTACATTTGCCTAATTTTATTAGTTATTTCCCCATGTATTAGACTACATTGCACTTTCCTTTAGTAAAAGCGTTGAAAAGTTAATTGGTGTGGTTTCCATACTCCACTACTCAGTACCTGATCTGTGTAACACCATGTGCAGGGGCTTTGCAAATAATAAGCTTGTCAAAATTTCACAACCATCTCTAATTTAGAGGCAAGCCTTTCACCGTTGTAGGAGCCACCAGAACAAATGGTCAGTTCACCAGAGGTTCCTAGTTGTAGGAAGTTGGTCAAATATGTGAATACATCTCAGAAAATATGTTCCTTTTGAATGTAAGAATACGTAATCTCTGTGTCTTTTCATTGTATTGCTTTACCAGGACACCACCAAATAAAATCAGTCAACAACAATCTCACATTTAAGAACTAAGAATGTCTTCAATGTTCTTTCACAGAGGCAATAAAAATATTTCCAAACTTCTATGACCTCAGTCTTTCTTGCTCTTTATTTTAAAGGAATTTAAAGGATAAAGCATTCCAAGATATAGCATTTCATACCGATAAAGCCCAAGATTTGTGAAATAAGTACTAAATGCCTCACTAGCTTCAAATTACATCTCTGAAGCTGTAATCTATATGACTATAAAATACATATTTCTATGTTGCCTCAAACCTCTGTAGCCTTACTCCAATTTATTTGCTGATTGTTATGCAGCTGCAGTCCTTAGTTATCTACATGACTATCAAGCAACTGTTTATCATGGGAAAGAAACCCTGTCCTATTGAAATAAGGACAGTAGCTGCCTTTGAAAGTGTTTCAAATTGCTAGGTGCTAAATAATTTCTGCAGCCCTCAGAGTATGAGGAATCATGGTAGCGGCAGTCTTTATATTCAACCGCTATGGTGACGGATATAGGTCAAAATTATCACTGCAATCCAAGTAACGGGCAACACGTTGGACAAATGAGCAAAGCCAGATTTCACGTGAAATATACTATCTTTACTATGCCATTGCTATATTTATACACCCTTGTGGCTGCACATTAGAGATGGTCGAATTTTTTTTCAAAAATTCGACCATTTCGCCGGTTTCGACTTAATTGAAAAGCCCCTGAGCATAGTATCATCACCAAGAGATGGAGATGTAGAGAAGGGTTGGGGGTATACTGCAAAAAAGAAAGTATGTCTCTAACACAAATAGTTTTTTCACAAATTAAGTTCAAAGTCAAGTAAAAAATTCGAAAATCGGAATTTCGACTTTAACTTTGAACTTAATTTATGCAAAAACGACATGTGCTAGAGCAAAACTTATTTTTTTCAAATGTTCCTCCAACCCTTCTCTACACCTCCAGCAAGATTGGTGATGATACCATTTTCAGGGGCTTTGCAATAAGCTCACAAAGTTTGCAAGTCGAAAAATTCGACCATCTCTACTGCACATCACCCTTTGCAGAAAACTAATCCGTGTTTTATCTGTGAACAGCTTACTAGAAAGGAATTATATTTAAGCAACCACAGAGCTCAACTTCACAAAAAAGCTACACTATATTTAGTAAAATTTTGATGATGTTTGTTAATAATTGTTCATCTTCCTGTTTGCCCCGCCATGGTAGACCACCATCTACAGCTTCTTGTAATGGTGTGAAAACAGATGCTGCAAAACACCTGGATGTTGAGTAGGGGATATGGGTAACATTGGATCTACATTGGGCATCTGCCAAACCAAGACTCCATCAAACTTGAGACAAATGCGGCCCTCTGTATCACTAAAGGGCCGCACATAACAATTTCAATCTACACTGACTTTTAATGAAGAAATTGCAACAGATATAGCTGGAAGACATTATTTTTGATTGTTAAGTAACAAAATGTGTTTGTATACGTCAAGCATTAGAAGACTGTAGTACAGTGATGCACATTTTGATTCTGAGTTTGTGTGCCATAATATATATCATACCATGATCCCACTGTCATTGGCATAGTGGGATTATAGGCACTCATCTGTCCGCCAATCCCCCACCCACATGTCTTTGCCCGTGATCTTCTAAGAGAAGATGTAAGCCAATCAGCATGCTTAGCCGGCGCTGTCGCCTCCTTACTTACCGTTGCAGATCTAGGCGTACTGTTCAGCGGTGATTCTGATATTCCTACACACTTCCTTAAACACCAGCGCGTGTCATTTCCTGGGATTTAAGGTATTCGTCATGTGACCTGGCTGACCAATAGTGGACCTCCTGCAGCTATATAAGGAACCCTGCCCTTTCAGCTTTGCCTCAGTATTAAGGTCTCTGTGTTATGCTAAGTACTGCCTGTCATTGCTGTTCCTGTGATATAGAGTTCTGCCTGTGTTCTGAGACTGATACCTGGTAACCCTTACCTGCCTGCTGCACTCTCCTGCTACCTGATCTGTACCTGCGCTGCCTGCCCTGTCACACTGTCTGGCTGATGACACCTTCCTGGAGCCTTCTCTGCTGTTCCCTGGACCAGCTGCCTGTGTTCCTACCATCCTTCAAGAGGTAGCGGCCTGGTGATCCCCTCGTAAACGTCTATCCCCACCATCAGGGGTATTGTGAAAAACGAGTGGGTTCACTTAGACAACGCCCTTAGAGGAGGTAGGACATGTGGCACAGTGGGTCCACACCTGCTGCTCCGTGACAGCCAGAGCCAAAGTTAGTTAATCACCTCCCTTCCTCTCCCCACTCTAAGAAGAAGGCAAAGATGCATCAACGTGGGATTGGTGGACAGGTGAGTTCCTATGCATTAACAGGTTTCAGGGGCCACAAGTGGAGGACTGAGGTGGCCACTGAAGAACGCCCAAAGGGCCACATGCAGCCCCCAGGCCATAGGAATCTACTGATTCTGGGTAGGTTTCTGGACAGCACTATATGCCTGTCTTGGCTTACACCAGTGATTCTGCACTTCATGCTCTCTATTAAACAGATGATCATTGTACCGTCTTGAGGGGTTATTGAGGCACCAGCGACACCTTACCGTCTCTCTTCATGGCGATCACTGAAGATCCCCTATCCAAACAATATTTGTTTTTTAGCCACTGTTACCTCCCTTTGTGTGTAACCTAGAGGTTCCCTATCTGTTTGTGTCATCAGCCATCCAACAGGTGTAAAGTAAGTGCCACTGTCACCTATAATGCCATATATACCTCTACTCAAGCTTGACTCTATGTGTTATTTTTTGGGATTGTAATAGTTTTTTTACTTTTTGATTTATCTTTATAGTGATGAGTTCAGCATAATTTATTTCCTGCACACCCTCCATGTCCCAGATGAAGCCCTTCTATGGGTGAAACATGAAGGACACTTTTGTGTTCCATCTACTGTGTGTCAAAAAGCAGGATCAATTAAACTCATGTTGTATGGCCTTAAGCTAGCCATACACAGTCGGATTCCATGGCCGATCGATCACCTATCCGATCGATTCCGGCGATATCAGCGGGAATCGGAGGTCCGATCGATCGGCCAATTAAGTGTGTCCGATCGCTACATACCACCTTGTCCCACGGATTCCTGGACGATTCCGTGTCCGATCGCTTACTCCACAAATGGCAACTCCCCCTGATGTGTGCTGAATCGGATCAGAAAGACCAACATGTTGGTTCTCTGTCCGATCCGATTCTGGGCCCCTGAACGATCGGACGTGATCGGATGGACAAGGTGGGCTTCATGCGATTCCGGGACGATCGCTTTGCGTGCACGCACCCGGAATCGATCGTCCCAGAATCTGATGGGAAACGGACCCGTGTATGGGGGCCTTTATACATATATATGTGTCTTTCTCCTTTATTTTTTTATATAATGAAATTATTTATATGCTTTTAACTCTAATTCAGCCTTTTAATTTTCCTCTGGAGCTTAGTGCTGAATACAGGCAGGTTGTCTTGACATAATACAGTTTCAGTCTACATGCTGGACTGAGAGATGTTCAATGTTTACAACAGCTTGCCTGCATTCTTCACTGGAAGGGAAGTATAGCATAGCATATACAGGTGCAGTACTGTCAATCTTTCAAAGACAAATAAACATCACTTTTACATGGCAGGCCATTCTATAAAAGTTAGAATTAGAAAAAAATCTAACATGAATTTAAGGTAAAGATAAACTGGTTCTTCCAGCACTTCAGTTTCAGATTCGTGAGCATAAGCATTATTTCGTCCATCTAATAAAAGGTTCCTCACCTTACCTAATGTCAGAAAGGAATAGGCAGAATATTAGAATATGTTTGTATACTTTAAACTATATGGAAACCACCAATTAAATTGACCTTACAAAGATCAGATCTCTGTAAACAAACAAACAAAAATCATTGCAATGGAACCCAAGTAAGGTGAAGAAGATATATATGTTGAAACATCTTTTGGGTACCTGTCTCCTGCATTACCCTCTGCAATATTAAACATTTGTTTTCTCTGAAAAAGCTTTCAATAACTGTACTCTTCAAAGTTTTCCATATACTACAAGTAATGTACCTAATGAACCCCAGCCCCCCCCCCTCCATGTAAAATGATCACTAAATTGAATTATATCCCATAAATGTGTAGAAGACTTTTTGGTGATTGGCTAAAGTGATACATTTATATGTTCATCTCCTCTTTATAATAATTAACAACACTATTATGATTTAGTTGCTGGTAACACTTCTTTTTTAATGTGACTTCGACAACTTTGCTGGGTCCAATGGAGACCTCCTATTGCCAACTTAAGCCAATATCAAGCCAGTAAAGGCTGTAAAGTTATAATGCTGTCAAGTATGGCCCCAGATGCCCAATAAGGACATTAGCTAGCTTGTCAAAACAAATATGGTAAGCTGGAAGATGTATGACCATTAACCACCCTAGCGTTGTGGACGGCAGCACCTCGTCCAGCACTTCAACTGGTA
>CM070043.1:9179780-9210154 GCA_036250615.1 Ptychadena robeensis
GCGGCGCAAGGCAAGTAGATAGCAGGAACAAGCAAGGAGAAGTACCTAGGCTGCCGTACGTGGGCCAAGCGAATGGTCCTGCTGGATCTAGGAAAGACGAGAAGCGAAACCAACACTCCGGGAGGATCGTCGGGATACAAAGACAGGGTCAAAAAACGAAGGTAATAAGCCAAGAGAGACAACGCATCTAACATTCCAAAAGGAACGGCAATTCTACAGAACTCGAGTGCAAGGGCTGGGCAGGTTATATTAGGAGAGTCCCACCCAGGTCTCGCCATGGAGGAGGGAGGACAATCAGGGACACACCCCACCTGCCAGCCCTTTTTCAAACTCCGAAGGTGATGCCCGAGCCCGCAGGCCGGCTCCACCATGGCGGTATCGGCGAGCGGCCCCCGCATAGACCCCGAGTGACTCAGGGAACAACCGTGAAAGGATGAAGGTTGACCTCAGGGGGGGCTAACGCTGGTGGGGCAGACCGCACCAGCCCGGATGGCCCGGGATCCTGACACTGCCTTAGTGTGTAGGCCCTCAGCCACCACCCACTGACTTGAGAACAACTAGGCCGCCCACAGGCCCACTGAGACTGCTCACCAGATTGGTCAGCTCACTCTGACCTTCCCCCATGAAATACCACCACCAGATGGTTCCCACCAACCATTAACTCCAACTGTGTACCTTCAAAGACACAGAACCCGCCAAACGCTATGACATCTGAAAGAAACAATACGTTATTAAAACAGCAAATAAATAGGCAAACCAATTACCACCCTCAAACCGTTTTCTTTCTCACACGTCGAGCCAACTCTCACCCACCACTTCCACTCCACTGGAACCCAACACAGGGCGGGCGGGAGATTGACCCTTCACTGTTCTCCTCACAAGTGATAAGGATCATTAACCAGAACCCCACATTCTAACTTCTGGCCCCACCTTATTACACCTTTCACCAATCCTGTCCCTCCATACTATATCTTAAACACTAAATATTTACTTTACCTCTATCCGACCCCCTGACACTCCTGTCCCCCCTCATCCCAGTCATGTCTGCCTTCCGCTTATTCAATTGCATCCCAAATGCTACAGACCAGTCTGGAGGGGGATTCTAATTCTACCAAAGTAGTAGGCTGCTGCTTTGTACTCTGGGTCCTGAACTGGTGGGTGTAACACCCCAACTAAGGGTTTGTTTGGGACTTTCGATTTTTCCAAAAGTAAGCTGTTGTTTGATCCCTTGTACTACAGAAAGCTGTGTTATGTTTTCATTATGTTATTTTTCTTCTTCATTTTTCCTGGCAGGAATATGGACATTTTGCTCCTCTCGAAATACAGTAAATTACACCCCAATACACCTAATGTGAACAACCTCTTGTATGTGAAATATCTCCAATTTTCACTGCATGTGATGACTTCTTATTGATCAGCCATTAGGCATTACCAATGAATTCTCTTCACACTGACATGTTTTTCCCTAACTATTGGGAGAGTGCTATCCCTTGATTGCTAATTCCTAAGTGCAATAACCCATAGCCAGCAAGCAGGATTCATACTGTACAGCGTTCCTTTGGAAGAGTCGTTTCTATTGAGTTACTGTTCTAGAGAACAAATGTTTCGGAAAAGTACCGAACAAATGATAGTTCGAACGTTGGGCCCAGTCAACATACCAATCAATAAGAATAGATCTTGTGTTAGCATGAATTTATTAAAGTACATTTTGATTGGTTGTATTTAGGAAAGACAGTGCATGAAATACCAAACAAATACCATTTATGATTATTAAAATTTAAGTTTTCTTTCATTAATTGTTCAACTGAACATAACTGTATTGTATCTGTATATGTATTGAGTCCTATGTGTGAGATATAAATATATAATTCAATGTCATATTCCTTGTTCCTACCATTCTAATGCTGATGTCATGTTTAAATTACAACTACAACACAGCAAAAGGGAAAACAATAGGCATATACAAGTTACTTCTTCAAATCTGGCAGATTATAAATCCCTCTGCAGATGCCCTTTACTGTACCCAACACAGATGTCAATGCACAGCGTCCAGGTCCCAGCAATGTTTTTCGCAGGTAACACACAGTATTCTTTGGGTGAAGTGAAGTGTCCACACCAGGAGTAGCTTTAAAACAAATCGGGATTTATATTTATAATCCAAAGGAGTATATACATATGTGTAAAGGGTTAAAGTTGTATAGTAAAGCTTCACATGACACTAGTTTGTAGCAAAGGGGGAGTTAAACAGTTTTTGAGTAAAATGTGGAAAAGTTCAGTACCTTTTAAGGTTGTCAGGCTATGTGACGTATTGGAACTGCTTTTTACTGAGTTCTTTGTACAACAATCTTGTGTGTCACTGAGCTCCCCGGATCCGTGCAAAATCCAGTCCCCTAATACAAGCAGTCAGCATTCCTCCCTGATCCTTCGGTGTAACCCAACAATGTGCAATGTGCAATCTTTTGGGGATACGTTGCCCTCTGGAAGTGCAGTTGCCCAACAGTCCTCTCACTAGCACCTCAAACAAACTGGTGATCCTCAGGGGCTAAATCCCTCATCATCTCATTCCTCTTAGCTGGGAAGGGGAGTCTATCCTCTACCTATATTAAGCCCCCCATACACCTTTAGATTGCGCCATACAATTTCCTTTAGATCTAACAACAACTATATAGTGCCGGGTCTTCCCTGATAGAATACATAGTGATTTGAAGGTTTAGGTCCTCATTTTACATGGTTTTGGTAGAACAAAAGTTGATTGTACAGAAATTGTATGGTAAGATTGTAAGGTGTATGGGGGCCTTAAGGAAGGGAGGTCTGCAGTTCTTCCAGTGAAGCCAGCCTGGTACCACCGGGCAGTTCTGTAGAAAGTCAGTGATCCTCCAGAGGCAACAGACAAAATGGGATAGTCCCCACCCCCTTATAAAGCATAGGGCAGGGCAGCTTCCAAAAGGACTGAGGCAGTGTGTGGAGCACTCCTAAAAAAAATGGAGGTCCAAAGAAAAAAAACAGATACAAATATTTGGTTAGAACCAGTAAGTGGAAAAAAAAAGAACCAGTAAGGAGCTGATAGGGATAGAGCATAGGAGATATCCTAAGTAGTACAAGCTAAGAAAGATAATGGGTAGTTGCGCACAACCTTTAGCAGTGATTACACAGCTATAGTGATGTCAGTGGCCAGAAAGGCCCTCAGTTGGTGTGTGGGGCCTGAGCAAGGATCACAGAGCAAAATGGAGTCAGTATGAGGGATGGATGTTTAAGTTGTGTGTAGGTGTGCAGCTCTCAAAATGGAGGAGTGTGGGCCCCAATAACAGACAAATAAGAACAAGGACAGTAGTAACTGGTAATTACGGTATGGTGTACTTACTTTTTGGCTGCTGAGAGGTCTTATTTTAGCCAGCAACCTTTGCAGAATGCAGGTGTGTGGGGAAAATGATTACACCCCACGCAATGTGATTGATGCTGGTCATGCTCAGGTAGCCTGTGGATGACTGTAAGTGTTGGGTGCCAGGTCCATACTTTTGGTGGTAAGAATTGTAGAGGACGAGCAGTTTTCCATTAAAGAAAAGCCTTTGGAGAGGCCCCTGTGATTTAAGTTTCATAACTCTTTTTATGAGTAAAACTTCAGCATAAAATACAATAAGAGCATCAATGCAGAGAGCGTTTCATGACTCCTTGGTCACTTCTTCAGGATGATAAAGGTACATTGTTCTGTGGGATGTAGGACCAAAAAACGTGTCTATACATTTATAAACAACCATATTTTTTTGGTCTTAACTTCCACGGACCAATAATTTCATCCTGAAGAAGTGACCAAGGTGTCACGAAACACTCTCTGCGTTAATGCTCTTATTGTATTTTTACTAATAAAAGAGATATAAAGCAGATGTAAACTGTGAAAATAAAATGAATAAAACAATCACTTTTACACATAACTCATCTATATCCAGCCTTTGTCCAGAGACAGCGACCCCTAAAAATAAAAAATAAACACTTACCTTTCCTGCCTGCTCGCTGCCACGCCACCATGCCTGGAGTGTCCGGTCCTCCAGGCAGCAAGATGGAGGAGTGAGACTCTTCCAGTCTCGCTCCCTTCACCAATGTGTATCTGAATGCAGTAAGGCTCTGGCCCTCCAGCGTCACTGGATTCAGATGTGACTGCCTGTCGGGCACAAGAGGGCTTGGGAGAGTAGACATCACTGCTTTCCCAAGTCTTTTACCTCTGTTGTCTATTATAGAAGGCAGATGCGGAGGTGGTAGGTTCGCTTGAAATCATGGGCGCCTCTCCAAAGCCTTTTCTTTAGTGGAACATCTGCCCATTCTCTACAGTCCCAAAAGAACTGGGCGCAGTCACATACAGTAATAATACCTTAAGGATCTATTATATTCTATAAACACACATATGAGCATACAACTGTACACTTACTATACAATCTTATGAACTATTGACATGCTTAAGAACAGGGTACACCTCTCGGCAGTCCAGTACCACCCTGCTAGACCTCTTCTTTTTATTTCCTGTTCTCTAAAGAGTTGAACTGAATATGCAATAGGAAATGAAATATAAGTTATCTAAAGTCATCTGAATATCCTAAATGAAACATTTCCTATATTTAATGTGCTGGAGGCAACTGTAATGGCCAATACACACTACATGCGTCTCAATACAATGCTTGGTAAACTATCTGCGATGTGTTAACATTCTTTCTCCCCAGTGAACCCTAAAAACACAAATAATTTGGGTATACACTTTAAATGTATAAATATGCGCATAACTAATTACTGTACTGCAGTCTCGAACTCTCAGCACTCAGAATGATTGATTTATTATACAGGGCTATTTTTTTATATTCTACTATCAAGCCATGCATACAATTAACCCTGGCAACCTGAAACTAATTATATCCCTAACTCAAAGAATCATTACCAAACACAAAAAAAGTCTTAAACGAGATTTAGGGGAAAAAGTTTAACTTTTTTAAAACTTTTAAATGTGCAGTATTGTTTCCTAAACTGTGAAGCAAAATCTGCTGCTTTTTATCTGTTCCACAATGCCCCCTGTCCGCTAATAAGAACAGAAGTACAGAAGGGAAGTCGAAGCAATGTTTTATATAAACTGCTTTAGCAATAATCTCTATCCTTTACAGGCTTATGCCACCAAAAAAGATTCCATGACTGACTTCACAGGACTCTACGGCCAACAATGTTAGGCACAGCCCAGTAGGGGTTACAATAAAGTACCCACCTTAAAGGGTAGACAAAAACCTACAACATGGAGTGGAAACGGAAAGCAAATATAAATGATGGAGAAGAGCCAGCTCACAAGAACCTGATTATATGGTAATGTATAATAAATATATAATAATGTGTACTAATATGTATTATATGTAATACTATGTATTATGCAAGTGCATCTATGCATACCTGATGTCCACATTTGCTCACACATATTCAGTACTGGTTCCTGTTCCTGCTCCTGCTATACTTGTTTTCTAATTACCTGGCTTCTTATCCTTTGCTTTTTCATGCACTGTATCTGCCTCACCCCTTAGTACCTTGACTTGGTATTTGTCCTTGAGCTGCTTTCTGCATGTTTAAAGATGAGGGCCGTAACCTGGGAACTGTGTACAGTAAGGTTTATGTCAAGATCAGGTGGTTCAGGACCCTTTGGTGTCAATGGCCAAAATAGTTGATATGTTAGCCTTTCCATGTCCAGAAACACTATACAATGGATCAAGATTCAGTTATATCCCATATGATAACATATATACATTCATGCACTCTGTGATGCTAAAATAATGATTTACTTTAGACCATGTAGGAGGAAGGGCCCCAACTCAGGGCATCCACCCTGTTTGTGTCCCCTTCGGTGGATCCCCTGAGTTGGGGCCCTTCCTCCTACATTGTCCATTTATACAGCTGTAGGAACAGGTGATCCTAATATAAACGTGGCTCCCCACAGACATCTTTATTTCTCTCTTTCTTTTTCCCTGTGCTCTGAAGAAGCCCAAGTGATGTGGGCGAAATATGTTGGCATGGTATTTCAGTAATGGCTGGGTATTACCATCCAACCTCACTTTCAATGAGACCTCGAATGGGAGAAATTTCAATACTGGCCAATTTTTTTGTGCTATTTGCATTGTCTGTCTTTTATGTGGTGTTAATAAAGTTTAAATTATTTTTGTATACATTTTCTATCCAGGGTCCCAGATTTGGAGAGAATCTTTCTCTTTTTTCTGTTTTGTATGTATGGGATGGGAAACCCGGATAGATCGTTATCCAAATGAGGGGAATCTCTCTCATTCAGTCCAAACAATCTCTTTTCTTACTTTTGTTAATCATTAAAATTTCCTGAATGTCTATACATTTTATTTAAATTCATACCGCTATGTGTAACAGATGTAGTTTGCAAAACATGTTTAAAGGAAAATGATGTCAGTAAATGTCTATTCTGTTTTTTCATGGTTCTGCCTTATTTTGTCATTGGATTAAATACAGAGAATTAGCCAACTAGAGGTAAGCTGGCCATACACCTTCAGATTTCTCTGTCAGAGTTCCTTCAGATCAGATTTTGTTTTACCAATAATATGAGGACCTTTCTACACCTTCCAATCACTATGTATTATATCAGGGAGGACACTATACTACATGGTTGTTGGTAGATCTGATATGATCTGAAGGAAATCTGACAGAGAAATCTGAAGGTGTATGGCCAGCTGTAGAACTGTTTTTTGTTCCCCAACTCTCCCGAATAAAGAGAAGGATGGAAGCTGCCATCACTGCAGTTGACAATTATTGTGACACTAATTCTATAATACTTACCCTACAAAAGGAAATTTAGAAGGAAATGCAGAAATCTGTATATGTATAGAGAACTCTAAAAATGAAGTGTCCCTGTATATTTATTCAACAAACATTGTTGTCTATGTTCATACTTCGGGCAAATATATAAAGAAAAATTCAGGCCAAACATTAACAACCACATTGTTTTTATATGTATTAAACATCTTTTGAAACACACTTCCCATAAGAACTATATCTTAAATTCATACATGGCTCTCATACAATGTGGGAATAAATTCAGTAGGCCCCCTGCCCCTTCTATTACACAAACGGATCAGATGGCTATGTATGAATAATGCAGGAGGGCAACAACTGGAATGGATATTTAATCACACAGCCTTAGAGGGCATTTATTATCCTGTCTAACATTCGCTTTTGATATATGTCATCACTGACCATATATTGAAAGACAGCAGGAGTTCCTGTAACCCTGTGTGTGTTGAAATTAACTGCCACATTAGCTCTACTCCTACTTAATCTCTCGTAGTAATATCCTTGTCTTTGGACACCTACAGATAGACCCTCTGGTTATGATTTTTACTTAATGTATAGATTACTCAGTAGTCATTAATGGCGGATGATTTGTCTGTGATCATTACATTTACCCCAAAGACATTTATTTATCTTACTGCGTATTGGCAGGCAAAAAAGTTACTGGCTGCTTTTTGAAGTATGCAATGGACGAAAATCTATTGTGCTTTTTCATTTTCACCAAAAATGGTGTTTCATGTATCCTAGTGTAAAGACCTTGGACAACCAAGAGATAAGAAATGATGGATAGTACAATATATTAAGGGGTGGATTCTGCAACATTGTGCTGACAGTAGTTTCTCCAGCTGTCTATTAATACACCAAAAAAAATCTGATTATTGTGCCATATGCGTGAATTTCACACACATAAACAGGGGGCTGCATGGTCCTATGCACATGTATATACCACATTGTGGAAGAAACGGCCTTGGAGGAGTAGAAGGGGAGTTGGAGGATGTAGAAGGGGAGAAAAGTATACATGAGTATAAGCATTGGGAGATAACCAGCAGGGTCTTTTCTCCACTTATAGATACAGTAGAGGCCTGGGTCAGAACAAGAATTTCAATATTTAAATTCTTGTATCTATTCAAATGATAAACTATCTTCTGCACAAAAACCAAGAAAACGTATTATTAAAACTTATTGTTCTGCCGTGTCCTATTGGTGCGGACAGATCGGCAACTTGGGGACTTTCAAGGCAATTAAATTGAGACCAAAAATCAGTGTGAGCAATTTATTCAATGATTATCGATCCAATATTCAACATGTAATAGCATTGATTCATGAATACGCGGTAGATCTGTGGATGATAGACACATATGGAAAGTATAAGTATTTTTTTTATAGTTCTTTTGTAATTATAAAGCGTTGTATAATATGTGGAATTTACCAGAAACACTAGTAATTTTCCTGGTGTTCTCACCAAAAAAGTTAAAATGTGCCGAGCCAACCAGAAACTGGTTGGGGTTTTTAATCCGATTTCCCACTGTGAAAACTGCTAATTAGTGCATCTAATGGAGATGGCTAGGAGTCCAAATGTTGGTGATGTGTGCAAGTTATTTTTATTTCATGGCACAAAAAAATATATATTTTTTTACTGAACATTCTGATGTTGTGATTTACCGATATGTGACACATTGTATTTAACCATTTTTTTTGGATGAACTTACAAAACTTGTCGGGATAGTAGTAATATGGTTGTTAAATGGAAGCTACTATCGCTGATTAGCCCGTACTTAGGGGCTATCTTTGTTCTATTGCTCAACTGACATTTTAGGTTTTTATGTGTGATCATTACAATCTAAGCCAGAAATACCTATTCTTATTACTGGAAAATCTTCTTACAAGAGGATCTGTACCAATGGAAAGCAGAGCAGCACATTTAAGATTATATGGGTGGTTAGCACTTTGGCCATGCAGGGCTAATGGTACCACATTTCAATCTTGGTCTGGGTACTACTTGCAAGGAGTTTGTACGTATCTGTGTGGGTTTCCTCTGGGCAATCTGGTTTCCTCCCACATTCTCAAGACCGGTAAATAGGCCCACAACAATGTTAGTTACACAGGACTGCAACATACATATGCCTATGGTAGAGACATTCAATTTTTAAGCTCTTTTGATATTTAGTGATATGATTATATACCATATTTTTCGCCTTTTAAGACACAAATTTTCAGTGATGTTCACTGAGGTTGGCTGGCAGAGCCAGAGGTGTAGAAGCTCTTGGGCAGGTCTTCCCTCTGCTTCTACACCTGCACGTGACATCATGCACACAGCTAGCCACCCAGCAGGACAGGAATCCACCCAGCAAGCTTGCCTGCCAGGAGGATTGTGTATATATCTGTCCTGGCCGAGGAGGACAGAAATCCATTCAACCAAGACAGAGCTGACTAGCTCTGTGTGTTTTTCAGCCAGTGCTTTGTATGTTCGCTTAAACTGTGGCTCTACATACACACAGCAGTAGCAAAAAGAAGATCTTTTCTCTGCTACTGATGTGTATGTCAGAGTGGGGACAGCTGTAAGCTTCCCAGCCTTCTTTAACTCTAACTCCGCATTGAGCAAAGAGCTCCAACTGGCCTAGTTATAGTTTTTATACTTATTTTTTCCCCCAAATAAGACACTCCAGTTGATGGTTAGCCAAAGTGTCTTATGGCGCATAAAATACGGCACTGCGTAATATGCCTGAGCTTTATAAATACATGTTAATAAAAAAAATTATTCCAGTGCGAAGCTCTAATTTCAGTTGCTTTAGCCATTGAGAATGTTGGAAAGACCATTCATTTTAGCATATGGAGGATCATGGTTCTGACCTAAAGTGTGACCCATAGTAAGCAAATCTTTAGTCCAGTTTCAACTTTGACCTTAACCCTTCCATCTATTCCACTAATAGAAGACTTTCTGCACACCCAAAGAAAATCCCAACACTTTGTATGTGGAGAACTTCTATATAATTGTAAGGAACTATTTAGTATTTCATGGCTCACAGTGTTGTTCCTTTCCTACTGCACGAGCTGCAAAATACCCATTGACTTAGGGGGCACATGACTGTGACATTATGGAGGATATATTTGCGATCCTGTTGCAACAGGTAGAAGGAATTTACATGGAAGTTGAGAACATTTAGTATGGGTGGTCTCCTCTCTAAATAGACTTAATCTTGAGAGTACTCAAAAAGTAACAAAAGCTCTGAACCTCTGAGGTTTAAATAATCAGCAATATCCTATTTATAATTGTCATCCAAATGTATGAATGAAGATGTTTTTTTTCCAATACCCTATCCAATGAATAATTCTCAGTTGTACCAAATGTTTTAGACTTGTACAGAAGTTGGTACTGACACAAGCCCTGTCGAGTAAATCACTGCAACATTAATAGAATCTGCTTGATGTATGTCCCTTCTTGTGTTATGCAGTAAGAGCACAAGTGAATGGGAATGAGTAATATTTCCTCTGCTGTGATAAGCTGCTGCAAAGGACAAAAAGCTCCCAAGGCGACATTCTCTGTATATCCACATGCTTTAAAAACAATACTGGTAGAACACCATCTCCTTCACGCTGTCTCCGTCACAGCTCATTCATGGCTTATCATTACTCAATCTTCTATTGTGTTAAGGTTTTAAAAAAAATGTTCTGTGCTGAGTTATGAATGATTTTACAATGTTGGAAGATGTTGTCTCTAAATACACTATTTGGACAAAAGTGTTGGCATACCTGACCGTTACGCCTACAGGATCTTCATTGATCTATTCTACATCTATAGAAATCAATCTGGGATTTTGTTTTTCATTCCTCCAGAAGAGCGTTTCAGAGTAGCGATGAGCGGCATAGGCATTATTCGCTATATTTCGCAAATAATTCTACTAATATTCAATTCTATATTTGCGAACATTTACTTTTATTATAATCGCCTCGTAAATGAATGGTCACGTGTGACTATTTGTTTTATCATTGCGAATGTAAATTCACAATCCATACCCATAAGCATCCCAATGGCGAATATTTGGATTAGTAATTTACATCTGTAATTTGACACCCTTTACTGCAACCTTTCATAGTTATTAATGTTTCCCTGAGGTTATCCATGTGACCCAATCTAATTGTATACATTTAACAAAAAAAACAGTATATATATATATATATATATATATATATATATATATATATAGTCATTAAAAATTATCACACGCGATCCAGGCATACTTGTCAAGTTTCGGCATTTAAAAATCGGGGGACGTACAGGAAGTGACGTCAGTGATGTCACTTCCGGTATATGGATCGTGGTTCTTCCGCGTTCCACGTACCGGAAGTGACGCCACTGACGTCACTCCCAGCGTCCGCCGGCCTTTTAGCTGATCTAGCAGGGAGAGGGCATTACTCTCCCTGCTTATGTCCCATCGCGCTTGTGCTGATAATGTGCGAGGCCTCCATTAGCAGGGAGAGAAACGCCCACTCCATGCTAGATCAGCTCGATTTCAAGAATACGGTAAAAATCCGGGGTTTCTTGAAATCGGGATTTGGCTGGGAAAACCACATAAAAACGTGACTTTCCCGGCCAAACGGGAGGCTTGACAGGTCTGGACCCAGGTACCACTAGATAGGAAGACGGAATGATGTGGCACCTATGCGGCAGAAAAATCCCCCGACGTGTTTCGCCCCTACCAGGGCATCATCAGGGGGAGTGAGAGAAAGAAGCGTGTTCCACAATCAGTGGTACCTCCAGGTCCGGTGATCTACAACAGGGTTAAAAACATACGTATAAATATACAAAATTGGCACATGTAACATTCACAGTTAAACTCATGGGTGACACACCATAACTCAAAATCAAAATTTTATATAAGCACAAAATATTCAATTGTTATTCCTCCCACCTCCCCTCAGCTTACCCCATCACCTACCAAATAATTGCCACTGTTTGCCATCCTTATACATATGGAAGGCCAGCCAATCCCTTTTCTCTGTTTAGGACCTCCTATCGGAGGGAAATCAGGGGAACCGTCCTGTTAAGGTCCCTGATCAGGACAAATCTTGTTGTTTAATAGATTCCACTATTGCGGCCCAGCAGTCACCAAGTCTAGTGTCCCTCCTGGATGTCGGGTGATCAAATAATGGCACAGAATTTGGGAGGTAAAACAGTCCCATGTATTTTATTCATGTATTTTACAATTTGCCCATAGCTCTTGATTAACCTCCCTAGCGGTATGGGCTGTTCGCGCCCATTTTTTATGGCACGAAAAGCCATTTCCCGGGCAATCGCGGGCTGATACACTGTACTCCACCATGATTGCCGGCTCTCCCCCCAGCCCTTTACACACCGCCGTGTGATGCCCCTTCATTTACATGGAGGTCTATGGCGCCGCCCCCTTCGCTGTCACCGATGACGCCGAAGACACAGGGCCGGAAAGGCTCTGTGTGCCTGCAGCTCTGTAGAAATGCTGCAGGCACAGGGAGAGCCCGCGGTTGCACCCAATCCCGGCACGGGCGCAGTTTGATTCAAGATGGGTGTAACGCTAGGGAGGTTAAGATTTTTACCTGCCTGGCTATAGACAATTCGCCACAGTGTACTGACATTCAAATTCCAAAACTGCTCATGTAAGTGAATCTCAGCTTTGGCTCACTCCCCGATGCTTGGGCAGAAGATATTTTAACAACCAGCTGGTTTGGTCAGCTGTAACCAGTAATCTCCTGTATTTGAGTTTATTTTCTTTGTCGTACTTCACATAACAATGGCCCGCAGCAGCAGCTACCCATCATCCAAACAGCACGTGTGCTATTTATATGGATGCTATGGACCTCATTACATGGTGGCGTCTTTATCTTTAAAGGATTAATAGGGTTTAAATGGAACAAAGCTCTGTAATTGGATGTCAGAAATAACAGACACATGTGTTGTACGTGTACACACAATGTAGAGCCCAAAAAATGTGTTAATTGTAGAAACCGGCCAACAGCATTCCCTGTCTGAGAGTCTGATGACAAATATTCCTTAAACCCAATCTGACTTTCCCCTAGAGCAGTATATGATGTGTTACTTGATGTCTTGCAACAGGAGCATGATTAGCCCAAGCAGAACGTGTCTTCTTCCATTAGCTGCTATGGGATGTAACTGTATATAAATGTGGTACTTTCATCCTTTATTGTGCTTATGGGATACTGACACCGAGGGAGGAAGACCTTAATTTGATGTATTTTTAGGAGTAGGCAGTGGCTTCCCTTCAACACTTAACAGGACATTGCAGTGACAGAGGAGAAGTGCTGCAAACGTAAAATGTCAGAGCTATACATCAAAACTGTCCCTAGCTGCTGGAAAACCAGCTGCGTGACAATGAGTTTTATGGCGTCGCTTCTAAAACTTTAACCCTGTTAGCACTGGATGGTCGCACAATACGCCACGTGCAACAGATTAAACATCTTACTGGTAGGCTATAGAACTTTTCCCTGCAGCATCATATAACATGTCAATAAATAGCTTCGAAGGGCAGCATAGAGGGAGAGAAGCCAACTGGTATTGGTGCCACAAGCAAAAAATGGGAATGCTGTGGTTTACCAAGGTCAGGATATGAATAAAATGCAGTGAAGTGAAGCATTGCCTGATCTGAGTGTACCTCTCAGGGAACCCTTAAATGTCTGATTATTAGAAAACAAACAAATATGTTGGGGATTTCACTTTCCAGAGACAAAATGCAAGCAGCTGAGCCATTGGAAAACTTGTGAAAGTAGATAGAGCTCTCAGCGATTAGAAATGTAGCGTATTGTGTACAATTATGGAATGCCCAATATGAGACGTAAAGGACAGCAAATAAAGCATTTTAAAACCCGCTCTTGATTGCTGGGAGGATATTTGAAAAGGGGGCACATTTTTCATGCATTTCAAAGTAGGTCTCAAGTGATTGCCAATTTCTTTGCTAAAGAGTTGTAAACCGTAAACAATTGTTATTTTTTAAAATAAAGATGATTTATATATTTTTCATCCTTGGTTGCATCTCAGTGCTATTGATCTCCTGAAAATGTTTGTGAAACCATGTACTGTTGTTATGGGGGAGCCTCAACTGACATAGGGGCTGCAAGTGGGCAGTTAGTGAGTGGTGCAGGTAGAGTAGATTCAATGATTTGCCAAACTAGGGGGATCTCCACCTCAGACCATATAACGCTTTTGGCCTCTAAACTCAGTGTGCTTAGTGATGCTGTGGTAGAGGAATGTGGGAGAGAGCAGAGGCTAGAGATTTCCTTCTTACTAAGGTGCAGCACTTTGTTAGGAAGGCAGCTTCGATGGGCAATCGTGCCCAAGACCTCAGGTCTGGAAAAGGGCCCATCATCACTGTTGGGCTATATCTGGCTCTGAATGCAGTGAGGTGAACCAAGGCTTGAACATTTGTGCTTGAATAGTGATGATCGCGAATATTCGGATTCCGAATATTAATCGCGAATATCGTCAATTCGCAATAAACTGTCGATATTCGCAATAACAAAAAAAACCCCCGAATATTGTCGAATGTGAATATTTTCCGAATGTTTTCCATAAAATTTGCGCCATGCCGCGAATACGAATGTTGCCTATGCCGCTCATCACTATGCTTGAAGGCCATTTATGGTGACGATCAGAGTAGGAAACCTCCAGAGAGCAAGTGCATTGAACGCAGGGGTTTTAACGCAGTCCATGAGCCACTCATTGTCGGCAATGGGGACAGTGCTGCCCGTCAGAGCCACGGATCTGCTGGTCTAAGTCTCCATTGCCTTTAAATAGATGCAGCACGGTACGTCTTTGGGAACGCAATGAAGGCTTCAACAAACACCAGTGGATCCCAACGGACAGTGGAGCCTAAGCCTTACAAGCAAACTTGTCAACCATCCGATTTTGGCCTTTCCACCCCATTCCATTTTAAACAAATCCCTGAATTTTCCCTAGTTTTAGAAATTAGACTGTCAGACATCTAGCGCCGATGTCAATGGTGGGGCTAGCTGGCCACTGGCTGTGCTTTCGGTCCCTGCTGCCATGTGACTCGGGCTTACCCAATTACTGCAGCACAGGTACTCCTCCTCCCTTCGCTGTGCAGTGTGTTGGGCGGAGGGGGGGGGGGTATAATGTTCGATCCGAAAAGGATCTTCCTCCATTTTTCTTTCTACTACACTGCACCCTTCACCAATGTCACTGTCTCCACCCCCAATACTACCTTCCACAACCCCCTTTTCTTTCATAACCCACCCAGTCAAGAACCCTTTACTCTACTGGTTCCCCTCCGTGGCAGAGAGTACAGGAATTAGGTTTGTCAATATACTACTATAAAATATTTGAACAAAGACCATCATGGAAGGGTTAACAGGTACAGCTATAGGCCGATTGCCATTTCCCCTGGAATGGGGCCCCTACCTACACTTAATTATGTGTGAAGCATAGGAGTGCCGCCCCAATCACCTGCCTGTCCGCGCCCACCCGATCTTGGTTCTCTGGCGCCAACCCTGGTAGAAAATGTATGTGATTTTATTTACATACCACTTTACGTTTTGTAATGATTCTTCTTGGACCGGTGTGAAGGTATGGGCATTGATCTTATTTAGTGATGACATTGCACGCCCTGACCTTGAAGACTACAGCCATCTGATGTGTCCCCTCGTCTGCCCTTCTGCCCCGAGGTTAATTGGTTGTCAAACAGCTTTGTTGGCAATTTTTGCTTTGGCAGCTTTTCTGCTTTTGTTTACTATTTATAATCTCAATTCTTACCTGTTCATAAGTGTGTTCTATCTTGTTGGACATTTCTAAGGTTTAAGGTTTTAAGTGCTCTCAGCATACCTGTGACTGGTATTTAACAATACAGTGGTTATGTGCAGGATGTTATATTCATACACTTCAATGAGACTGCGCTCTTGCCTTTTTTGCTTTCTACTTGAAAGCTATTATTGGGCAAGGCTCTCATGATTATGTATGTACATGCTAGCATATAATGTGTATACTCAGCAGTCAAATTACACATTACATAGACCTGTGCTGGTGCTAAGCTGTAATTGTTCTTCTTTCCAAGAGCTAGACTCTCTGCATATGTATTTGCAGTGTGCTTTGAAAATAACAGAAGGACCAGTCTAGCACAGAATTGACGGCTCTCACAAATAGTTGTAAACACTGAAGTTACAGAGCGGTAGTCAAGAAATCGACATGGGCAAAGATTTCTGATTCATATTTCTTATATATAACTGCTAAATAAATACTAAAACACTAAGAAAATGCTCACATCTAATAAGTGAAGTAATGAGAATATATATTTTGTATTATTGGAATAAAACATGTATAAATTCTGTAGGAGCTATGTGTGACAAATTTAATATACCCTTACTATTGTGCAATACAGCGGTGGGGAATTACTATTGTTACCATTGTACCATTGCACATTCCAATGTGATGGTCTGGCATTCCTATGCCTGTAATACAATACTGATGTCAGGGAGGTGAAACCATGTCTGGAGGATGTCAGCACTGCAGGACGGCGGGGGCAGCAGCTGGAGCAGGTAACCTGTTTTGAGCAGGGACAATGCCAGAGAATTTGAAATGGTACAAGGGGCACCCTTCCAATCCACATCACTTCCTGTAAGCAGAAAATTACAGGAAGTTGTGGTGGGCTATATTCGAGTCCCAGGGTGAAACTATTGCATTCAAAAAGCTGGAAGTGACACTGCAATGTCACCTCCGGTAGTACGTGTAATAATTGTTCCCTCTTCCCACCCTGCTTGTCTGGTGGGAAGTTAGGAGGAGGGGGGCATCACTCTCCCTCCTAACTTTCCACCCCATATTTGGCTTGTGGGCATTGGTGCTTCTACTTGCAGGCACACTTACCTGATCAGACGGGCCTGGCCCCATGAGGCCCGCCCATAGCATTGGTGCCATCCACTAGCTCAATCTATGATGAAGAGTGATTGTTTAGACATTATGTATGTTTTTCTTATTTGAAATAAAACATTTTAGGGGGGATTCTAACTATTGACTCTAAGGATCAACCCGATAATGGTGTCTGTACCCATTAGAACATAGAGAGTAGCTTCTCAGTAATATTCGAATTCGCAATATTTCGTGAATAATTCTACTAATATTCGATTCTATATTCGCAAATATACGCAATCGCTTACAATTATTCCCAATAATTATAATCGCCTCGTAATTACTAGGGATGGACCAAACTGTTCGCCGGAGAACAGTTCGGCCGCGAACTTGGCATGTTCGCCGATCCTCTCGCCGGCGGACAGTACGGGTGTTCGACCTGCCCCGTTCGCCGGCCAGAAGTAGATCTAAATTCTTCCTCTGGCAGGATCAGAACCTGCGAGATCGTGCCGGAGGAAGAATCTTTTCACTACAAGACCGGCATGAAGCCGGTCTTGTAGTGAAAATACCGGCTCAGAACAGGAAGTGACGTCAGTGACGTCACAGCCGCCTCCCGCAACCAGGAACTATGCGTTCCAGGATGCGTTCCAGGGACCGGATGTGACGTCACTGACGTCACATCCGGTTTTCCCGATTTAAATTCCCCGCCTTCACTTCTTTAAAAGTTCGACCCGCCCTGTTCGAGGACACTCCAGGCCGGTGTTCGCCCATCTCTAGTAATTACCTTTAAAATGAATGGTCACATGTGCTATTTATTTTCGCATTGCGAATATATATTCGCAATCCATGCCCATAAGCATCCCAATGCGAATATTCGAAATTGCGAATATCCACTGCCATATTCACGAAATTTGTGAATTCTTGAATAGCCGATATTCGCCGAATATATTAGAAATTTGAATATTCGAGCTCAACACTGCTTCTCAGTACAAAATCCTAATATTGCCCAGAATTCGGATCCATTGGCTGACCAATGTACTGTATTTGTTATAGTTTACAGGCTGTAATAACCACTACAAACAGTAATAATCACTGCAATTAAATAGAATGCTGTGGGATATTAAGGAAATGCAAGTACAGCATATAAGTATTTAGTAGAGATTAGTAAATGAGTTGTTTTTAGGGAAATGCTAATCCATAGTACCTTACCTTTTAATAGAGGTTTTAATAGACCTTTAATAGTCCCCCTCCCATGTTTTCTGTGTCATTTGTTTATGTCACAGCTCCCAGTTATAACGATATATATAATAATGATGAAATGGTTGCTACCAGACAGCTGTCAGTATACAAAGTCTAACACGTTTTACCTTAGATGGCTCTGTACAGTGAAAAGACCAAAGCCAACTGTAAATATAAACCTGTGTCTTCTATAAACCTGTGGCTCCACAAGCATGACAAAGACCATTGAAGAGTTGAGAGTCAATGCTGAAACCTTCTGTAAATGGTGTCTAGTGACCTTCTTCAGTATTTTGACTCATTGAGCAGCAAGGAGAATGCAGTTTGAGAATTTAGACTTGTTCAAATATACTTTTTATTGGCTGGGAAGCACTAAACAACAGTAATAGTCCCATTATTTTTCTGACAGTAGAGAAGGTCTTACAAAAGGTTCCCCAAGAAAGGCAGTTTGTATCTTTAGATTGACAGTGTCATGGAGGGCATTTTCTTCCTCTTACACAACCAGGTTCTATTGTGATGCTCAGAATACACTGTCTTCAGGCTCACACACACCAATAAAGTAGTCACGCAGCTGGTAGGGGGGTATGTACAAGGCTTTACTATAGGAACGGGACTTAATTTTAGGAACACTACCAGCTGCAGGGTGACTGGTGGCTACTCTTCCCAGTGAGAGGGGGTCAGGAATACAGTCCAGTGGTTAGGGTAACAGGGAGCGGGCCAGGTGAGGTGGAGAAGGGAGGAATCCTGCGTCTGCCTAACTCAGCACCTACCGGTGAGCCGCATCCATCTGCTCGGGCTCGCTTGAGGGAAGGTGGTCCTGGTCCAGGGGACGACCCTTTTAGTCCCCATGGATGGGGGTTCTTGGATCGCGGGCACTTGCAGAGGGACGGCCGGTGGGAGAACCCAGCAAAAGATGGGAGCTCAGTGCTCCAGAGGGATGAGACACGCTGGCTGGAACAGCTTGATTTGAGGAGCTAACCCCAACTCTGACTAAGAGGGCCGAGGGAGGTATATTTAACATCTGTTCCTGGAGGAGGGCAGTAGCTTATCTCCAGGCCGATTGTAAGAGTTACGCTGCAAGGCCAGGGAAAAGAGACGGAAACTGAGAGCCATCAATCATCCTTGCACCTGCTACAGAGGAATGCAAAAGACATTTTAAAGGTATATACACAGTATAATATGTACTGCATAGTGAACAGGGCAGTATATACATTTTATTGAATATATACAATTTTGGGTAAACCCTGGTCACTACAAGGCTGGTGTCTCACAGCTTTGAAAAGAATAAACTGATTTGAGTTTAAATATTTAGTTTTGAGAACCCACCTAGTCAAAGGCAGAGTATTACTTTGTCCGACTCCATTGTCAGGGCCGCATTTGACCTGTTGAGGTTTCCGTCTGTAATCCGTGGCATAACCCTCTGCATATGCAGTTCCACCCCATTGTGTGCAGAGCCTGATGGACCTCACCAATGAGAATAGGCTTATTCCAGAGAAAAGGGCTTAGACACCAATGGGTGCTGTTTTGCTCATAGACCATTGCTTCCTGACTGGGTGTTGTTCTTTGGCAGAAAGGGAGTCACTAGCCCTGGTTTTCTCACACCTCCATCCACCATAGCTACACAGAGCACTATGCAATTTACGATCAGCAGATAAATATGGTGTCAGGTAGAGCGGGGCTAAGCGATGGGTCTAACTTGCCTGCACCTTCCTCTATCCCCTCTCCAGGAGCAGGTCCACTTGTGTCTATGTCTGCCAAGGCTCATCCATAACATATGCACTAGTGGTTTCCATTTAAGAGTTTTTTTTTAGTGATGGACCTGCGGTTCATGTGCAAACCACATTGACTGTAATGATGAGAGACTTTAATTGAAGAGAGAGAGAAATTCTCAACCCTTAAGGTCATATTTGTATCCACAATACTATTAAAAAGGTGGCAAAAGTATAAATACACCTGGACAGTTTGATGCCAGAGGGGGATCAAAGGTTAAAAAAAAAAGCATCAGGTCCCCCCAGATCATACCAGGCCCCCTTTTAGAATATGGTCTGGTATGTTCTAGAAAAGGGGGAACACAAAAGGGGGGGGTCCCTCCCCCAGAGAAGGTGAAGATAAAATGATCTCTTCTCCACACAATGAGTCAGGAGTTGTGGGGCCGTGGGTGGGGGCTAATTGAGTATCCAGGGTTCCTTTTTAATAAAGGGACCTCCGGATCCCACTACCTACCCTATTTGATAAGTTTAGCGGTCCCAAGGACCTTTAGCCTATTCAGAGGGTTTTTTAAGGGGGTTAGCCTATTCAGGGGTTTTTAAAATGTTTCATAGAAATAAGACAAGAGACCCCAAAAAATATAAAATGGCAATGCATGGCCATAAGCTTCACAATGCATAATATCTCAAATATTGGAAATTGCTAAAATCTGCTGCCACATTCTCAAAATGTGTGAATTCTCGACTAGCTGGAATTCATTAAATATGTTTGCGATTTGAATATTCAAGCTCAACACTAGTAGTTATCTGAAAAACTCCACCTATTCCCTAAAAGCATAGGGTTATAATACCAGCAGGGTAGAATTCTTAGAACAATTTTGTTCTTTAGTAACAATAGAATATCCACACCCTATACATTTTGTAGATATAGGGAATCAGTTCTTGTGTCTCAAGTTTAACCAGCAACCAAAAACTGGTAGGTAGAGGACAAAGAACAGAATGGGCAACCTCAGCCCAAAGGGTGTTTTAGATATCTATATAAGTTGCTTTACATTTAATAATTAGTCATGTTTAATCTGCCCCATCAATAAGTTTGAATAATCACAGTTAAAACATAATTTTATTTATACATAATCAGACAGACATGATTCAAAAAGGTCATTGTTAAAATTGTAAACATTTGATGGACATACATAATATAATACATACAAGTTAAAATGAAGAAAATCTACTGTAAAGGTTTGATATACAACGCGTTTCACCCCTAAAGCATCATGGGCTTCTTCAGGTAAGTGTAATCACGACTATTTCAAACAGGTGGTTATTGGTGATCAGATGGGGAAGGAACGATAGGTCTCAAGACACAAACAGTATCCTTGTTTAGTCGAGTTTCACTGCCTGGCGGTCAAGCAAACGGCTATCCGAACCTCCTTATACACAAGGGGGTCAGTTCCATATATAGACATCAATGTTATATAATTGGAGAGTAGTATACTCCTCAATCCAAGTACTTTATGGCTTCCATCTATACTTTGAAAAACTGTCGTTGGTCTTAAGTCAGCTCAGTCGGTCCGTTTGGAGGTCTACTCAAGCCTGCCAGAGATGTCGGTATATCTGTCCCTAATCCGTTTGGTTCCAGTAGTGATCACGTCAATCGTATCAGTCAGAGCGACCCACAGGAAATTTCAATTTCCCTGTGAACCAGCAGGCATCAGACTTTTCTAAAAGTCCTATCCGCCTGTTTGTGAACTTACGTGGCCAATATTTGGCCATCACTATACACCACTTAGGCCTGCTTTATGTGAAGTAAAGCCACCAGACACTTTTCAATTTTACTCTGGCTTTTAATCTGCATATGCAATGCATCTATAGTACATTTTGGCCTAGTCTTGCTCATTAAGACTATGTTCCCACATAGGCGCATGACCATCGCCTCCCTTTAGTTGAATGGGCTTGTCCCCACTTTAATTAAAGTCGTGATCAGGCGCGGCTGCAGTATAGCCCACGTGGGTGCCCCTGAACGCGGCCATAGACCTGAATGGGCACACTTTAAAATTGCATGTCATTTAAACCATGCCCATTCTATTGTAGGAATGCCTATTAGGAAGGTCATGAAATGGTGAGTACATACATGTTTTGTTCCAAGCATATCTGAATGTCTACTTCTCACAAACCAGTGTGACTATGTCAAATTTATTTTGAATTATTTTGAGTACAAGCAGCAAAATGAACAGATTCTGTGATGGCATGGCACATGTTTTGTTTTTTGTTTTTTAGAAATTTTTCATTTCATATTTCCAACATTTTAATGTTTCAGTCTATGAGCTGGAACCTATGCAAAATGTTGCCCAGTGCATGCTGGTATCTTGGCATCGCACACCCAAACAGAAAGCAATTATCAAGATGTTCTCTGTTGCAGGCTTGGCATTTTAATATCTTATTTTCGGGATTAAACAGCCAACGTTTTCTGTTCAGCATTCAACAAGGGAAAGTGACACTGCATACAAGGAGCGTAGATTGTTCTCCGCAGAAAGGAGACATCATTGTGGATGGGGGAGAGCGTAGGAAATGCTGAAGTCAGCTTAACGGTATTTGTGTAAGCAAAGAGGGAGGACTAGATCATCGCCCATTATTAATATTCATTTTACGCCAACCATAAATGCCAAGTTTTACAATACAGTTATGATGAAAAATGAAATATAGAGACACTGCATAGTGCACAGAGAGAAGCAAAAGCCATTACCAACTGGAGTTTAACCGCTTCACTAACAAGCAATTCATATCTGGTCTGCTTATATCAGAATGTTAAATAAAATTTTTGTATTCCACACAGTCAGCTGATAATGAAGTCTATAACCATCTCCATCATGGCTTATGTCCGTATTCCAAGTGTTTGCATCTGTGTTTCCTGCATCTAAAGTAAAATTGCTTTGAAATGTTAGTTCTAGCGCCTGGAACTCAAGCTGGAGATGAAGAGGCAGAGGAAAGAACTACCCACAGTTCTTGCAGACAGACAATAAACCAAACAAAGGAGCACACCCAAGTATACTGCTTTACAGAGGCTATAACGGGTAATGGTTTGCATGACAGATCCTCATTAAATGGGCAGACTGCCCAGTTAGACCACGCCACCTGGTGCTACAGGATTGGTAAACAATTGGCTGGTGAATCTCCTCCATTCAACTGAGCCACAAGATATTCAAACTGAACATGTCCTGCCCTGCGGCTGGACATGTACAGCAGGACCCCTGAACTGAACTGTGCAGAGCACATCCACATGGCCCCTGGGATGTAGTTTGGCTGAACAGTAATTGACTAGAGACATAGAGAGAGAGTTGGATTTTCTTATGATCTCTGGATAATATGGGTGGTTGTTAGAAAACAAAAGAAAGAATTAAATAATTTGGTTAGGGGTGACACAAAGATTGTTACACAAAGGTTAATTAAATTGATTGTGAGATGTGGTTGAGTACTTTTGTTGCTGCCGGAAAAATGGAACCTGTTTAATCGACTTTTGCCAATAATCATGGGTTAGCCAAGATGTCTGCCTACCTGGTGAAGCGTTTTCCAAAGAATAGAGACATACCTTGGCCATGGTGAGGGAGATCATTTTCTGCTTTAGTAGGACTGTAACCCTAAGCACATGGCCAACTCCCTAAAGACATAATATGAAATGTCTGGTGCATAGAAAGTAAATTGGTCTACAAAATTCCCTCAACCCCACTGAAGACCTCTGGGATGAACTTGAATGCCAACCAAGATAGGTCTTTTGTCCAACTCCAATACCTGACCTTGGCCTAATGGAAACAAATGAATGGCTTTTATGGAAAGCCTTTGCCAAATGTGGGGTGGATTATAATGTCTGGTATGCTTTTATAAGTGACATTGTTATGTCTTTAGAAACAATTGTCCATATGATGTATTACCAAGGCCCAATGATCAACAAGTTTTAATGGTAGATTGGTGTCATAACATCTCTACTTGCCACTAGGTTATTATTTGTTGTATCCTCAAAATGTTTGCCTTCAGTCCAAGACTTACAACCACCTTTTTGCTTGTCCAGCACAAAAATATGTACAGCACTCACCAATCCTTTTGTTTTACTGGCTCCCCATTTTTTCCCTTCAACTTGATACATTATTAAAACATTGCCCTCTCAAGGTCACACAGCTGCTTTAATGGGGATTACACTTTAAATCACAGTGGATAATTAAATAGGATCGAAAAAAATAGCAGCGGGCTTTGTACAAGAGACAGCAGGGGCAAAGACAATATGAAAAGCAGTTGTTTGTAAGTGAGACAGATGAGGTTAATGAAGGTCGGTCATCTTATATCCATATGTCAGTACACACCAGCACACACGTTCATGTCTTACAAATGATTGAGATAAAAGTCATTTCTCTTTTAACATCCTTTATTCTATATATTGTAAAGTTCAGGGGAAAGGGATCCCAGCACAGCCATATGATGAACAAAACTACGGTTTATTTTCACCAGAAACACAAATTAAATCTTGGAGCATATATAGCAGCCAGATTGCATGTAGCATTCACGTACATATTTCCATTGCAGTCTGTGATTACAGCTCACCCATGATACTCAGGAAAACAGTCCAGCAAGCCCTCCCAGGCCTTCCAAATGAAATACTATGCTCCAGAGAGAGACCCGGGACCCGAAAAACTAAACAAATTGCAACTGTGGTTGCCCATATATTTTCCCGGACTCCTTACCCGGAATACAGCTGGGACCACAGCCCATTATATATAGATATAATATATTAGACCATATGTACATATAATTAGCATGTGGTCACTAATTATTAGAGATTTTAACCCCCTTGTTAAAATTTGTTTCGACCATAGAACTAGTCTCAACTAGTGATGAGAGGCAATATTTGAATTCACAATATTTCACGAATAATTCTACTATTCAAATTAATATTTGCAAGCACATTGGGAAAATATATGCGCCTATTGATTACCTTCAAATGAATGGTCACATGTGCTATTTATTTTCGCATTGCTAATATATATTCGCAATCCATGCCCATAAGCATCCCAATGGTGAATACCACGAATATTCCGTAATTTGCGAATATCCTCTGTCATATTCCCAAAATTTGTGAATTCTTGAATAGCCAATATTCGCCGAATATATTCGCAATTCAAATATTCGAGCTCAACACTAAACTCAACTGCAAAATACCCCAAAACAAATGTATATGCAAAATAAACTTTCCTGGCGGTCGTGAAGTTTTCAACGATAGTACTCTGCTGTGTTTCCCCACTCTCCCTCCTACCCTTGGAATTCGATACCACCTCCATAAACATGGGGGTCAATGGCGCTACCTCCCCACCTCTCCGCCAACACTGATGAAGCGGTCGGTGGGTCCGCCGATATTTAGAATTGCAGCAGACTCGCCTAGGATAGGTGAGTATCACCAAATATGGCACAGGGTAGCTTAGGGAGAGTTTATTTTGTACAACAAACTTCCCCCAAACTACACTTGGGGTACTGCCCAGGAAGTTAATACTAGCGAAGTTGGACAATTCGACCACGAACATAACACCACCTTATTTTCATCTTCCCCTGACGAACAGTACAAGTAAACAGGGCGGGAAGGACGTGACTATTCTCCAGAGACCGCAGAGAGAAGCCAGTCTCTAGTGAAAGAAAACCAGCTTAAACAGGAAGTGACGTCAGTGGCATCACGTCCCGATATCGAAACCGGGAATAGTGCTTTCAAGGTACAGGAAGTGATATCAGTGATGTCACTTCCAGTTTTTTCTTTTCAAATTCCCCGCAAACAGTCAGACACCGATCCGCCTGTTCGCGGAAGGCCATCACTAATTATTGCATATAAAATGTAAGGAGTATAGAGCTCTCCCGTACATCTTACCCATTCCTACAGGCTTAGCAAGTGTCAGAAAAAAACACAACCTCTAAAAAATAAACACTTTTAAAGATACACAAATTTTTTTTTTTTTTTTTACATTTGTTTAATTATTACATATAAAAGTTTTTAGGGTATTTTTTTTAGCAGTTGTGTCTTTTATTTTCTGATGTTTGTTAAGTCTTTAGGCATGAGTTAGTTGTCTAGGAGACCTCTTTAATCATTTAATTGGGTGGGGGGAACAGGGTTATATAATAAAATATAAATAAATAATAATAATAATAATATAAATAAATAAATATTGAATCATTTTTTTCATGATTAAATAATGATCACTCCCCTGCTATATTTTCATGACAGGCTCTCTTTAAATGACATTGAAATGCAGAGTCCATTGCGGAATGTAAAAAATATCTTTATAAGAGTCATGAAGCCTTGAACAGAATTGTAATTATGAGATGCTGCTAGTGCATGAAATGAAAACACAGAGGGGAAAAAATGAAAAACAACTTGTGTCGTTTGTGTTTTAGGGCTACACAGAAAAAAAAATCTTAGACATTGGTTAGAGAAATGATTAAAAAGCCTAATGAGGAAAAGAATTAATGGCCCAGAAGAACTAAATTGCAAATTAAGAATTAATTGATTTATATAAAACAAAAATCTGATTCAAAGGGAATATTAAATGTAATTGTTCCAGAGTCATTAGGATGGAAGTAATGTGGGGTGTTAGGGCTGATGTCCCTCCTCTGACATGTGCAATGCTCTATATTATTATTGTTGATATTCATAGAACCACAGGCATCGATCTGAGATATATTCCCAGCAATTTCTTGATCTGCGCAATGTTATCTGTGCTTCCCCCTCTGTAGCTTGGGGCCGCCATTATTGGTAAATGCATCTACCTGGAACTACAATCGGGCCTACCACTAGGGAAGTTAGTCAATTATTTTGTCTTTTAATTATTAGCATTAATAGTTTTGGGTGGCTTTTTTGCTTTTTGGGGTTTTTGTACCCATCTTTTGTAACATCATCAAAATGGGGAAAAAGCTCCCTTGCAAACCCACCCCACTATTTAGTATGGGCTATGATGTGTCCATGTACACAGACTGATCATATCCCTTGCCTGTGGGTCTGTGTATCACGTGTATGCAGTCTCTGTCTCTGATTAGTGGGGACAGCAGGGGAGATGATGTTTTCACCTCGGGGTGACATCATATTCATACATCTAGAGATGAATCTTGAATCTGACTTTGCGAGTTAAGTACCTCTTTCAGTACAGAAATCTGGAGTGGACCACCAGGGTGGTTAAATTTTTGGCACAGAAAACTGGATTGATACGTACAGCCAGGGTGTGGGTGTGTGTGTGTGGGGGGGGGTTCTGAAAAATTATCTAGCATGAGGCCCTGGAAATAGAGTCAAGTTATCAAAAGGCCCTGCAGCACCACCTTATTTCATTTACCCTGGGGAACACAGAGTACCCTCTGTTATCTTGTAGAGTTCACTGTTTATTTTTTTATGTCTACGCCATAAAGATGGACTGGGGAACCTCATCTTTTAAACAGTATATATTAAAAAGGAAACGTTTCCATCTTTAAAGTTGTATATTCAATTTTTATTTGTATCTTACACCGTCTAGCTCTAGCAACATCGAACAATTGAAAATTTGCATTGACTTTATAGGTTGAATCCCATCTGGAAGGTGCTAAGTGTCACAATTTCTGCATGGAGGAGTAATAAAGGACCCCCTTCATCCTTTGAACAAGAAGGTGTAGCTTTCAGGTCCTTTTCTGTAAATAGATCAGGGGAGAGAAAGTCCCTCAGAATGTGGAAGCACAAACACATCACGGATAATATGTTGAAAAGCCGCTGGTTGCCATGGTTACAGATTAAAGAAGCCTTTCTCTAGAGAGGCTGGAAATGAGTTTTACTTCTCTGACTTTGAAGGCATGGAGGTGGGTTTCTTCGAATTAATCCCCCTCCCTTAGCCTTGTATTTTCTTGCAGCATTGCCTGGAGATGTTTACATAGTCTGAACATCTTAAAAGCGTTGGTAAATGAGAGGGAACTTAAAATGGCTGCCAGTCAAACAGAAAGCCGGGCTTATACGTATTAGTTCTTTCCCTACTTATTTGAGCTAAGCAAAATAAAAATGATTTGTGTGACTTGAGTGATGATAGGGTAAACCCGTGTCAATAAAAGGGCTGCTCAGACTAATGTATGCTGCTACATCGTCCCTCTACAAACAGATAGGATGGTCAAGGCTTCTAGTCCTCTCTGTAAATATCAAGTCTTGTACTGAATAAAATTGGAATAAAAATCAGTGAGATATCAAGGCTGCTTAGTCAACGAAGGTAAGTTTTGTGTTTTTTGAAAAAAATGGGATAGAAAGGCTTCACATTAGATGAGCTTACAAAATGACCTACCTACATGCATGGCATGATCCATCATCCTTAATGCATGATCCCTAAATGTATTGAAAATTAAAAGAAGGGTCCCCATAGCTCTTTTTAAAAGATTGTCGCCTCTGGAGGATTTTTACTTTTCTCAATCTTCTTTTGTGTAAACTGTGCCAGGTCATGCCTGAAAGAAGATGTCAAGCGATGTCCTGGTTTAAAGTGCACCTAAACCCACCAGATAAACTTTTGTCCCTAGCTGGCCACTATCTGTAAATAAAAGATAAAAAATCATTACCTGTAAAGAAATATTTGTGTATTTCCCCGTTGCTCCTCCTCTCGTTCCCTCTGAAGAGTGCCATGGCAAGAACGATGTGGGAGATGGGACATTCATAAATCGCAGCTCTTTACATCAATTTACTTCCGGTTTTGTTCATTGAAAGACATTGTATCTGGCGGCCCCCAGTGGAGGTTCGCATTACTGCAGCCTTTATCTGAAAGAGCCTTTATCATAGTAGCCTACAGCCTTTATCATAGTAGCCTTTGAAGTTGGTGGATGCAGGGTCGGTCCCACCAAATGTTTATATGGGGCAGACAGAGTGGAACCTAGGTATCCACTGGGGGGCGGAAATACCAACCATGTCCCCCAATGGAAGGTCCTATTGTGCCCCCCAGAGAGGTGAAAACCTATATAGTTTAAATGACCCGGACAACCTGGCTAGTGTGTGGACTCCACTAATGTTATAAAATCAGAAACCAATCCAATCCCATAGATTGCTCTCTAGGGAAAAGATGGACAGTTTTATGACCTGGTTAGATCACTACCCATGCAGAAGACGTCCCCTACCATCCGTAGGGTGACTTGAATAGTAGGGGACTTCAGGTGGACAGCAGTCTATGGGATATTCACTAAAGCACATTATTGGGAGATGGCCATTGGATATGGGCTTGTTGGACATGCCTTAACATGTGTTGCCCAATATGTCTTAAAATTGATAGCTGTGGATGGGGTCGTTATTTAGTAGGATACAAAATTGGGGTTTTATGGTGTCAACAAACAAAACATTCCACACAATAAACAAATCAATCTTTTTTGTATTCAGATAAAATGATAAGACAATATCACAACAATAAAGCATTTAAAAGCATTCTGTCACCACTGCGTACATGCTGAGACTTATTTCATGTTTACAAGACCAGAATACAGTTAATATCAGCTACTTCAGTTCCTTGATGTGTTTCGCACTTTGCTTTGTCTAAAAGATCAAAGCACAATCAATATAATGCTTGAATCTTGTCTCAGATACCATGAAATTCTCAAGGTCAATTATTACTGTAGGAGACAGGAACAGAAGAAGGCTCTACAGCTCTATAGAGATGGCCGAAATAAAGTAAATTTTATTTTACTCAAATTTAGATTTTCCGGATCGAAATTCAACTTATTTGGAAATTTAGATTTCGGTTGAAATGTCGGGCTGATTTTTTGAGGAAAAGCTGAAGTGGCCCGGTGATATTTGACTATGCGAAGGAGCACTACCCCCATATCAAGCCTCCCCCCACTTCATACACTATCTTGGACCATCTAACTTTTCGTTGCTCACTCTTAAGGCCCCCACACATGTACCGAATGGGGGCTGACAGATCAGCGATGGAGTGCAGCGTGATGATGTCATCACGCTGCACTCCGTCGCTCAAAGCATCAGCGGGCACCCTTTGTGTGCCGGCTGTTAGTTTCAATGGGAATGCCTTTGAAACTAACGGCATCGGCCAGAGATTATCAGACATGTCAGTTCTTTGGCCGATAGCTTGGGCGACAGGGATCTGTCGATCGGCGACTGCGAGAGTGCACACACATCGGTCAGTGGCAAAATCGCCCACCGCTTGTTGCGTGTGTGGCGGCTTTTATAGATCTTATTGCTCCAAACTCAAGTTGATTCACAGCCCACACTAGTTCCTCCCCTTTTGCTAGATGTGAAAATATTTACAGGAACTTCATTCTGGTGGGAACATAGGTCAGTATTTGTTCAAGTGTGGCCTATTCCCCCCAGAAACTCTTCCTGGATGTGGCCTTTGTCTAATTATTTGCTAGGGGGCCTTTCAGTGGCAAAAATGTAGGGGGAACATGGAGCCCAGGATTGGGCCTCAAATAATTTAGTATCCCCCAGACAGTAAATCGAGAAGCTTTTAGCTACTATAGGAAAATGCCTCTCTTGGGGCTCCAGTTAAACTAAAATGTATGTAGAAAAAAATCTTTCCAAAAAAACAAAAACAAAAAGAGACTAAGATGCCGAAAAGTGCTTTTCCCATTAAGATAAACTTCATATCAGGAAGAAGCTAAGTAACAAATAGGAAGTCATCAACACGTTGGAAGTGTCATTTAATCATCCTGTTTGTCAATTCCTTATATTTAGTTATGTTCACCATACAGGGAGTGCAGAATTATTAGGCAAGTGGTATTTTTGAGGAATAATTTTA
>CM070043.1:9247479-9269120 GCA_036250615.1 Ptychadena robeensis
GAGTGTGGGTCACATTCACGGATTCCAAAGAGAAAGGGGTAGGCCATAACCACTACCCACTAAACTATCTGTTGCCTGCCCCTTCCTGTTACCCTCACTTTCTTTGACTTCTGTAAAAGTTTATTTCTAAGTAGTGTTAAGTGGCATATGTTTAATTTGAGTTCACATAATTTTGTGAATATTTGCAGGGATATTCAAAATAATTAGATTGGTTAAGATTCTATGCCTTAAGCCCCGATTGACCGGGAGATCGGTCGGGGTGATCGATCGGGAGAATAATCAGATGCGGAATTATGTACCCGCTTCGGGCCTGTCCGTAAATTTTGGTCAATCTGCTGTTTCTGCTGACAATTAAATGTGTCAGGCCTATCGATTGTCGATACTTTGAATTCCGATTTTTTGTGCCAGCCGACCGATCGTCCATAGCATTTTAAGTGAAAATCGGGTGAACAAATCTTACGAAAAATCGGTCGGGAGAAAAATCGGAACATTGCAAAAATTTTCGCAAATATCACGTGTTTCGATCATGTGTGCGTAGTGGTATTTATTAGACTTTAATGTATTGTGCATTACAATGCTCACAGATTTGCGCAATGTATGCCAGCAACCAATCAGATTGCTATTATGTTGAATATTCGACATTGAGAATATCTGGCTGCAGATTCGCAAAATATTGTGAATTGCGGAATATGTCAAATTTGTTGAATATATTCGAATTGCAAATATTTGTGCTCAACACTATTTCTAAGCTTCCTTTCCTTTCATGTGACATGGTCGATTCTATTCCCTCTTTTCTGCCACCACCGATGGTCAGGTATGGAAGAGTTAATTGCAATGCCCTTCTGAACATGGTATCTTCGCCCAAATTGTTGGTGATGTAAAGAAGCGATGATGAAAATCAGTACTGCTCTAGAACATGTTATTTTTGCATAATTTAAGTTCAAAGTCAAGTTGAATATTTGAAATCATAATTTTGATGTACCTTAATGTAAGAACAAAAACTTAATGTGCTTGAAAAGTACCTTTTTTTTTGCTTTTAAACATTGCAGTTGGAATTGGTATTTTTTAAAATGTTCCTACAACCCTTCTCTACGTACTTAATGATGATGGTGAGGATACCATGTTCAGGGGCTTTACAATTAACTCACAAACTCAGCCAGTCAAACAATTTGTGACTATATCTCTTATGAGCCCATTTAGGCTAGTTTGAGGCCATGTCTCTATGTTCTGAACTTGTCTTCATATTAAAGATTCCACACTCCTCAAAAATTTTAATTTTTTACATTCATTTTATTATGTCTAATGTGTAAATTTGTTTTGTCATGTTCAACCCTTTCTCTTCTTTCCTCAAGATTGTGCACCAGGTCTCTCTTGATAGTCTTTATCCTTTTTGTCTATATATAGTCTTTATATTTTTGTTGTCCATTTGTGGACTCTCTTATCAATAGCTTTTTGTAAGTCCTCCAAGACTGGACATTCTATGTATTGTATTCTAAATGAGGTCCATTAGATCTGTATAATACAAGGTGTCAAAATCAAATACACAACGGGCCACAATGAAAAACATGGACAAATGTCTATAGTTATGGAAGTTTTTCCTTCTGATCAGATAAAATGATAAAACTTTTCATAAGGAAACAAACTTAAGTTTCACTTAAACTTTCAGTCTAAAAAAACAAAGTGTAATACTAGAATACATGTGAAGCTAGCCATACACGGCACGGATTCCCTGGCTGATCGATTCAACACCCGATGGATTCCGGCGATTCCACCGGCATCCACAGGTGAGAACGATTAGCCAATTAGGGAATCCGATCGTGGCAGCCCACCTTGTACGGCCGGATCCGGGAGGGATCCGTGTCCGATGGCTCGCCTCCCGGACCGCAACGCCCCCTGATCAGAGCAGAATCGGACCAAAAAGACCAACAGGTTGGTTCTTCCTCGGATCCGATTCTGTGCCCCTGATCCATCGGATGCGATCGGACGGGCAAGGTGGGCTGCAGGGGATTCCGGCACGATGGATCCGCGTGCACGCGCCCGGAATCCATCGCGCCAGAATCCGGCACGAATCCGTGCCGTGTATGGCAGCCTTGACCCTAAATGTCAAACATAATCATATCTGTTGCATTCAATTCTTAAATAAAACTATCATGGACCAAATTGAATTACATTGGGGGCCACATTTGGCCCCTGAGCCAAAGTTTCACACCCCTGATATCAGGACTTAGATCCTAGATATTCACCACAGAAAACTATTGCTTTTAGCCACTGCCTGGCCATTCTGTTTGCTCAGTACCATCTGCAAAAAGCACCCCAAAACTTTTTTTCTCTGTAGCATTGGTCAACAAAACTCTACGGAAGAGGATTTTTACATTTAGTTACCTTGAACTGCAGTTTCCATTGTGATTCTATTTCGACCCATTTTCTAGCAACACACCCATTTCCTGTTACATACACCCCCATGGCCAACCATCTAATTATATACCTTTGCATCATCAAAGACCCTCCAACGTTTCTGTGCTTTTCTATTAGACTACCAAAGAGTTTTCGCCAATGTTGTAAGAACCTTTCTATGGTTTCAAGGTAGGCAAAATTACCACAGCACCACCCTGGACGAAAGCATTTGTGGCAGTCAAAAAATGCAATTGTAATAAATATAGTTTCATTATTTGGGCCAAACAGTTTTGGCTAGCTTATATGTCACTTAGACCCAACAGCATTGCACCTTGTAAAGTAATTTGGAGAAGGAATAATGAATGCTATTACTTACGCAATGGCTCCTTCTTTTCCACATTGCCTACCTGTAACATATTTGCTGGGCATTCTTTATTTTCTCTGTTATTACTTCATCACTTCAGGTCATGCACAGCAAATATCACAACAGCCTGAAGAGAGAAGTAGTACGTGTGAGGAATGTTGAAGACAGTCTTCTTATGTAGCCCCATCAGCATGCCACCGGAATAGGAGCAAATTGAAGACACAGAATAATAAACACCTGAAGTCATTTTGAAATGAAATATTCATCTGCATAAAATGTATCAGCATGCGTGCGATTTCTTAAAGGGAACTGAAGTCTTTCCTCAAAAAACGATTGAAACAAATGGCTCTATACTAACTGTCTAATCCCTACAAATATACAGTGGGTACGGAAAGTATTCAGACCCCCTTACATTTTTCACTCTTTTTATTATTGCAGCCATTTGCAAAAATCTTTTAGGTTGTTTTTTCCTCTCATGAATGTACACACAGCACCCCATACTGACAGAAAACACAGAATTGTAGACATTTTTGCAAATTTATTAAAAAAAGAAAAACTGAAATACCACATGGTCCTAAGTATTCATTAATATACCCTTTGCTCAGTATTTAGTAGAAGCATCCTTTTGATCTAATACAGCCATGAGGGAAAGAAGCAACAAGTTTGTCACACCTGGATTTGGGGATCCTCTGCCATTCCTCCTTGTAGATCCTCTCCAGTTCTGTCAGGTTAGATGATAAAGGTTGGTAGACGTTAAATGTACTGGACAGATAGATGGCCCTGGACAGATAGATGGCCGTGAGCGTGCACAGCGCTCAAAGTGGCCATCGATCTGGCCCATATCTAAAAGTGTGTTCCCAGCTTAAAGCTAGCCATACACGTGTCGGATTCCATGGCCAATTGATCACTCACCCGATCGATTCCGGCGATTCTGCCGGGAATCGCAGGTGTGATCAATCGGCCAATTAAGAGTATCCATCGCTGCATACCACCTTGTCCAACGGATTCCGGGACGATTCCGTGTCCGATTGTCCACCTCACAAATGGCAACTCCCCCTGATCTGGGCAGAATCAATCTGATGGAACCAACATGTTGGTTCTCTGTCGGATCCGATTCTGGGCCCCTGAACGATCGGACCTGATCGATTGGACAAGGTGGGCTGCATGCGATTCCGGCACGATCGTTTGGCGTGCACGCGCCCGGAATCGATCGTGCCGGAATCCGGTGGGAATCCGACACGTGTATGGGGGCCTTAACAGTTCATTTAGGAATCCCCTGTCATAACTGATTGTTTATCACAATAAACAGCAGACTTCTTTGATCTAGTCCAAACTAAGACAAAGTTAATAATGTCTTTATATCTCTCATTGGTTTCCATATCAATTTGAAATAAGATTTCATATTTTCTAGGACATAAATTAGTGATTAAATATCACTTTGAAGAGACACAAAAGGCAAGGTAAAACTATGTTATATAAATATTTATTTTTTAAAGGACAGGAAATAAGTACATTTATCTGGTAAAGTCCTTCATAATAACAAAGTAAAAGAACATGAGAGCATTGGATAACGATCTTACCACCCAAAAAATGTAGCTCCCTGGCATACATCCAAATTTAAAATGAATTATTATTAATTCAAAATAAATACCCGCGGTCTCTAGACATATCTTCACGTCTGTACCCTGCTTAAATGTAGCCTTATGCTGGCCATACACATGCCGATAAACGGCCGGATTTTAATCTGACCGACGGGCGTGCGCGCTCTCGCCGTCAGTCAGGTTAAAATCCAGCCGTTTATTGGCATGTCCCCACATGGGGCGACAGATGCCTGTCGCCCCACTTCTCGGCCGGCCAGAGATCCGACATGTCGGAAAATCTGAGCCGATGGGAGCCGATTGCCATAAGCAGCAATGAAGACGGCGTCTCCATCGCTGCTTATGACCGGCACACAAAGGGTGCCTGGCCGATTGTGGGGCCCCAGAATGCAATGGGAGGCTAACGTGATGACATCATCACGTTAGCCTCCCGGAGCGACATCGGGGGTAGTCTGCCTGCACACATCGGCGTGTGTATGGCAGGCATTAGATGGGTTGATTCTTTTGTGATTTGATTGTTGATCATATTGCCCAATAAAAAAACGATCGCCAGTGTTGTCTATTTACAACCAATCGATTCATTTTTTTTAAAGCCTCATTAGCGCTTTCTGCCACAAGAGGGCGTCTGAAAAGCAAAAAAACTGACATAAATGTACCAACATGTCTGATCACTTTTAGATCAATTTTCTGTTCAATGCTGGTCGATCCTACCAGGTGGGCAGGAATCGATTTCCCTTCAATCTACATATACAGAACTATTTTTCAGTGATCGAAAGACATGTGGGATCAGAATTTCCTTTTATTTGAACCTTCTCATCTCAGACAATGAAGTCAGCAATGGCATGCACAGAAGTTTTATTGTGTCTGATTTACCTAAACTGCACACAAATGACAGCTAAACTAGCAAATGTAAGAAATGCAAGTCATTGACCAAAACCTAACTGCTACTATCTCTACCCTGAGTATCTATGAACTGTTCTCTGGAAAGCACCCACCATAAAAAATGTTAAAGTCTTCACCTAACTTTATCACCCAAGTATATCTAAGGATACCGTGTGCCCTTCTTGTACAGTTGTGCCCAATGGCACTCGCCAGGAACCCTTCCTCTGCCACATCAGAGCTCATCCAGACAATTCTGGGTTGCCTTTTTAATATACCTTGCCACTACATGAATTAATGGTGTATCTGGGTGTTTTAATGTTTATCACCAACCTAGAAAATATCTCTGTTCCAAGTCATAGAAGTCCAGCCATAACATTTTTACAATCTCTAATCCATTAATATTTTGCAAAAAGCTTTGTACTAGTCTAATTATAATTTTTTTAACCATAAGACACACCTCATAATTTTGTAAAGAAAGTTACAAACAAACCAACAAAGAGTCAGAGGCACAGCCATTCACGTATAAAGTGAATATACAGCATGTTCCAGCAAAGTAGTCAGGTCTGGTCCATGCAGTCCTATATATTCATCCAGCAAAGACAAAAGGCAAGTTCCAGTTCAAGACCTCCCTCCTGGAACTGGCCTTTTGTCTTGGCTGGAGGAATATATAGGACTGCATGGATCAGACCTGACTACTTTGCTTGAATATGCTGCACAATCCAGCAGACTGTGCAGTACTGAATCTATCTTTCTATACACTAGCAATACACATTCTCTGAACACACAGAGCAACTTGTATGAAGAGATACATTTTACAATCTGGCACTAACAACTTACCCATGAGCAGCTATTTACATATGGGAAAAGAGATGTAGAATCTTTTTGCAGAATGAAATGTATTCACATGTTGAAATATAAACAATAATATTAGGAAAACTATCATAGAGTGTGTGTAATTGTTTGTTATGGATATAGCGAGTTGTCTGCTGATCTGTTTTAGTCTGTTTTGCTCATTTAGCTCTCATCACATAATATAGCTTCTAATTTCTGTGCTCTGTCATGAACTGTGCATAGGAAGAATGCTATATATAGATAACACTGGATTCGATACCTAGTATATTCATTACTGTAAGATGGGATTATATTAAATTCTGAATCATACTTTTTTTTTCCAGAGTTCATTTTCATGGCCTCTGTTAACAAATAGCTGCTTATGATTTGAAGGTGCTTTTCTCATTTGTGTCTTCTGCTAGAGCTCCCGATGGCCCAGCCATGATTTAATAGGCACTGAAGAGCAGTTTATGACTGGCACCATGGCACGGGGGCTAGACAGATGGGTTTGAGGAGCGATAGGGTCGTGTGGCAGCAGTGCTCACTTCTCATCCTGATGGAAAGTAAAACCAATCATTTTAATTTTTAATACATCCCATTCATATTGTGACACCAGCAGCAGCAGCGTAGGCAGAATGACAGATTGTTTTACTTAAACTGGAAGAATTTGATTAAAATGCATCAGCAGGGACATAGCCAGAGTGGAAACACAGCCGGATTGTACTATTTCCACTCATAAAGTGCCAGTCATGGGCGATTTGTCACAGATTTTATGCTTTCAATTGCGTTGGATAACATGGAAGGGAGAGGGAATGTGGTCATCCAGCACCAGGTGAGGTAAAATTTTGGTATTTGAGTAAAAGCTAAACTACAGGGAGAAATTCTATAAATTTTTCTATTAATTTTCTAGTCCATACCCAACCTTGAACTCTTAATGCCCATTACAATGCGGTAGGGTCGGGAGAAGAAATTTACTTGCCTGTACTCTTGTGACCCTCTTAGGCAAAAATGATATTGAGTCTTTTGCATGCCCCATGACCATTCAAAACAAATGTGCTCATCTGAAAAACATGACCACTTGCTTTGGCAAAATGTAGTGGCGTTTTTGTCTTAGATCTCTCCTGCTCCTTGTCATCAAAGCTCTAAGCAGACCTCAGATAGTTGCCATTAGGAACAATTAATCTTGACCATTTCCAGCTATGGGACAATGAAGTTGCACTGTACAAACAACTCTTGTTCTAAGGGGGTCAGTTAGGAGGAAGAACTAGTGCCTCTCTCATAACATAGAAAATTTGGGGCAGCTATTACCTAGGACCTATTACCTAAGGTTGTTTTGGCCATTCTGATCAGTGGTCAAAGGTAGTTACAGCAACCCCCGCAAAGCTTATGGATTTGAAAATTGGCAATGGGCTATAGTATAAAATCACAGCTTCTCCTTCAAAACTGTATTTTTTTCATTTGCCAAAACCAAAGTCATCATAAGGCAGTGCATAGGGATATTGGCTGTAGACATCTGTACCATTAAAATAATGACAGACACATGAAGGACACTTAGCTACTTAATCCATTTATTTTACATTTACATTATTAGCAATAATATGATTGGAAAGCCAGCTTATTGTGGTCAATTTGAAGAGCAGACAACAATGGTGATATGAAGGAAGAGGGGTAGGCTAGACCTAAAATGGCTGTGCACTACGTAAGGGAGGTCACAGATCAATGTGATTAAGGTTACTGTAGAATAAGCTAGCAAAACACAAAATCCTGTTTCCTAACTGATCCTAATCAAATTCAAATAAAGCAGCTATTGACTTATCTGACCTTTTTTGTACTTATTATTTATAACTTGTTTTGCCTTAAGTCTAGATGATTTGAGGTCAGCTGTCCATTTTGGATGTTTCTTGTATGTGAAAAGTTTTTTTTCTTCAAAACTTAGTTCCCAAATGGGCTTTTGTTTAACTGTTTTTATTGGTAAGAACAATTATTGTTTTTTTTTCCTAATTAATTTTATGTTAATAGCTTTTATTTTGGTAAAATAGTTTTTATAGTAGAGCATTCTAAGTGGTTTTAATTTATTTCAATGGTTATTGTTTTTTCAGTGTCTGTTTTGTTTTAGTAAAACTGCTTAGTAGGGTCCACACAGAGTCCTGACTATCAAATACTTTTGGGATTATTGTCAAGAGAAATTGGGAACAAGTCCCTCCCAACTTACATTAGAGCCTAATCTTACAAATGCTTTTTTGACTAAATAGGTACAAATACGCCTTCATCGATGAGGGGAAGCTATTATGCCTACATCTAAAATATCGACTTTTCCATAGGTATTATGTTCGTGTGTACCAACATGTATAGCTGTGTTCTGTTTCTCTTGCTAAATTGTTTATGTGATATTTTAGATATACATGTCAACGTTCCCTTTCTAATTAAGAGACAATTATCTAAAAGTGACGTCACGGGCGCTGTGGGTTCCACCACTTCTATGTTCCTGAACTCTGTACAAGCGTGGAGGGTAAAGCCCCCCTCCCTCCAAACTTCACCCCCCATATCTTCTGGACAAACAGGGAGGGTAATGCTCCCTCCCTTTAAACCTCCTAGCCACCCACTCCTACACTTTTTCACCACCCTCCCAGATTAGTATTCCCATAAGCTCAGTCGCTGGGTGCAAGATTTACAGGAAAAATTTATTGAACAAGGTTAGTGTTTACAATACCAGTGCATTGAAAATGCTAGCACACCAACAATGCTATACCGAACTGCAATGCATGATGCAGCATATACAAGTGTGAGTGGTAGATCACGCATAGCATGCCCATCATTGTGATATAGGCTTGAATGACTAATGGTTAATGATCCCTAACGGATAGTGATGAGCAGCACAGGTAATATTTATAAAATGTTTCACCCAATATTCACAATAAATTTGTAAATTCGAGAATGTGTGATCTCCAGTCATTATTACCTTCATTGCGCAAATCAACACTTGTACATGCACATATTGTGAAAGCAATGCAGGGTAGTTCCGGGTACTGATGTAAAAAATCTCAAATATTCACAATTACGAAGATATGGCACTTGTGACACGGTGTCCCAATATTTGCAAGGGAAAGTGTTGGACAGTGCATATATTGCACCTTGGTTTAGGCGCTTCTTGCAGTAAAGGCTCCAGGGAAACAGTATGTTCTGTTTGTGTGGCTCTAAACCATGGCTCAGAGTGAGAGCCATGGTTTAGGGCCCTGGAGCCGGCCAAGGGAAGAGAAGGGAGGGTCCCTTGGCCCCCAGGTCCGGGATTTGTTCACACAGGGGTCAGGTGTGATTTAAACAGTAGTCAGTTGCTAGCTGACTGGGAGTGTGTAGAGGAACCTGCACAAGCTTGCTGCAGACAAGCTGGGGAAAGCATGGACTGAGCCTCAAGGTACTGTTGATTTAAATACTGCATTGCTGCTGTTTTGTGCCCCACTCTGTAGCCGGGCTGTTCATTTGTAAGAGTTTTTTTTTGTTTTGTTTTTGGACTTAATTTTTTGGTTTTTGGTTAATCTGGCTGACAATAAAAGCCTGATACTTTCGAACCGCGATCCCTGCAGCCCACAAGCAATTCTCCAACTTGCCACACACTTTATTTGAGATCTTCACGGATTCTCAGTATTCTCAGTATTTATGATTAGTGTTGAGCGAGAATATTTGAAATTTGAATATATTTGAGATTAGAATGTATTCGACGAATATCCGACATTCGAGAATTTGCAATATTTCACTAATGTGCGCTGGGATATTCGCAATGGTGGCATATCATATTATGCTTTAACATTGTTTACCGGCATACATTGTGCATATTTGTGCGCATTGTGAATGGATACACGCAAAACTCACAACACTCGTACTAGCTAAGATCACAAAACGAAGAAGAGAAGCTGTAAAGGTGCATCGCAAATCATTGCGAATAATTGTCAACAGGCGCGCGTGATGTAAGGCAAAAGAACAGTCAAATTGAATTATAAGAATTTCCAATATTCCTTTGTATATTCATGAAATTACGCGAACTCCAATATACCAGATACTGCTAAACACTATTCATGATAGGTGAGTTAGGTCAATAACACAATTAAGGGCTTGAAAGTTTGGTTGAATAAACCTAAGCAACCTGTCAAGCCGCGTGTTTACATTTTTTTTTTGTGACTTTCTTGGCCAAATCCTGATTTCAGTAAATCCGGATATTTTCTGGAATTTTGAAATCAGGATAATTTAGTACCGTAGGGAGGGGAACTTACTTTCCCTCTTATGTTATAGGATATATAGAATAATGCCCCTTCCCTCTTAAATTGGCCAACTAAGGGCTTGTTTCCATTATACGTTGGGACCCCCTCCGCTAAGCGTATTGCTTGGCTGGGATCCCGACGTAGCACATAGACAGTGCCTGCCCGGCGGATGTTGTGTTTACACATCCGCCCATGCAGAGGCTCAACGTACTTTAATACGTTCAGCCTTGCATAGACGGAATGGCTCGGCGCAGTCAAGACACAGCATCCGCAGAGCAGGTAAGTAAATGTGCAACGTCGGGTTCCCCACCAAGCAATACGCTTAGCGGAGGGGGTCCCGACGTATATAGAAAACAAGCCCTGAAAGAAGGGAGGGGAGGAAATCCTCCTGATACCGGACGTAACGTCACTTGCTGTATTTGGATTCTCTCAGATTAATATTCTTGTGATTTTTGTCTATTGCCTCAGTTGCAGGGTACAACTGAGCCTACTGACCAAGTTTATTGGACGGGAATAGGAAAGAGTGGTAAAAAACAGTAGTTTGCTGGCTTAAACAGGGAACATGACAGGTATGGCCAGATTCCTAAAGCACTGACCACTTACAACCATAGATGTTTACTTCTACCCCCTTCCTCTCTATAGAACAAGAGCAGGATTTTCCTTACTGTGCTGGCTTGCTGTCTTGTAGCTGCAAACTAATATGCTAATCGTGAATTTCGATTTTTTTACATCAGTACCTGGAAGTACCATGCATTGCGTTCACTTGCATAATGAAGGTAATAATGACTGGAGATCTAAAATGTATGGAATTATTGTGAATACTAGGCAAATAAATGTCTCATATTTTGCGGATACGAATACTGCCTGTGCTGCTCATCACTAGAATCTATCACTAATATTCATTTCCAGTGATTAAGCACATGTATGAGGTTTTAACCCCTTTACTGTACATGTTGAATACTATGCACCATGGTTATCCGAGTGTTCCGAGAGCAGTTATAGACATTAGCTCTAAGCTTTGTGTATAATGTTACAATTATTTTCCTTTATGTTTGCACACCCCTCCCCTGGTGATTCTTACGTTTTATGTACCTTATGGCTGTTTTTTGGGAACACGAAGCTTTATAGCTCCCAGAAAGTAGTATGTTGTTATGTCTGTGAATACTAAAACTGACTTTTGTTCTGAAAATGCTGTTTTCGTGATTCTCTATCTCCCTACTTTCAGAGATTTGGTCAGGTTTGCATTTAAGCATGTAAGCAGCAAAAAAAGGGAAAGTAAATGGTCCAGCAGTGAAAGAGTTCAAGGTCTGTGGTCACTGAATGAAAACTTTGATCCTTTTGTATTCCATTTTTCGCCAATGCACTGCTTACATACCATTGTTGTCTTTGAAAATGATAAACAATGGCTTAGACTTTACTCTAGCTTGTTATGACGAAGCTTTCAGAAACTTTTAAAAGTCTGCAGACATACATTACTAACATGTCATGATCTTCAGCAACAGTATCATTTTTCAAAGCTATACTTTGATCGTTTATAAGCAACCCTGGAGTTCCAGATAAATGCATTTGGCCATGCTGAGATGGTAATCAGAACGTGTAGCAAGGTGGTACTGCAGGGCAGGGATGAGTACCATGTAAGTGGCATATAACCTGTTATTTTTGTAAATGTTTAATAAAGATGTGTTCTTATAGTATGTGATAAGTTTGTACTGTGTCTGTAACTGAGACCAGCCTTTTGGCAGTTGCCTATACCACCATGTGTAGATTAGATAAGGCACTGGATTTCCAAGGGTATTTTGCCTTTGGAGAGAGCTGAACAGCCGACCTGAACCAGTCTGATGGAACCAGTCAGGCTTGCCTGAAGTGCCTCAGAAATTCACTTTTTTGTGAGTAGAGCTAATGGTGAGGGATCATTATAGCTAGTAGAGATGGTCGAATTTTTCGACTTGCAAACTTTGTGAGCTTATTGCAAAGCCCCTGAAAATGGTATCATCACCAAACTTGCTGGAGATGTAGAGAAGAGTTTGAGGAACATTTGAAAAAGAAGAAGTTTTGCTCTAGCACATGTAGTTTTTGCATAAATTAAGTTCAAAGTTAAAGTTGAAATTCCGATTTTCGAATTTTTTACTTGACTTTGAATACCATGCTCAGGGGCTTTGCAATTAAGTCGAAACCGGCGAAATGGTCGAATTTTTGAAAAAAAATTCGACCATCAGCTAGTGGAAGTAATATTTGGGCAACAACATTCACAAAGGACTGGTACAGAAGTAATGCTTTAGAGTTGTCATGTCAAGTTTGCGAAATTCCAAATGACTATTCCCTGCAGCCTGGGCTCAGGTACAGTAAACCCATGTACATAATACCTGTTGGATTACAAAAACACTGTTAATGTTTTGCAAGTACTCCTGTGTATGGGCATTACCTTCATTTTAACCAATGGAACTGTGTACAACCTGAGGAATAACTGGGACCTGGACACTGAGTAAAAGTGTGAGGCTGAATGCTTATGGAGAGAGACCTGGCTAGAAAAAGGACTTCGGTATTTTGATTCCTCAAAGACAAATAAAGAAGAGCCGTTTTATGCGTGAACCAGAAGGGAGTGAGCAGGTCACTTGATGTCTGAGCAAGGTCCGGAAAGTTCCGGAAAAGAGTAGCCCCTACCCTTGAAAGAGCAGACAGTCACGTACACCTTATCCCCTTGCCCTCGGGTCATTACATACTTTCCTAGTCCTCTGCCCATCAGTAATCTGATTGTAACAATGTAATTTTGTAGAAAGTTTCAAAGAAGGAGGTTGTGGTAGGGGCTGAAGTAGAACTTTTTGGCTGTGTTCTCATGCTTATGTGTTGACTGGGAACCACCTGTTTGCCGAGCCCAACCAACCATGAACCACAACTATAGGCACACCATACTGTTGCCAATGTGTGATCCGACATGCGGCAAATTCTTGGTCAATATGACCAGGGGACACACCCGATTTCCTGCCAACCCAACTGCCGATCGATTTCGGGAATGCACACGGCGGCTGATCGGCTGTCGAATTGGGCAGAAATCGGCTCGTCTATGCCCAGCTTAGTGAATGAAGCTAAAAAATGTTGAGGTGCCAGATATTATATGAATGTGACACCTCTGGAGCAAGAGATAGGTGGTTAAACTGGACACTGGCTAAACCACCATAATCCAGTCTTTGGAAAGAGCTATATGGAAGCCTTTTTTGGGGTAATGCTAAAAAAAGTATAAACTATATTCTTTTTTGTCTGTCTGTTCTATACCCACTGCAGCATACCTGATTGGTTCCTAGTGATGTGTCTCATCTTCCATCCTGATTGCCTCTATACATACTGTAGCCTGATACCTTGCCAAACTGCAGTAACACCGCAATTAAAAACATATTCAGGAAATCTTTCAATAAATGAATTCTTTTGGGGATGTGTTTTCATTTGCTCAAACCTGTTTTTGGACAATGAAAACAACAACAATGAGATAATGGGAAGAAAATCAGCAATGAGTTCTTGAACCTGAGCGACCAATCATATTTCAGTTTACTGTAGGCAGCCCTTTTGGAAGACTTCTGGCTGATTGTTATGGGTGACTGCATTTAGCACATTTACCTTATTAAACATCTAGATAATGACGATAATCATTGACATTCAAACCGCTACTAAATAGAACGCACAAAAAACCTTCCTAGAGAAAAAGCACAAAAATGTCAATTAACTTCACAGAGATGTAGAGGAACGGAGTGGGAAAGAAATGAAAGGCAGTGTGGTGGTAATGCGGTTTGCCTGATAAAGGAACCCTAGTGTTCTCCAGGATCAACTTGATGGGCGATGCTTTGACCCAGCATCTGATCCTTGAATAGAAGATACAGCTCTCTTGTGAAGATAATGAAGAAGCAAAATGAAACACAAGTATTAATTACTGTCTCTGTGTGCGGCATTGTACCTAATCCAATCATACAGAGGCCACCAAAACAATGCAGTACGGGCGAGGAAGAAAAAGAAAGGCATGGGGGTAAAAGAGAAGTTATTATCAGACTAATGTACTGCCATTATCTTTAGAATGTTAGTCAAAATCCGTAAAACAAGCTTAAAGGAAAGCATCCTGCAAAAAGATTTTAAGAGAGCACTAATAGATCAAATAAAAAAAAGATATAAAAGGTTTTATTGTTTCTATAGCAGAATGGAAATGTGTTTAATCCCAGCTAATCTAAAGTGAATTAAATTCATGGTTTATTATTGTGCAGCCACACATGGCATATCTAATTTGTGCCCAGTCTACTTGTGATCATCCGGCAAAAAATACTTCTAAAGCCAGCCATGAATGTATAGATCACTGCGCGATCAGCAAACATTCAACCACAGCGTGATGAAATCAACGCACTGCGATCGGTCGTTTGGGGAAATCGAAGATTGATGTCGACATGAATCGGTCATTTTAGGTGGGCAGCTTCGATCCCACAAAAATCAGTCTTTGGGCGGCTTAACTGATAGAGAATCTAAGAGCCATGGTGTCTATTAAACTTTTTTTCGGGATTTCCGCTCACCTGGGTGGATCGATCCCGCTCCATAGAAAAAAAAAACAGGGATCCAAAATATTGTTAAATTCCTGCTCGATTGCCATTTCTTTGTCGACCAGGAATCGATTCTCAGATCGACAAACAATCGTTCTGCATTTTTTTGCGTCACCATGCCTTGATCGCATGGGTACCTTAAATCCTGATGATCCAACTCGGATCTGAGCCAAAAGGTGAACACTTTATATGAATTATATTGTATCCAAGTACCATGGTGTCTTTAGCAACATGTCCCTATGAACGAACTTAGTTGAATCATGTCATGGCCATGGGACACTGGCATTTGCAGGCATGCACCCGCTTCTCTTTCTCTGCCATGCAGTCTGACATGGAGGACTGCATCAACATAACCATAATTGTTGTCAGCCGTCACAGCAGCTTCTGTACCACCACCTATGGCAGGTTTTTGTGTCCACCTTTTGCAGACTTAAGGATATCTAGAGATGCACTGGGAAGGTGCCCTAAGCCGCAGGCAAACTGCCCGCAAATTGCAGGAAATCCACCTTTTTTCAGTAGACACATGGCCTAACTCCAACCAACTGTTTAGCCTGTTTTGACAATTTTGCCTGACTAGAGAAAAATATTTCCTAAATACCCTTATAGTCAGTTGGCTCAGCTACTTGGACTGTAATGTTGTTGTCACAGCCTTTAGTAAATATAATTCCAACACTCTGCCAAGAAAGAAACAATTTTGTTGCTTTAAATGTCTTTGTTTTCCCATCACTACCTTGTTTGGTAAAACATACCACAATTTAACAACTCTTAATGGGATGATCCCTTTACAACTTGTAAAATCATATTTCCTATATGCAATGCTGGTGTCCCGTTGTCTATTGTAGACTTTTTGAAATTAAAACTACATTTGCTAAATGTTGCACTTGGCAAAACGTATATTTAAAGTTTTATTTTTAGATTTAGACATCGGCGGGATGCTACAACCTCTTCAACTGTCCCTAATGTCATCTGGCTTAATATATGAGATAACATGGTCGGTAGTGATGGCCGAACTTCAGCCAGATCTGTCCACGAATGGGCGGACCAGACATTTAAAGAAGTCCAATGTCCACCTGTTCGTGGGCAGATTCAAATTCCCCGCCTCTCGGCAGGGAATTCGAATTGTTAAAACCTGTACCTGGAACGCATAGTTTTTGGTTCCAATTGCTGGATGTGACATCACTTCCGGTTTTCAGAGCCGGCATTTCACTAGAACACCGCCTTGTCTACCCGGTCTTCTAGTGAAAAGATTCTTCCTCCGGTGGGATCTTACTGCTCCTGATCCTGCCGTAGGAAGAATAGTAAGCTACTTCTCGTCGGCAAACGGGCGGGTCGAACACCCGTACTGCTCGCTGGCCAGAAGGAGAGCCTTGCGGACAGTTTGGCCATCCCTAGTGGTCGGTAAAAAATATTGAAGTACCACCAGAACAAGACCCTTTCAATGGTGACACTATTTCCCAGGGCTTTTCCTTCACATCAAGGTGTTTTGTCACTAAAGCTGTGTACACGCGGCTCGATACACGGCCGTTTCGAGGAAGCTCTAGCCAAGCGCGATGACGTCATCGTGCAAGGCTGGAGCTGCCCCCATATCAAACCGCAGCACTTCTGTGGCTGGCAAGCCTGTCCATTATTGGATGGAGACCCGCGGTCCCCATTCAAAGCAATGGATTTCGACCACGGTTTTCCGACATGTTGGAAGCCTGTTCGGTCGAGTTCCTTCAAGCAGGATCCATTTGTTCTGTTAGAAGGAATCGCAGAAGGCTCAACATATTAGAGCAACATCAGGCGCTGTGAGCAGGCACGGCACCCGATGTTGCTCTAATCTGTTTCTTCATCGAGCCGTGTGTACCCAGCTATTCTGTTGAGCATGCAGCATTGATAACTTGTCTTTTGATGATAAGTAAACAAGTAGCATTAAACTCTTTCTACTATATTTAAAAAAAAGGCTTTTGATGCTTTTTTGAGTCTCCCCTTTAGGGTCTTTTAGTGATGTGTCCATCCTGAAGGCCTCTATACAGACAGAACTAGAGCCTGCTATCTTGCCAAACTGCAGTAAAACTCACCTCAATTTAAACACATTCCATACATCTTAAATTAAAAACCTGTATTATTTTGATGAGTTCTTTAACCTGAGCGACCAATATTTTAGTTTACTATAGGCAGCCTTTTGGAAGACTTCTTCTGACTGATTGCTATGGGTGACTGCATGCTATGGGTAAGATAATGCTTGATCAAGGTTATACAAGCTCTAGAAAATGGCAACATTAAGGCTTGGCCATGATGTACCAAAATATTGGTGGAAATGTTGTCTGCAAGAGCTTCAGGTTTCAATATGTTGGCTTTAATTTAAAAAAAATTAAAAACATCCCCACTGTAAAAATCTAAACGCTTGTAATCAACTTAATGGTTATTTTTTTTAGAAAACATGTATTCATAAAATCTGTGAATTATTAGTATTATTTCATGTAAAATGTATAGATACACGCGTGTACGTCAGCGCATTGAGTGAAAGATGGCTCATATTGACGGAAAACATTTGGCTCTCTGTGTGGAATATTGATTTAATCGCAGCAGTTGTTCAGAAGACACACTGATTGACATGAATGATGCTGTATACACAAATCTATTAGCAGGGAAGATGATCTACAAATCCATACATAAAAATCAATCATAAGGAAATAAAACAACAAGAGTGTGAAATGTTAGTCACAATCACAACTTAACTCCATGCTAACATGAATGCATAACTAAAGACCCCATTTCCACCCTGCAGATTGTGTGTTTTGTTTGTTGTGTGTAGTGCCCACCTACAAGTGAAGTCTGATGACTGTTGCCTCCTAATGGGCAAAAGAAGAAAATTACAGTCAAGATGGAATGGGCTAAGAGATGCTTTTGACACAACAACCAACCTGCGTATGTTTCTGAGAATCTTAGGTTTAATTTTTTTAAGTAATAAAACAATCTATGTTTAAACACATATTCCCATATTGCAAACTACAGTTTAGTCTATATATTTATGATAAGGGCTACAGCTATTGACTTCAGAAGCATGAAGTAGCAGTGGCATTTCCACTCGAAAAAAAAAAAACCTTTTCAGTCTTCATACCTAAATGTATTACCCTGCCAGCCCCCATTGACCATACCTTTTATCGGGCATGGTCCTCAACACCTTCTGTGTCATGACCTGTACCTGTGTGTTATTTTGTTTTGCATCTCAACTCTAATTTTGGTGCTATATGAATGAAAGTTAATCATAATAATACGGTAATCATGATTTGCCTTTTTACTTAGAGATGGACAATTCTATTTTGCCCAGTTGTTTAGGCCCCTGTCTAGTACTGAAATGATCGGGAGAAAGCCATATAGAGCTTTCATCATTTGTTGGTGGATGGGCAAACAGAACTTTTCTACGTCTTACTGTCCCTGGCCCACCACTTTTAATTTGAGTGAATTTCAGTTGTTTCGGTCATGGTGGATCTTTATTACAATGTAGCCATTACCATACCTTCCTGGTTTAAGGTAATTAAGCACCCTATGAGTCCCTCTCATCAACTATGACTCCTAAAAGTATGACTTGGAGACGTTTCTAAACTCTAGGGATATGGATATAAAATACATAAAAAATACATACCCTGTAATCCTCTAGTAAACAAGTCAAAACTAGAAATATAATTGAATTAAAATATAATTGAAAAGTTATTTTATTACAGTACCGTAATTCCATTCAAATAGTGAAACTCATCTGTAAATACATTGCACACAAAGTGATGAATTTATTTTTATTATAGCCTACAGGTAATGAAACCCCAAGATTTAGTATCTCAATAAATTAGAATCTAACATAAGACAAAAAAGAACTATATTTCATACAGAAAGGTGGGACTGCTAAAAAAAAAAGGTCAATATACATATTGGGCAGGGCTCCTTTAGTATAAATTACTACTTTAGTGAGACATGGCATGGATGGCACTCAGTGAGGCATGAATGGCAATCAACTTTTGACACTGCTGAGGCGTTATGGAAGCCTAGGATGCTTTGATTGCAGCATTCGTTTTGGGTTAAGGTTTGGGTGAATTTGCTGGCCAATCAAGCACAGTGATACCATGGTCATTAAACAAGTTATTGGTACTTTTGTCGGTGTGGGGGCAGCAGCCAAGTACTTCTGCATAATGAAATCAGCATCTTGATAAAGCTTGTCTGCAGAGACAGTGCACTTAAATTTCTTTAAAGTAGACTCCTGGGCTGACTTTCAACTAGATCAAACACAGTGGACCAACACCAGCAGATGACCTCTTCTAGCTTCCCAAATCACTGACTTTGGAAACCTCTCAATGGATCTCAAGCAACTTGGACCCTCCACTCTTCCTTCAGTCTCTGGGACCAACCATGATTTCCAAATGAATTGCAAAACTTACTTTCAAACTTACTGAAAACACGACGTAATGGTGTGCAATCATCTTGTCTGTCTTCTCCTTGTCCAGGTAAGGCACTTCTGACGTCTTATTAGTAGCTTGAAACAAGCAGTTGTAGCCCATGTTCTGCATACATCTGTTTGTAGTAGCTCTTCAAACACTGACCCCAGCTGCAACACACTCCTTGTTTTTCTCACCTAGTGATAGCCGAACTGCCCGCAAGGCAGACAGTTCGGCGGCGAACACGAATGTTCGCCCTCCTTCTCGCCGGCGAGAAGTACGGGTGTTCGACCCCGGTTAGAAGGAGTTCTCTATTTTTCCTCTGGCAGGATCAGGAACAGCGAGATCGTGCCGGAGGAAAAATCTTTTTCACTAGAAGACCGGGCATGAAGCCTGTCTCCTAGTGAAAACCGGCTCGAGGACAGAAAGTAAAGTCAGTGACATCACATCTGGCTCCCTTAACCAGGAACTATGCGTTCCAGGGACCGGATATTGCGAATATCCCCCGCCATATTTGCGAATTCTCGAATAGGTGATATTCGCCATTCGCCACTTGGGGTGGCTCACCTGCTCCTGGCGATGTAGTGGTGTCCTCCAGCAATGCTGGATGTGGATCATTTTGTCTGGGGGCTTCCTGGCACACCTATAACAATACAGGCATTAGCATGGACAGCCATGGTGTCTCTGTCATCCTCATTGACACTGGGTGGGTGCCCATGTCTATGCCTGTATTATAGTGAGCCCTAGGAATCCCAAGTCCTTAAAGTGGACATAAAATTTAAACAGATCTCTCAGTAATCTGGTTCTATTATTGTACCACTTTTAGCGCCGAAAATATCAAAGGAATCAGGTAGCCAAGGAGGTTAAAGTCTGTGGACACCTTTGCAGGAACAATTAGCTGGGTGGAATGAGAGACCATGAGTTTACAATATTGAACTTTTGCACTATAATTCTATTTTTCTGAGATAAGGAATTTTGGGTTTTTACAACCTGTAGGTAGTGATGAGCGACTAGGCAATATTCGAATTCGCGTAATTTTGCGAATATCCGCCATAATATTCGATTCCATATTCGTAATCTGGAATATCCGCACTTACGATATGAATTGCAATCTCAAAATCGTAATTGCGATCACATATGCGCAATGCATGCAAGTCAATGGAGCTCGGATATTCGACTGGGAGAATATCCGTCATTTCCATTTAAAAAAATCGCATTGCGATTATATAATCGCGATCCCATTCATTGCAATGGATCGCGATTGTATGATTGCGATTATCAACGCGAAAAATCGCGATCGCGTCGGATATCCGCTTATATATTCACGAATATTCGCAAAATGGCGATATTCGAGCTAAATATTCGAAAATCGAATATTCGAGCTCAACACTACCTGTAGGCTATAATCAGCAAAATGAAATGAAATAAGCACATGAAATGTATAATTCTGTATTTAATGAATCTATTTCATATACCAGGTTCATTTTTTGGAATCAACAGAATTACGATGATATTCTAATTTACCCATATATCGTTGCTGGTCCTTTTACATTATCCTATAGCCATCAGAATAACTTTGGTACAAATCTTCACCGTAGTGAAAAGAAAATTATTCGGCATATAGCAGCAGAAAAAAAGTAAAAGGTCTGTATGTGTTTTTTCTAATACATGATGGAAAGAACAATTATTTCTTTTAATTCCATGTAATCAGAGCAGCATTAAAACTATGTTTATGGCTTATAATTAATTACCTATCTTGGTTTGCCGGATCTTGACATCTGCACATTCATTTCATCCCAAAGATATTCTCTTCGCTGACTGCAGGGTGGATCGTAAGTGTAATTAGAAAATGTCTTGTTTTTCTTGTTAAGAGTGTGTTAATGTATTATATCAGGAGATTGCAGAGACGGAGTGCCCGCAGCGTATATGTCACTGATTGCAAAGACTAAAAAACCCTGACTAACTCAAAATTAACAAGGTTTGTGCTAAGAGATCAAAAGTACATTGATTCAATTTCAGCGTGGTCAAAGATGATTTCTTACCATATTAGAATTGTACGCTTTATCAAGGAAACATGTTTAAACAGAATAATAATGTCATACTAGAGGCAAAACAAGTATTACTAGTTACAGCAAATATATTAATAAACACAAGATTAGAACTTGACCAGAGAAATAATTGTTTCTAGAGAATAACTATGGGGCTGCCTAGTTCTAGACCAGTTAGAGTTCCTGTGCTGACCCTCTGTCCACCTGAAAGTTTTCTGACACAAGAGTATCAGAACTAGAGATGGTCGAATTTTTTTTCAAAAATTCGACCATTTCGCCGATTTCGAGTTA
>CM070043.1:9299323-9310277 GCA_036250615.1 Ptychadena robeensis
AAATTTCCTTAGCTTTCAAGAGCACAGGAAAGTTTTGACGATCCTGGTTAGGGCAGATTTGGGCTAGTCTCAACCGCTAGGGCAGTTAATGTGTTCGGACTTCCCCCTGCAATACCATCTTCAGCCAAACTCAATGAAGTTGTAGAGATCACATCACTGGCTACTTTCTGATATCGGGGAAGAGAAGGTATTTGTGGGAGAAGCTGCAGAACTCTCACCTCTATGGCTGACAGCAATTCTCACTCCGTGACTCCTCGGCTGCCGCTGAATAAACTACTGCAGCTATGCATAGCTAGTTTTTGTTCCGCATGCGTAGCGGTGTACCACTTATATGCATCCCTTTATATATATTTTCATGCCAATCAATGAAGAGTTCATTGCCTTGCCAATACAAAAACCCTATTGACCCTTGAATATCAAATATCAATTACTATATCGTGGCACCCCACTGTCTTGAGTGGTTCAAACCACTGCAAGGCAACCACAACGGGATTGTATATTCGGTAGATGTACAGGTAAATTAGTGAGCAGATCAAAGGTTTGTTTTAGATTTGTATATATTCGGTCAAAACAACGTCACATCAGAATATATGCACAAAACACAAAGGTATACAGTCTTCTACATAATAAACAGAAGATTTATACAAGTTGATTGTCAAATAAAGCTCTCAACGCGTTTCGCGATATTAAATCGCTTCTTCAGGAGATCATCAAACACTTATATATTCTATAGAGAGAAAAGAAGCATGAGGATATATGCTGATTCACATTTCGTCATAATATAACTATTTTTGTAGTAACACTCCCAATAGTAAACAGAGAGGAAACCGCAGGCATACCCAAAGTTAAACCTAAATCGAGATTTTTCCCATCTTTGAATTTAAACCCAGTGATACGCTTTTGTAAACCGGGTAACACGAGATCTGGAATCTCTAAAAATTAGGCATGGCCCTCCATCAAACATCACTTGCACTCAATCTGTGGCTATAAATCAACTACAAAAAGATCATAGTATTACGATAAAACCATCTGTAGCGGAGCGCTGGGGTGACATAGGCCTTCTCCGCTCAAATACCGAGGGGTACTGCAGAACCAGGTAACTAGCACAGGAAGCACAGCATACGTAGTACCCAAAGCTTTCCTCGGACATCCATCACTCTTCCCAATAACTGGACGACACTCAGTATATCAGGAGCAGAACTCACGTTTAATGCCACATACCCGGCTTTTTATCCCATTCTCCCATGCAAGGGAGGCACCTCTAGAAAGACGATTGTTCAATCACATAAATCAATCACCAGTCCGTACCTCCCCTCAACCTGAGCATAAATCAAACACCAGCCCAGGGAAACAGACAGTGTACCTATTGTGTTCCTGCTGAACCAGGCGCTCCGCAGGGGACTGATTGCTTTTGTCCTTTCCATCACTTTAAGGCAATTAACATGACATTGTCTAATCAACAGGTAAAATAGTTAAGTTAGTCTTTTGTGTTTCTACAGACCCACTGTCCACACGACTGCTCAGGCTGGAGTGACCTAATATTACAATAATAATAATAAATATGGACAGCCACCATAACATTAGGGGTGATAGCTCAGCGCGATCCGCTACACCATCCGATAAGGGTGGAAATAATATTATGGACAACACAAACTATTAAACCATGTGTTATAAAGTACTGAATAACCCAGACTGGTATAAACCAATCTCACAACTCAGGATTAACCTATTTGTTAAAGATTACAACAAAAATGATCCACAACGCATTTAGAACCAATGTGATTGATACCCACACACGGGACTACTTGAAACTGACTACCTATACTACTCGACTTTTTACACACTTCCTAAAGTGCACAAGAACTTATCTGAACCGCCAGGGAGACCTATTGTAGCGGGCATAGATAGTCCTATTGAAAAAGCAAGCTCCCTTGTGGACATTTATCTGCGACCTCACGTTGAATGTCTCCCATCATATTTGAAAGATACCCGTCACCTTTTACAATCAATTGAGGGCCTCCAGATAGGACAGCAGTCCTAGTTGGTAGGCCTGGATGTGGAAGCCTTATATAGCTCCATCCCCCACTCAAAAGCCATTCAAGCGGTCTCTAGTTTTCTTTGTGAAAGAAGTACTGAACTAACTGAATTTAACCAATTTATCCTACAACTACTTGACTACATTTTGAACCATAACTTATTTTTATTTAAGAACCAGCTTTACCTACAAACACAGGTAGCCATGGGCACAAAATGTGCACCGTCATACACCAATCTTTACCTTAGCCACTGGGAGAGACAGTTATGGTCATATACCACACTATACGAAAAATACACACCCTATACGAAAAATATATTGATGTATTACAGATACATAGATGATGTATTCATGATTTGGGAGGGAACTAAAGAACAACTAGACGAGTTTGTTAAATTGCTGCATGTTAATGATCTAAACCTAAAGTTTACTTTATTGTGTGACCTGAAGTCTATACCCTTTTTAGACGTAAAGATACTAAAAGATGAGTACAATACCTTAAAAACGACTCTATTTAGTAAGGTTACAGGAGGCAATACAATCTTATACGCCTCCAGTTCTCACCCTCAACATCTGGTAAACAGTATTCCGTATAGTCAGTACCTCTGCCTCAAGAGGAACTGCTCCAATGAGGAGGATTTCCTTAGAGAGGCGGGGGCGCTGAGACAACGGTTACTGGCACGAGGTTACAGCCGAACCTATCTAAAGAAAGCGTTCAATCGGGCCAATCAGAAAGACAGACACAATCTACTCTTTAATACGACTTCACGACCTACGTCAACTACGGTCAAGATTATCACTAAATACATGAAGCAACATGCACAAATTCGGACAATCATGAATAACCATTGGTCTTTACTCAGTGAAGACACCATTATCAAAAATTATGTAAAACCACGAGCAGAACTTGTGTTCCGACGGGCTATCTCCCTAAAGGACAAACTGGTTAGCAGCCACTATCAAGGTGCTGAAAGAGGCAACAAATGTACCAAGTTCAAATGTGGTAACATTAAATGCATCTTTTGCCCCTATTTAGAAACAAATTCTCCCAGTTATTTACCCGACGGCACAGTTTACAATCCTAAACACTTTGGTACATGTCAAACAGAGGGAATAGTATACATATGCACATGCCATATTACATAGGCAAAACTAAACGTCCTTTTTGGCAGAGAATGAAAGAACATCTTAAGGCTGCTGACGTGGGTAATTTACGCACCCTGATTGGACGTCACATTGCCCAATATCATCTTTATAATATGTCAGGGAAAAAATTCCGCATATTAGACCGTGTACATGCATCAACCAGGGGGGGGGGGGGGGTAACCTAGACAGGAAACTCCTACAAATTGAGATGCGTTGGATTCATGAGCTTAAGGCGACTACCTTTCCTGGCCTCAATAAAGCAGTTAATTTTAAATGCTTCTTATAAAATTCACACATTATTTGATGATTATTATCTCTCCATTGTCCTGCTATCCTAACTATATCTTTGTAAACAATGATCTTCCTTAATTAGCTATGACCCTGATGATTGTTAATCCCAATACAATGTTCATTATTATGATAACTGTAAATGTTGACATACAATTTTATGGTATGGAGCAAATAGAAGCACAGAGTTTCATACTTTGGCACTTTATTTAATGTAGATACGAGATTATTTACTAAAGGACGCCAAGTCTCGCCATCCTTAGGGGCTTGGTCTTATACGGGGATGCGGGCGCACCTTGGCGTGCTCCCCTACCCTTGTGGTTTGGATTGACCGCCGAGTTTTGGCACATCATTGACATTGGGTTTCCCCCTTTCTTTTGCCATCTCCCCCTTCTTCTGTCCCCCCACCTGTAAGCCCCATTTTGTGGCTTCAGGACTTTCCATTAAAGAGGACCTCCATCTGTTTTTTCCATTTGTTCCCCCACTATCGCTCCCCTCCCCATTGTGGGGATGTGCGGATGGTGCCCCTAGCTGGGCTGTGCGATTGGCAGAAACACTTCCTGCCCTCACTTCCATATATGGCAGAGGGCGGGCTCATGCCCCCTTTAGGAACAGAGGGAGGGGAGCGAGCTCTGGTATCTGCCAGTTTCCAACATGGTGACCGGGCTTCGCTCCCTTATGCCCATACAGGGTAAGGGGCGGGATTCCCACCAGGGAGCTGGGGGGAAAGAGGGGAGGGACCTGGCGCCCGTACACCAGACATACGGCACACGCCCTCCGCCATGCAAGCTTCCTCCCCCTGTCCATCCGGCGGGTTCGCTGCAGGATGGGGGAGTGTTTAGCCACATGAGTATGGGGGAACTGGCACCGCATTTCCGGTGGCGGGGGACATATAATGGGACCTTTTTGGACTGATCGGACTGATCAGTGGCCCATGTTGACTTGAGACACAGTAAGTACACTTACTCTCCGTTAACGCTAAACCTATCAACTGCCTGTTCAGCATGTCACTCTGTTAGCGCTTATTCATTTTTAGGCATCTAACCTTTGCCTGCCACTTGGATTGGACTTCAAGTTGGTCTATATTCATATTTATATCTTATCTCTATCTTTCACTGGTGATGGTGAGATAAGGTTTTGGTGTATATTGGTTTTGCTAATAATAGTAGTAGTGTGGTATAACAATCATGCATTTATGCACAGACGGGTATACAAGTATACAAATTTGATATTTATTTATTTATTTATTGATTGATTGACTCTATTCATTTATCTGTTCACTATTGGTCCTATTCTTTGTTTGATGACACAATACTTTATAGTCACCTAGTAATTAGGCTTCATCTCACTCACCACACAATGGACACTCTAATCACACATACGTAGACACTAATGCAACAAAATAGGCAATGGACCATCCACACTACATTCACATCACATAGTATTATTTATCTGCAGACACACACAGTCATTACACAGAACATAAGATTCACCCATACATATAAATATCAGCCTATACACAACACATATATATGTTTTCTTCTTTCATTTTTATATCTTCTCACATCTTTCTATACCCCTTTTGGCTTTGTCCCCTTCCCCTCACTGGCTTTTTGTCCCCCTTCTCTCCCCCTTCCCTCTCCCCCTCTTCCCCCCCTCCTCCCCCCCCCTGCTTTTTTTTTTTTTTTATCAACTCTGACCATTAGACCACTGGAAGTGTCCTTTGGAGTTAAAATACAAAAATATTCTAATATGTACAATTTCCTTAACAGAATTATACAATAAGATCATCCGGATCTACTGTGGACTGTCTTGGGGCGTTCCCCGTGCCAGACCAACAGCCCCTCGGCGAAAGGGCACCTGGTATCACCACACATCAGACACCTTGGTATTTATACTTTTTTTTTCCTCTCTGTTTACTATTGGGAGTGTTACTACAAAAAATAGTTATATTATAATGAAATGTAAATCAGCATATATCCTCATGCTTCTTTTCTCTCCATAGAATATATAAGTGTTTGTTGATCTCCTGAAGAAGCGATTTAATATCGTGAAACACATGGAGAGCTTTATTTGACTATCAATTTGTATAAATCTTCTGTTTATTATGTAGAAGACTGTATACCTTTGTGTTTTGTGCATATATTCTGATGTGATGTTGTTTTGACCGAATATATACAAATCTAAAACAAACCTTTGATCTGCTCACAAATTCACCTGTACATCTACCGAATATACAATCCCATTGTGGTTGCCTTGCAGTGGTTTGAACCACTCAAGACAGTGGGGTGCCACGATATAATAATTGATATTTCATAATTGGGAATACGGTAGTTTGCACTATACTTTCAGGGTGGCGTAATTATTTGTATATTGACCCTTGAATATCAGCTGTTGATTTAAACAAATTACCATGTTATCTGTGTAAATTTCCTACCCACTCTAGCCCACAGGGCTAGTTTCGCCGGGATGTGAGGACTTAGGGTACCTAAGCCAGTCCTACAATACAATAGAATACAAGGGGAATAGTGCACGGGCCACATTGTATGGATCCAAGACGCCGGAGGGACATAGCTGGAGGACACCACTGTAGCTATTAAGCAATCCCAACACCCCCAGGGAGGTGAAAAAACAACAGAAAAAATCTCAAGCTTGTCTATTGGAATGTCCAACTCTGCTTTCATGGTTGAAAGCAATGTGAGCACATGTAAGTATTATCAATTTCTACTAGATGATAATATAAGGTTGGTGCCCTTCTCTATATTTTATAGTGCGAATTGATTTTGTATTATCAGTTGAAAAACATCTGCAGCTAGCAACTCTGCCTTTGATGGATTTTGCCAATATATGCTATGAACAAATCAAACATATGACCTTGCATTCATCCTTAACATTGGGAAACTGAGGTTGATTTACTTAAAGAATAACTTGTTTACTTAGCGTGTATCATTGATTTTCTCAGTGGACCAGCATTCCTTTTAATCATCCAATTATTACATATGAAAGTCCTTGGCATTTGATTGGTATGTATTAAGAATACAGATTTGCCTCCTTTACTTAGCTAAGTAGACATAAACTTTAAAAAGTTAACATTCACTTAGCTATGTGATCCACCATCACATTGCGTACAATCATGTAACATATTACTGGTGTAGATGACTCGGAATAAGTGCTACACGCTTTCCCACAGTGGAGATCATAATGGAGGAAAGCAAGCTGTTGTTTGCTCAAAAGCTGGACCGATGCCTAATATGCAGAGGGTTTAAATTCCTGATTTGTAATACATATTGGCATGCTGAACCAAGACTACCGTTGGGGTTAACATGAGTGCAGTTGACTTGTATGACTGTGAGACGACTATTATTTGTGTATATTGTAACTTCCTAAACTAAGTTTTTACAGTTTTCCTATCACCTAAATTCTTCAACAGTGAGACATCAAAGCACAATATACCGGATGAAGACAGCTATTCTCATCTCATTTTGCTCTAGAACTTCACACCCCGTCTCTTTATTGATTTTCCTGAATGCTATGTGTATAATACAAATCCCACCACATCTGCTTACACAACGTTCATTCGTACATCACTCCGTTTGAAAAAAGCGTGCCTTTTTCTTTACATACAAAAAAATTGCATTAACCTTTTCAATGATATAGACATATTTAATATGTATGCCATGAATGGCATTTTTCTAGACAACAGTGGTTGGGTGTGTTATGATCAAGCAGTAAAACCCAAATAAAACAGAAGAAATATTAAAGATGCAGCAGATACAGGAGAAGATGCCTGTTCACATATCTATTCATACAGTAAACTAACTTGGATGTGGTCAGCACGGGTGTCCCCTCAATCAGAAGGTGGGTGACTTTATGTTCCTGGATTCCATCTGCAATAGAGATTCTGGGGCATGTGTGTACCTAAAATAATAAAATGGTGTCAGCCTCCCCTCCCCCGGGAGCTTCTTTAGTAAAATGTTGTTCCTCAAATACAAAAAGCAAAAGGTGATCAACTGCGGTCCCATTATTTACACAAAACGCTTTTTAAAGAGGAAAAATACAAATGGATTATAGTGTAAGCTGGTTGTATTTACTGCCCACCACCTCCCCAGCATTATCACTGACACTGGGAATGCCTATGCCTGCATTAAACCCCAACTCCCACCAACTTCTTGGTGCCATAACTGGCATCAAGGGGGTAGCTCCATCGACGAGTTTGGAGACATAAAGAGATGGTGCTGGCACAGCTAGAGAATATAAGCTACCCCCAGCGTGGCTCATGGTTCACCCCTATGTGCATTTAAAATCAACCACAAACTATATTCCGGAATACCGCATGGGGGGTTAAGCATGCCATACTATGATATCAACTAAATTACTAGTGATGAGTGGCATAGGCAACATTCGTATTCGCAGCATGCCGCAAATTTTATGGAAAACATTCGAAAAATATTCACATTCGGAAATATTCAGGGTTTTTTTTATTGCGAATATCGGCAGTTTTAATTGCGAATTTCGCGCGCGCAATATATGTGAATTTTTATGTGAATCTTAAAAGTGAAAATTTTCGCAATATTCCCATCACCCCAATATACATTTAATAAACTGTTGATGGTGTTGCTAAGCTCTTGTTGCAGCCTTCCCATTCGTCCACTTGCATTGAGAGGCATGTGTAATGGAAAAAAAATACCGAATATCCAGAATTGTGAATATTCGGCAATATATTCACCATCTTCGCGAATTTCAGAATTGCCGATTCTGAATCGGAATCCGAATATTCGCGATCATCACTAAAAATTACTACTCAAGGGTGGAATAGAAAGATCCAAAAAGAAATAAAATACGTCTATCTTATCTAACTAATCTAACAGAAGTAAAAATATATATAATGTATTAATTTAATTGATTATAGTAGAGTGTTGTACTGTGTTAGTCATCGATGAATGAAGAGAGTTTGCCATTCAAGTGATACCGTATATTGGCAAACTCCATAACTTGAACAGCCATAGAGGAAATTATCACATATTTGCACTGAAGTTATAGCACTATATTCGAGATCTTCGCCAATTCTCATAGTACCAAATTTGTGATTCAAATATTTGGGATCAACACTACCCCTTGATCATTCCATGAGTCTTTACACAGTCTTTGCATAAGCACCCTACAGGGTAACTAAGATTTTAATGTAATTAGTTACAGTAGTTGAAGTTTGTGTTTCCCACCCCCTTTCTACATATTCCTGGTGTAATCATTAGCATCGGGCATGTGAGGACACCACCCTGCCTTCCCGCCATCATCACTGAAGTCAGGGAGGATGGTCCAGTGATGAGGCCAACACAGATGGTGCCGGCATGGCTGGAGAATATGATGACTTTTGTCCTGTTATGCACAATAAAGACACTGCTTTTAAACTTATTTGATGAATTTGCGCCTTAAAATCCCTACAGTAGTTTAGCATGCTTTGGTCTCCAATTTAGGATTTATTTATTTCTTTTTTATAAATAGTGAACAATAACTTGGTGAGTGTGAATAGTGTACCTTTTTGAGTATGACCTCTTATTGCCACCCATAGAACTGAAGGAATGAAGGTTGCAGCTGTCATTTCTGTGCTTATGCCAATGGAACAGTAGCAAATGCTGCCATATCATAGCCATACAGACTACTCAGACTGCTAGGTGCCAAGTTCTTCATTCTTATCTTGCATATGGATAAATCAAGCATTCATCCAAAGTACAACTTACAACTGCAAAGTTTCTTAGAGTACAATACTTTACTCCTAAGGACCTCATGCATTGCAAGACTTTCAAAGCTTAAAAACTATAACAAAGACCAAAGAGTTTGACGTTGAAGCAACATTTACAGTGGCTTGCAAAAGTATTTGGCTCCCTTGAACTTTTCCACATTTTGTCACATTACAGCCACAAACATGAATAAATTTGATTGGAATTCCACATGAAAGAGCAAAACAAAGTGGTGTACACGTGAGTGGAATGAAAATCATACATGATTCTAAACATTTTTTACATATAAATAACTGCGGGGTGTGCATAATTATTCAGCCCCCTGAGTCAATACTTTGTAGCAGCACCTTTTGCTGCAATTACAGCTGCCAGCCATTTAGGGTATGTCTCTACCAGCTTTGCACATCTAGACACTGAAATCCTTGCCCATTCTTCTTTGCAAAACAGCTCCAGCTCAGTCAGATTAGATTAGATGGACAGTGTTTGTGAACAGCAGTTTTCAGATCTTACCACAGATGCTCGATTGGATTTAGATCTGGACTTTGACTGGGCCATTCTAAAACATGGATATGTTTTGTTTTAAACCATTCCATTGGTGCCCTGGCTTTATGTTTAGGGTCGTTGTCCTGCCACAGTCTCAGGTCTTTTGCAGACTCCAATAGGTTTCCTTCCAAGATTGCCCTGTATTTGGCTCTATCCATCTTCCTATCAACTCTGACCAGCCTCCCTGTCCCTGCTGAAGAGAAGCACCCCAGAGCATGATGCTGCCACCACCATATTTGACAGTGGTGATGGTGTGTTCAAAATGATGTGCAGTGTTAGTTTTCTGCCACACATAGCGTTTTGCGTTTTGCATTTTTGCAATTTTCTCATCTGACCAGAGCACCTTCTTCCACATGTTTGCTGTGTCCCCCACATGGCTTGTGGCAAACTGCAAACGGGACTTCTTATGCTTTTCTGGTAACAATGGCTTTCTTCTTGCCACTCTTCCATAAAGGCCAACTTTGTGCAGTGCACGACTAATAGTTGTCCTATGGACAGATTCCCCCACCTGAGCTGTAGATCTCTGCAGCTCGTCCAGAGTCACCATGGGCCTCTTGACTGCATTTCTGATAAGCACTCTCCTTGTTCGGCCTGTGAGTTTAGGTGGACGGCCTTGTCTTGGTAGGTTTACAGTTGTGCCATACTCCTTCCATTTCTGAATGATCGCTTGAACAGTGCTATGTGGGATGTTCAAGGCTTTGGAAATCTTTTTGTAGCCTAAGCCTGCTTTACATTTCTCAATAAAGTTATCCCTGACCTGTCTGGTGTGTTCTTTGGACTTCATGGTGTTGTTGCTCCCACCTTTCTCTTAGACAACCTCTGAGGCCGTCACAGAGCAGCTGGATTTGTACTGACATTAGATTAAACAGAGGTGCACTCTATTTAGTCATTAGCACTCATCAGGCAATGTCTATGGGCAACTGACTGCACTCAGACCAAAGGGGGCTGAATAATTATGCACACTTCACTTTGCAGTTATTTATTTGTAATTCATAAAAATGTAATTTATAACATTTATAAAAATGTTTGGAATCATGTATGATTTTTGTTCCACTTCTCACTCGTGATGGACCGAACTGTTTGCCGGCGAACTATTCGCGGTGAACATCGCATGTTCGCGATCGCCACCTGTTCGCGAGTTCATCCCACCCCCTATCTTTTTACATTGCACAAACTTTGACCCTGTGAGTCACAGTCAGCAGAC
>CM070043.1:9310377-9320406 GCA_036250615.1 Ptychadena robeensis
ACCAGTGTCCTCCATACTGTCCATCTCCACCAGTGTCCTCCACACTGACCATCACCACCGGTGTCCTCCATACTGTCCATCTCCACCAGTGACCTCCACACTGACCATCACCACCAGTGTCCTCCATACTGTCCATCTCTACCAGGGTCCTCCACACTGACCATCTCCCTCAGTGTTAAATTCACCTTTTAAGCTGTAGGCAACGTGGAAAGCAGATCTCCACAGGTTGTTTCAGGTGGAATTCACACAGGCATTTACCAACCATGTTGTTTAGTGCTCTCCAGCTCAAATCCCATTGACTATCATTGTAGAAATACTTAAATTTTTTTTCTTGGGAGTTTTGCCATGGATCCCCCTCTGTCATGTCATTGAGCAGGTGTTAGACCCCTTTCCCAACACTATTGTGGCCAGAAAGGGTCCCTTTGTTTTTTAAAATTCGCCTCCCATTGAAGTCAATGGCGCGTTCGTTGCGAACATCAAATTCCGGGTTCGCGCCATCACTACTTCTCTTGTGTACACCACTTTGTATTGGTCTTATAAGTGGAATTCCAATAAAATTGATTCATGTTTGTGGCTGTAATGTGACAAAATGTGGAAAAGTTCAAGGGCCGAATCTTTTTGCATGCCACGGTATGATTACTTTAGACTACATTTTCTAGATTTAGATATTTTTTCTACATTTACAGGCTCTCATTTTTCCAGTCCTAGTTCTCAGAATCCGCTAATAAATCTAAATATACTTCAATCTTTTAGGAAGCAGCACATATAATTGGTAATTTTTAAAAAGAGGAACACAAATTTTTTCATCTGTTGAGAGCATTCACTCTTAGTGGTCCCTGAGGAAAAGTTGGGCAGCGTTGCTTATTTCTCGTTTTCTTCCACTGTGCTAGTAAAATTAATTTTCTATTCATTTATAAAAGGAGTCATGGACCTTGAAGATAGCAAATGCATTTTTCATCAGCATTTTTCAGTTGTTTATAATGCAAACATAAACATTTCTACATTGTAAATGATTAAAAGGCACTTGGCCTTCTTTAGCAAATAAAGTTCATTCCTAGGGTTTTTTATTTCCTGGATATGAATTTGCAAGGTTTAGTCTCCTCAAATGACAAATATTCTCTTTTTTCCTTCTGTCACCATTATCATCAAACGAGAAAGCAATGAAGAACTCAAAGTTTTGAGTTGTCACTTGAAAGGGAATACAGGTACCATCTTCCAATGTGTGAAAAAATAAAAATAAATGACTGTTGTACTGTATTGTCTTTGTCCATTATATATATTCAAGATGTGGAAACCATTAAATATATATATATACCTGTCAAGTATCTAGTTTTGGCTGGGAAAGTCACGTTTTTTATGTGGCTTTCCTGGCCAATTCCTGATTTCAATAAACCCCAGATTTTTCCCTGGATTTTGAAGTCAGGGTAATTTAGGAAGGAGGAGGCGTTACTCTCACCCATCCCACTTGTGCTGATGATGTGTGGGTGGGACATAAGTAAGGAGAGTAACTGTGAGAAGGGATCAATGGGTGTCAATGACATCACTTCCTGTATTTGGAACGTGGAACAGCCATGTTCCAAATACCGGAAGTGACATCACATGTCGTCACCTTCTGTATTTTTTCCATTATTCTGGACCATAAAACTTGCTTGAACACTTTAAATGAACCGGAAAATTTTCAATTACCGGAATACTTTAAGTTTTTATTGTGAAATGTATATAATTTATGGCAATTGAAAAACCGCTGGCAAACATTAATAGAGCTATAAAAAGTTGCACTTAGGAGTGAAATTGAAAAGGTAGGTACTCTCATTTGTGAATTACTAATCCAAAAAAAGATAGGACTTCTAAGGGTGTCGTGATCTGGGGGGTGATAGTCAGAGTAGGCATATGTAAGTGTAAATTCTCACAAGAGAAAAGCACTGATTAACAGCTGGAGTGTGACTTTTAAAGTACCCCACAGGTGTACTCACCATGGGGTGAGTACCAAACACCATCTCCTGTTACTCATCAAAGCTAACCAACAAGGTAGATGTCCCTGGGATATTTGATATGGATGTAATTCTTAAGTCCTCTAGTAAATAAATCTAAATATCCCAGCTCTTAGTTTCACTTAACCAAATAAAAGAACCCTGACCTGTTTGCACTTTAAAAGAAACCACATGCAAATCAATCTACTGATATCAACAACACAAATGTCTTCGTGTTCCTTCATGCGTTTATCAACATTTTATTTAGGGGTTTACTTACAAACTTAATTTGTTTCAAAAGGTTGGTTTAAAGTCAAAACCATTTTTCCCATAAGAAATAATGGAAGTGACAATAATCCATTCCGGAGCTCCTATATTACCACTTTCCCAACCTTTCCAGAATAAAAAAAAATGTAACATATGTGTAACATACAAGAAACACAAAGCAAATAAAGTTATAGCCTGTTCCTAGCCTACCTTAAACAACCATTTAAGGTTGTCTGCTCAATTGTTATTGCCCTCTTATCACTTTTCCTACCTTTTTTGGGGCTATAATAATGATAAAAACATAAAATACACCACAATTTAGCTCCCATACCAACGTTATATTGTTCCCAACACCATATGCATTGTACTGTCCATATCACTGGCAACATCCAAGATATATATGGTGACACGTTTTGCCCAGTTAGCGCTTCCTCAGGACACATCTAAAAAACAACACTGTTGTGGTTATCAGCAAGTCCTCACCATCTTGCCTGGTTAAGTATCACACACCCCATAATTCAGGAACTGCATTGACCTTTATGTTTTCTGTGCTCTCCTAAGGACAGGCCATTTTTTTTTTTAATCAAAAATGAATGGAACAACAAAGGGAAATATTATCATGTAAACTCACAATTTAAATAACGGAAAATTACAAACATCTGAACATTCAAAGATATAATTTATACATTTTTATCTCCTCCATGTTTTTATATCAGTCCTATAATAGTATTTGACTACGTTGTGTCAGTTAGGAACGGCTTACATTATACATTTTATTTATTCCTAAATGAAAAAAGACTATCTTCAAAACTTCACTTTCTTTTTACCTTTAGGCTCTTAGTGCCTGAGACTGTTTCTTTGTCAGTGATAATTTAATATACCATTCTCTATGCAGCCCCGGCTACATTGAATACATTGTCTTGTTTTAGACATCTGCATGAATACCTAAGAGATTTATTTCTAGCATAACCATAAAATGGTGGCGGTATAATATATGGTACACTTGTCTTAAGAACAAAAACACTATACCTGATTTCGGATCCTGTAGGGACTTTTTTTTTTTCTACCTGCCATGGAGGGAGACAGACGAGTGAGCGTAGAGAAAATGAAATTAAATTTAGGAGGTGAAATTTCAAAGGATTTTTTTTTCCTTTGAAAGATCACATTCATTTAGATGTAGAAAGTCAGGGAAATGGGTGACATTCAGTAAAACGGAAACAACTGTAAAATATGAGAAGACTGCAATGAAATACGCGTTGTAAAACGAAACCTAAAATATTAAGCACACCCATTGATCCTTACTATAAATTAGTAAGAAGTAATGAGGCTAGAATCAAAATAAATAATGTTTAAACGATGAACAAAAAATTATAAAAATATCAGAGAAAATTGTGGAACTCTATAGCATGACTTTCCTTATTGGGAAAAAAATGAAATGGCATATCAGTGTAAATTGTCCGACTCTGATAAATGGGTCTTTATAACCTCTTCTGCTATGGGAGATAAAATTAGAAGACGGGCGCATAAAAAGAAGTCATGAATTAGAAAGCGAGAATCAATTATTTCTATAAATCAATAAAACCCCCCTTGTTCTTTTCTCGTATGTTTTGTATGAGGGTTTCAATTTTGAAAATTAACTTAAACAATTACATAATATCTTATCAAATATAAATTTGAATAATATTTAAAGGCTAGGAATTTAGATTGTATTTATTACTTATAAAACATAATACTGATCAAAATATTGTGCACCAGAGCTGTTGTTACTCTTGTTTACCAAGTTGTTTCTTTTATTTGGCTGAACAGCAATAAGGGGTAATTGTTTAATATTTTTAGGTGTATACCTATGCAGTAATCTTTCGTATTTTTTCTATAATTTTTTTTTATTTTCAAGAACATTTTCAAGTATAGAAATACAGAGTGAAAATAAGCTATCTTATTGGATGGACCTCGTATCACAAATATTAGATAGAATTGTACAAAGAGAAGAAAGAATGTCCATGGCTAACAATTCCTGGCTAAAGACAAAACAATGAGCAAAATATATTTTTTTTAATTAACAGCATGTGATTCATAATTAACATACTTGGAAAGCCCCTTCCGATTATTTAAAACGAATAGATTTTGAATTAACAATTTCCTCTCTCCAATGCTTCCTGAGCTAAACATTGTACACATATCCTCAGACCAGTGCTCAATTGGCTGAACATCTCAGACAAAAAGCAACTATTAGAGACAGATTGTTTCCATATGTTTCATTAATTTTTATTACATATGTATCATGCTACTCAAACTTTTTTGGCTTGTGAACTTTAAAATGACCTGGTCAAAATTATCACGCACAAGTAAAAAATAAACAAATACATAAATTTGATCTTTTTAGTTAATATAGGCATGCAAAAAAATGGTATTGAGAAAAATTGTAAATTAAAAGAGGAGCAAAAAAAAACAACAACCAAAAACAAGGGTCCTCAATCCATTTGTGGTGCCTTCATGATTGACAAGTAGATTGCGATCAATGACATGTGCACCCATCTAGAAGACTACATTTCTGTTTTTATTTGGTAGAGCACCACAAAACAGAGTCATTGTCTATAATTAAAGTGGTTATCTCAATAATTCTATTGCTCGGGGATGTACACTGTTGTCTAACAGTCAAGCAGGTCCATGAAACTTTTATATATCAAATTTCGTGGAACATTTGAGCAAATATACATCATTCGGAGTCATCGTAATTAATCTTTTTTTTAGCAAAGCACACATTTTAAATTAGTTATGTTAACAGGTCAAACTGGATAACCTTCCTCTGTAACAAGAATCTTTTGTTTATCTTTAATGTGCTTTCTTTTCTTTCAAACATTTTAATGTGATTTTGCACATTAAAGGCTAACTCATTATAGTGTTTTATTGATTTTTAAATCTTCCTCATTTTAGGAAAACTAATACCCAGTCAATATTTAGTTTAAAAACAATAATTAGGGACGGAAAGGTGATTTTTTTCAAAATAATTTTTGCTATAAATATAGAATTGTGTATTACATGTACGCAGTCTCTCATTAGTGGGGACGTAGGGGGAGGGTATATGATGTTTTTTTTTATTCGTGGTGACATCATCTTCCCAAGCTGGACTCCACTGGTGAAATGTAAACAGTCCGCAAATGTCTTGTGGAGGTTCTGGTAATTTTTTTTTTCTAGAAATGAAGGAATTTCATTTTGAATATTGCACCAATCTGACTATGTACCTCTTTTGGTACAGAAATCTGCATCTCAGTGGACCGACTGAATCAGACAGTAGAGATGGTAGAATTTCTTTTAAAAAATTCGAACATTCCAACGATTTTGAGTTAATTACAAAGCCCCTGAGCATGGTATCGTCATGGAGATGTAGAGAAGGGTTGGTGGTATACTACAAAAAAGTATTGCTCTAACACAAATAGCTTTTGAATAAATTAAGTTCAAAGTCAAGTCAAAATTTTGAAAATTGACATTTCAACTTTGATTTTGAACTTAATTCATGCAAAAACTACATATGCAAAAAATTTACAAAAATGCTCCCACATCCCTTTTCTATATCTTCAGCAATTTTGGTGATGATACAATTTTCAGAGGCTTTGCAATCAGCTCACAAATTCAGCTAGTTGAAAAATTCTACCATCTCTCTCAGACAGCCAAGGGTGTGTGGGGGGACCCCAAAAATTGCATAGTACAGTGCTCTGTAAATTTCTGATGGCGGCCCTGGTATGTGTGTGTGGGGGGGGATAGAAACATTTCATAACAATCCAGCTAGCTGACTCCCCTGACTCACAGCAATTATTAAAGAGGTACAGAAGGGTTTTAGGAACATTGCCAAAAACATTTCCTACAACCCTTCGGCACCTCTCTAATATTTGTCTTTACATCTCTCTACATCTTCTCTACATTGATGGTACCACTTTTAGGGGCTTTGCAATAAACTCCCAAAGTAACTAGTCAAAATGTTGCAACAATTTCCAGTGGGGTGGGTTAAGAGGATCTGTGGGAACATATGTTAATGTGACATGGGTGCAGAAATATGTTTTCATAATTTAAATAGTAGAAAAATAGAGTAGTGCGGATCACTGTAACCCTAGAGAGAGGGTCCCCATCCCAAATGAATTCTAGAGAATATGGTAGTAGGAGAAGAGGACCATTGATCGTGGTCCACCTCCTACTCAATGGTTTCCCTTGGATAACCAAGGCTGGGGGACTTTAAAGTGGGACCGACCTCTAATACATATTGACCTCTAAGTAGAGGATTTGGATTCAGTTCACTATACAAGGTAAGGGGGGTACAATCACAGTAAATTTATGTCTAATTTAAATAGAGCAAACATTATGAACATTTTTGGAGGTCATAGTCTTAAAAAAAAGAGCTGGAAGAAATGTATGATTTGTCCTTTCAAATTTAAATGCTTGTATTCTGGGTAGATGATGGTGGTTTGATACAGCAATTACATACACACAATTTCTACCAGATAGTGTTACGTTTTCTGCAACAGTGCTCAATAAAAACACAAAAAATCTACCTGGGGAGTGAGACTCCCTTGTAATGGGGACATCAAATATTTGCACTCGGAATACAGCTGTAAGACTTTTTTTCTTCAGAATCTCAGGAGACACATATTGAACTAGCATTTCAATCAATCCAAATGCGCAGTACTAATGTTCAAAGACCTTCCAGATAACATATGGACTGATTTCCTATAGGAGTTAATGCTAATCTTGAAGAGAGAATATTCTTAAATAAACTGGACCTTTTACTTGGAATACCCAACCATACCAATAATCTGTTTTGTGTAATTTATATTTAAATTTGTTTAGCCTTCCACATGCATGATTTTCACTATTCATTAAATCATCCAAACTCAGAGACAGTTACAATAATTCCAACCCCCAATTTTATTTAGACAAATCCAGCTCAGAAATGGGGGACTCTAGGTGTGAACGCACCTGCACTCTTGTCATTTTTATTTTTTTTGGCTATCTTATATCTTCGATCTATCTTCGATTCTCTTGATTTGCTTGTGTGAGAGAAATATCACCTGTCAGTCTAATATTGATAGGTAGTACTACTACACAGTGTAATTGATTCCAAACCAATCAATCCTGAAAGATAATAAATAGCTGCACTTAATTAACAGCAGTGGTTACAGTGATGTCAGTGGGGCCTCAGTAGGTGTATGGGGCCTGGGCAAAGGTCACAGAGTAAGTGTATGAGGGTCGAGTGTTTAAGGTGCATGTAGTTGAGCAGCTCTCAAAATGAAGGAGGAGTGTGGCCCTCCTGTAACAGACAAATAGGAACAAGGACAAGTTTAAGCAATTTAAAATGTCTTTATTACATAGTGGGGACCAATTCTGACATACACAGATGCATATAGGTAAAATCACTGATATATTTGGTGGTGGTTAAACACTTTCTATATTAGGATCCTTAGTCCAATGCGTTTTGCCATTTACACTAGGGCTTCTTCAGAGATAAAGTTTGCACTACAATATAAGATAATATAAATAATTATTATCTCATATATAAAGATCTGTATACGTCACAATCATGTGCATATATATTTGGTTACTCACATAAATTAAATGTTACATATGTTTATCTTACACATACGGATAATGGGTCGTCTAATAGAATAATGTTGGTCTGATAGCAATTGGGATCAATCACAATTGGGACAAATCACAATCTATGCACTTAGACACTTTCTTAAGCACGTATTGACACATGTGACTTTAAGGCAGGTTGGACACCACACAACAACACAGATATAATTATGCCACCAGTTTGTATAAACCTTTTAGCTATATATTTAGGGGGGGAAAGGAGGGGAAGCAAATAAACACGATAAAAATCACATTAAATATGTGAGGGACATTATTAGACACAATCACGGATAAACTAGAGGGACACCACCAAAAATGTTTTCAGAATGTCAGTTCGATATTATAATAAACAATTATTTTTTATATATATATACACAGATAACTTTCACTTCTACAACGTTCACTATTTTAATAATATGCGCAAGATAGATTAGATATGTAAGATGCAAATTGGAGATATCTATCTATATATACAAGGATACCAAATTGTGAAACTGTAAATGTTCATTGTCTGTATACACAAATAGATGAATAGATAAATATTCACCTCGGTATGCAACGATACAAATGACTTAATCCCCGAGACCCCTTACATAACATTAAGTTTTGATGCAGTCGCTATTATACAATGGCACATACAAATTACATTGTACCCATAAAAATTTCTCTGCAGATACATGAGAAAAAATAAGGCTACATTTTAAACTAAGGCATACACACAGCTACCACAACTACTAATCTTATTATGTACATATAGCGGCCACTACCTACGATAATCCTTAGAACTATACATACATTCTATCATTCACACAGCAATAAGAGATGACAGACAATACTGGGTGGCGCTGTGGTTGATCCGGGAATGTGACCCGCGGTAGGGACATCCCTGGACGTGGGCAATAGATGTGGGGGGGGACGAACCCCCGCGCCGCGTACTAGTTGTGGCGGCGCGGGCGGTGCTTCTGTCCCCCCCCCATCTGGCCCCGCATCTACTGTACCCGCAGCTAACATCCATCTAGGTGATGCCTGTATGACATCGCCTCAGCTGGGGTATATTGGCGGGGCCTGGTTTAGATTGGAGAAAGGGAGCGACGGCAGAGAGCACACTGACTGGTAGGTGGGACCAGCAGCTCCGTTGTAGCAACACCCTCCCACTCTGACCCATCTTGCCCACGTCAGACCGTCATGGGACTCCTGACCTCCCTGAGCCGTACACTTCCGGTGCAGGGCTCAATATATAGGGGAGAGTCTTGTAGCCCCATACTAAGGTCTTAATCTGGAGTTCACCTCAGCAGTGAAGGGACGGGACAAACCTTCTTCCACACGAACAGTTTGGAGTTACGATCTCATCTTCCCCCTCCACCCACCTTCGCTATAAAGGTAGGACATTGCCTGAACTAACTAGCGTATTATATTGATTTATATACTGGTCTAACCATGTGGCTATTTAGAGATATATAGAATAATACCACACAGATTAGCATATTATAGGTCCTTGTTTTTCTAGACACGGACATCAGGCAACAGGTGTCAGATTCGGAATAATCATTTATTATTACTATCCCTATACCACAGGCAGATAAACACCAAAAAATTTAATTTTTCCTTTTTTTACTATACTATCTAACCCGGTAGACTAATAAAGGCTTTAACCCTTCGTAATCATAAATATCGGTTCCAATCAAGACACCAATTAAAATTTAAATACACTACCGATATTTGAGCTTAACAAACGATACACTTAATACAAAAGAGAGCTTATATGCCAAAAAATTAAGTTATACCTATTATACAATTGGACCCCGGTGATTTAGTCCGGGGAGTATCCGTCCTGCTGGGAGACGAATACTTTTAGATACGTACATCTTCTCCAGCAGTGGAGATCTGTTTATAGCATTCAACTTCTAGACAGTTTAAAATATCCAACGAGGTTAGTTATATCACATATCCTAGAATTATGTGCCACACCACTAATTAAATAGGGAGTGAACACTGAGAGACTGGTACAGGGGTCAAGGTTCCCCCTCCGAATTCGGTACTCAGTCAAGAAAATGGGGCTTTTTAGGCACTGAATCATATGTTTAAAATCACATTTATTTATAAATTTTATCACAAGGCATATAATTCAGTAATACATATAAAAGGTCAGAGCCGCAACATACACTGG
>CM070043.1:9324247-9336185 GCA_036250615.1 Ptychadena robeensis
ATTGATTAAATTATGATATCATCTTGTAGATTCGTTCCTCCCTGAGGAAGCCCAGTTTAGAGCGAAACATGTCGAAGGGGAATCTGTTGCTCTTCAAGCATTCATGTATGATACACATCAACCATTGGCTATTTACCCTTTTTTTGGTTTTAAGAGTATGCAACATTGAAGGTCATCCCAGTGTATGTTGCGGCTCTGACCTTTTATATGTATTACTGAATTATATGCCTTGTGATACAATTTGTAAATAAATGTGATTTTAAACATATGATTCAGTGCCTAAAAAGCCCCATTTTCTTGACTGAGCACCGGATTCGGAGGGGGAAACTTGACCCCTGTACCGGTCTCTCAGTGTTCATAAAAACATTTGTCTGCAATTTTTTCCCTAGATATAGTTTAGATCAATTTTTTTCCGACTTATTTTTCACATTGTGAACACGATTATTTTAGCTCCTCAGCGAACTGCTCATTGCACATGTACATATTTTATGGAAAAGTATACCTAGAAGGGCAGGAAATGATAAAGACAGTGCAAAAGGTATTACTAATATGCTCAATGTGCGAAATGGAGCAAATATTAAGAGCAACCAATTCGATTTTAGTTATTTTTTGGGAAATGGAATTCTGGCTGGGCATTATTTGCATGGGGGATAAGGAAAGTTCTGTAATTCAACACAATTGTAAACAATCTTTTACTGTTTGTTAATAATTTATTATGAATAAATACAGTAGTTACTTATTAAATATGACTATGGGTACAGCACGGTTGTTCTTGATATAGAGAAGACTTCTATAATTCCTCAGAATAATGGATTGCATAAGAATAACATTAATACTGCATCTAAAGAAAGATTCATAGGTATAGACAAAGTATTTATTTTAGGTTTAAGTAAAGATTGGCTGCCTATAAGACAAACAAAGTGCAGTATACTTAATAAATGTTTTGTTGCTCTCCTCCACTACATTTTTTCCCCTGGGTTCGGGAGCAAAAAACGTTGGTGGGCACTTAGCCTTCTTGGGCGGGAAATTGCCAAAATGCTGCCAATGGGCAAACACACTGCCAGTACGTAGTCAGAAAAAGATGTAGTGGAGTTCTAGCCAAGCGCTGAATTCACATCTATGCCTTCGGGATGCTTACTGTTGGCAGCAGCCTGGAGAGCGTCAATCCCCCCTGATCCCTCCCATATTAGGAATATTGGACAGATGCCTGACCAACAGGTCAAAGTGATTTAACAACAGAAAAAAAGGCACTTCAAAAAAGACAAGCACCTTCAGTTAACCTCCCTGGCGGTTCACACAGAGAGGCAGCGGTTGCGCCTGATTCCGGCACAGGCGCAGTTTGATTCACGATCAGAGTGGGCGTAATGCTAGGGAGGTTAAACCGGCCATAGACGCTATACTTGGCGGGAGTTTATTGAACAATCGGCCGCAGCATGATGACATCATCATGCTATGGTCAATCGTTCGAAATACACCATTTACACCATTTACGATTCCACAACCAATACTTTGACCCTTGTCCCCATTCAAAGTACTGGCGATCGACCAGAGAAAAACATTTGTTCTCTGGCTAATCAAAGTTTTGTGCGAGTACGAACGGTTGCTCCCAGTGGGCGCGTTCATTTTGCGATTTATCACCAGGCAATCACCCCGAATGCACATGGTGATCATTCGCAAAATCGGCCACAGATTGAAGCGCTATGGCCAGCTTTAGAGGTACAGAAAAACTGGATTATAGAAAGACATTTCTCTAATCCAATCCAAAAGTTAAGAAAAAAATATTTAAAAAAAAACAAAAAAAAAAAAAAACATTTTCTTTAAGAAGAGGGTCCCGCCTCCCTGATGTCACACGTCACTCGGGGACCCGGAAGAAGCCGGCGAGGACAAAGATGGAGGTGGCAGCCGGACCAGGTGAGCTTCCATGCTGTGCCCGAACCCAGTTTGGGCGTATCGATTGTTGCTGCGTCCCTTTTGCTGCTAGGGAGGTTAATATAGTTATTAAGTTACAGTGGAACCTTGACTTCCTAACCTAATTTGTTCAGAAGGGTTGGTTGTAAGTCAAGTTGGTTGTCAGTCCAAACCATTTTTACTTTAGAAAATAATGGAAATTACAATTATTTGTTTTGACCTCCTGAATTACCACTTTCCTTACCTTTTCATAAAAAAATATTTTAAATATGTGTAACATACAAGAAAGACCAATATTATTCCTACATTTATACAGATGTTTATGCTAAAAAGCGTCGTTAACGCTTTCTGCCACAGGAGGACACCTGTAAAGCATAAACAAATTTTGGTCGTAAATGAAAACTTTGGTTGTATGTCGATTTATGAGGGAGGGGGCTTCCCTACCTTAGTTCCCAACCCGCTTGTGCAAATGAGTTACTGGCATCAAGCAGGGTGGGAAGTTAGATGAGCGGGGACAATACGCTTACCTGTTGTGTTCCTGATTACCTGGTGCCTGAAGTGATGTCTCGCAGTGTCTCTTCCAATATACGAAGTTAAGGTTTTAAAATGAGCTACCAACAGAATGGTCATATGATCAGCTGACTAGGTTTATCCTTCCTGATAAGCTGGTGTGGATTTGCTCAAGTCTCATTTCTGAATCCTGTGTAAGCAAAAACGGGAAATCTAACTTGTCATTGGTAGTGTACCACTTCATAAAGTGATTTTTGTTGAATGCTATTTCTGTGTGTTTTTATCTGACTTGTATGTAGTGAGTTGTTTTTTGTTTCTAAGTATAACTTGTTCCAAGTTCAGAATGTTCATCTGCTAAGCCTCAAGCATTAGCACAATTTCCCATAATGTTTTTGGATCTGCTACTGCTTTTGAACTATTTAAATGTGCATACCATGTAGAAATAAAACTGTTTTAAGTGTGCAATGCCCTCATTAAAATAGATTGTAAAACGTCTTGTGTTGTAAAATATCTTAGGAAACCTAAAGCTAGCCATACACGTGCAGGATTCCATGGCCAATTGATCACTCACCCGATCGATTCCGGCGATTCTGCCGGGAATCGCAGGTGTGATCAATCTGCCAATTAAGAGTATCCATCGCTGCATACCACCTTGTCCAACGGATTCCGGCACGATTCCGGGACGATTCCGTGTCCGATTCCACCTCCGATTCCACCTCACAAATGGCAACTCCCCCTGATCTGTGCAGAATCGGATCAAAAAGACCAACATGTTGGTTCTCTGACGGATCCGAACGATCGGACGTGATCGGACGGACAATGTGGGCTGCACACGATTCCGGCACGATCGATTCACGTGCACGCGCCTGGAATCGATCGGCCCGGAATCCGGCCGGAATCCGACCCGTGTATGGGGGCCTTTACACAATGAGAGCTGTTATGTCTTCTTTGTACACCAATGGCAGCCACTAACTTGTGTCAATTAGCAGAAAAGTGAAAGGTACACAGGACAAGAACATTCTATAAAGCAACATAGAAATGCTTTCAGGCTATCCAGCAAACACAACAAACAAACAATACTGCCAAAACAGGTACAAAAAATGAGTAGTAATCTGTTTAAATTTTGCTCCCCTTTTGGCCTCATCAATGACCCTGGGCATGTGAGGAGTTAGAACCCTTTGCCTGTCAGATAACCAGTTACAGCATGACCAGCCTGCTCATGTACCTATGTACCTGCTTTTGCCAATACGTATTTTCCCCGCGGACAAGCGAGGGTGCTCTGGTGAATACCAGGGGGCTCCTTAGACTCTGCTCCCTGGTTTATGCTTGTTTGGTGGCACGGTGGGTCCATTGCTCTCGTGGTTCACCCGTGACACCCACAGAGGTACTAAACAAGAAATGTTTTTTGATCGTGTTACTGTCTTTGTTAAATCCCCTGTATCTGGTGTCCCCTGCAGCCTCTCCACCACCACCACCAGAGGTGACATCACAGCAGGCAGTGCCATGGAGCACTCTGGGGCACGTAGGCCCAGTCTCAATGTCCCCCCAGGTTAAGATCCTACCTGAACCAGTGGTGCCAATCCCTCCCCCACCCCAAATGGGTCACTTGGGGGCCACACAGTAGAACAGTCCCTCTATGGCAGGGGGGAAGGTGCCTGTTTCAAGGGGCCCTCCAAAGCAAGAGTGACAGGCCACCAGCTTTCCAAACCCCCCCAATCCATCATTCTCTCCCGCAAAAGTCTACGCTCTGGGCGTCCAAACAACGCCCCCCCATAAAGTCACTTATCTATCAGACCACTCACCTGAAACGCCCTAAAACCTGCAAAGTCAGAATGACGGACAATCTGTCATCCAGTGTCAGCTTAAAATTACTAGCCAGCTATAACTGTCATGGGTATTGATAACATAAAAAAATCTTATTCCAAAACAAATTCGTCAACCAAATACCACACAAGCAGATCTCCACTCAAGCCTAGCATTCCTTACTTAGCTCGAATGGGAATCCACCAAAAGCTAAAACTTAGGTTAAGTTAAAGGAATGGTTTGAAGCTAATAAAGTCGCTTTCAAGCTATGAAACCACCTTAGTTCTGTTTGTAGGAGGATACAATCAACGTCCCCTCCTCAACTATGTGGCTTGCTATCAGGACAGTTAAATCACCATTCCCGACAGCACGCACATGTTCCTGGATCCTGACACGTAGTTGTTTTTTGGTTTTGCCAACATTAAATGCGCCACAGTGGCATAACATATACTACTGCGGTCGTCTCACAGTTGGCCCAAAAACTTTTTTGAGCACCCATTGGGAAGAGATGAAGTGCCACCTTCCCCAATGAAGGTACACTGGCTGCAGTGATCACATTTGAATAAGCACGAAATTGGTTTGTTTGAAGGATGACTCCGTACCAAGTGATTTGTTTTTTCCGGAAGGTAAAAGAAGGGAAAGTCCCAATAAATTTGTTGACTGTATAGGCACTATAATATGCCAATATTTGTTGAGTAAATATTTTATTGTTTTCTGCTGACATGAATATGTCAGGATCACTCTTGTGTCCGAGTTCTCTGATCTAGGTCTTTTAGAATTCCGAAGGAGCTGTCCCTATTTTTCCGCTTTTTGGTATGTTTTCTTGAGCAATTTCTGACTATATCCTCGTTGATTGAGATGCGACCGTAGTTCTGAGGCCTTAATCTTAAACTCCTCCGAGCAGTTACGCCTAATTCTCAAATATTGAGAATAGGGGATAGATTAGATTAGTGCCTGTGGATTGGAACTTTAGGCATTGAGAATGGTGTTGCCCTCTGTTTTCTTGCGAAACAAGGTGGTAGGTATTTCGCCAGTTGGGCTCACCATCAATTCCAGATCCAAAAACAAAATGCTTTAGATGAGCAAAGAAGTTTAATCACAAATGCACATAGGAGCTCCTTAGTTCCCTACCAGAGCAGCAGGATGTCATCGATGTACCGCCTCCACAACACAATGCGGGGGTGTTACCTTGAGAACCGAGGGTCAGTCTCAACCTGTTTTTCCCACTCCCCCAAGTACAGGTTCGCCAACGTCAGCACAGAACACGTGCCCATCACGACACCCTGTACCTGGTGGTAGTGGGACTCTGCAAAAACAAATACATTATGTGTAAGAATAAATCGCAATAAATCAAGCAAAAATTCAATGAACTCCAGGGAAAAGTGGCCCAACTTGACCAAGAGCCACATCCAGAGACAATGGGTCTCCCTGGTGGTTCCACCAATCACATGTGTGTCTTAGGCAGTGCATAGAACGTGGGTGTCCGGGGGTCAGATACCATCAAAAAATCCAATTTCTCTTTATTAACTTGTATGCTCTTAACAAAAGGGAATCCAACTCATGTTTAGAAGACACCAAAAATATAGTTGCAGTAGGGCAGTACCACTGAGTGTTTTAGAATATTAAAACACATACATTCATATTTGTTGCGTTCCATGACCACGACATTGCCACACTTATCCAAAGATTTGAAAACAATATCATCGTCGCGTCAGAGTGTGCTGATCGCTTGTCTCTGTGCCTTGGTCAGATTTTGATTTGTCTGACATTCCAATTCCTTAGTTACCAAATTAACAAACATCGATATTGGCGTGTTAAGGTGTAAAGGGTTGTTAAGGTGTAACTGAATTATATCCGAGCTAAAGTCAATCACAAGATCTTGTGTCTCTATTTCCTCTGCCCTGTCCCAAGAGTCTGCCTGCTCATTTAATAGTTGGATGAGATCTTGTTAGGGCCTGGAACTCAGCCCTAGAAAAATCCTTCCAAAACTCAGAATCCAAACTCGATTTGCAGTTTGATTTGTCATGTAACACCTTTAGAAGCAGCTGTCTGGCAAAAAGATGTATATCCTTCAATGTATCAAATACATCACAGTTTGTAATTGGACAAAAACTGAGACCCAGTTGAAGGAGTTCCACCTCTCCCTCGGTAAAAACGAGGTCTTAAAAGATTTATGCAAGATTATTCCTCACTAGAAACAAGGGCACCAGAAAGAACAAAATAAAAGGTATCACCAAAAATTTTTGGGACATTCAGGACGTGCCAGTTTGATGCCTCAGCTAAGCCTGAGGGACTGCAGGAAGCAGCATTGGGTAAGGTGATGAGAATGGAGGATTTAATAAAGCCTAGGAACTACTATTCCCCACACCCTTACAACAATATCAGAACCTTTTTTCTGGGATATATTGTATATATTGTACTCTTTATTCATTCTGATTGATCCTGGGGTGCCCTTCAAAGTGGGATGTAAAGCCTATGAAAGTGTGAGTTAAGGAGTAGTGATGAGCGGCATAGGCACCATTCGTATTTGCGGCAAGCCGAAAATTTTATGAAAAACATTCGGAAAATATTTGCATTTGGCAATATTCTGTTTTTTTTTTTTATTGCGAATATCGGCAGTTTTTATTGCGAATTTCGCGCGCACAATATATGTTTAACATGGCGCGAATTTTTATGCGAATTTTTTAAAGTGACGATTTTCGCAATATTCGCATCACCCCAATATTCAATTAAAAAACTGTTGATGGTGTTGCTAAGCTCTTGTTGCAGCCTTCCCATTCGTCCACTTGCATTGAGAGGCATGTGTAATAGATAAAAAATTCAAATCTTTCGGCAATATATTCATCATCTAATTTCCGAATTGCCGATATTCGCGATTAATATTCGGAATCCGAATATTTGCGATCATCACTATTAAGAAGCACCTACTAGCAAAATAGCCTGGTGACTCCTGGGTGACCCCAGTTAACACTGTATGTCTATTTATGACTTTGAGCTTCCTCCAAGCTTGCCAATCCTCTCCTCTTTTTTACTACTAGACAAATCCCTGACATCAGAACAAGAGTGCATATCCAATGTTTCGGCATCTAGTGTCACATGCTTTTTCTAGGTAAATAAGTGAATCAAAGCACATGTATGATCTGCCCCTTTAAAAGAAAGTCCATTGTACCAGATGCAATATTTTTATGTTGAGAGATTCAAGTTCAAGTGAAAGCTCTATAGAGTATAACGTTTAGTTCTTTGCGTTCTTAATGACATATAGGTGCTGTTGATGTATAGTGCATAGATTGTTTGACATATTCTCTAGCAATAACAGAGCAAGATTATTCACATTAGAGGATTATTATTTATATAACGGCATTGCCTAATCCATTCCCTAATCCTAGAATGAACAATCACCATATGTTAGATGGAGCCAGGTGAGCCTGTGACCTCCCATTCGCAACTGTCAGTTATTCATAGATTTTGGCCTGTAGTTCCATGAATTGTGTCAGATGAACTGGACATGTATCATAGGATAGCGCTATTTCGGGTTAAGTATATCACTGTAGCCTGGGCTTCCGATATAGCCTCTCAGATGTCCACTCTTGCTCTCCCCGTCTAAAAGGATCTGTGACAGACCACACTGTACAAGTGCCGAAATCTGACACAGTGTTTAAAGAGGCTGCCAGGATTCAGCAAGGCCAGAGCGTGCCGTCCAATATTACTAAAAAGCTGCAGCCAGTCCACAACTTATACTGCACTATGTTAACCCCTGCATTGGCGGATCGGCTCAGTGATGTGAGAACATCCGCTTGGCAGGTAAAGTGTATGTGATCCGTCGGGACCCCCGCCAAGCACTGCGCATAACGTTGGGGTCCTGAAGGATCACACAGTGCTGTGGAGACATAGCCTTACTGCGCCTTAGCTGCTGCATTCCCCACCCTAGGCTTATACTTGAGTCTGTGTTTTTTCAGGATTTTGGGGATCAAATTAAGTACCTTGGCTTACTCTCGTATATATGAATATGATTTTGTTTTAAGTAATTTCTACTATGTTTGGTTCTGAATTTGCATGTTTTATTTCTTGTTGTACCGGATATAGTCCTTTATCTTTTATTACTCTTTATAGTTCCAACATATTTTACAGCGCTGTACATTAAATAAGAGTTGAAGGACAGAATAAGCTAAGTAACTGTGACTTTGTGAAACTTCGTTGAAAAAGTGCACTAATGTTTTCCAAATTGCTATGAGTGTTTAAACATAATCAAAGGGGGTTGGTCTAAAGGAGGAGGTCACCATCTTATGGGCCGATATCAATAAACCAAGAAAAGCCACCTTTGTTTTTGGTAATATACTTTTCAGTTCTCAAGTCCCAGGAATAAGGGTCCCTTTGTTAAATTTGAGGATGGGAGCCATATTTATGGTGAAATCAGGATTTACTATGGGTCAGGTCTTAGGATTTTTGCCATGGAAGAGAATAAGTGGAATACTTAATTTGAATGGCAAGTGCTATTGTGCCACCTTTGACACCATCAGAATTTTGTGCCACTCCAACATTTGTGATTTGATGATGGTATAGTGCGGGAGGCTGGTGCTGGACCTTTTAGTGCACCAGCAGCCCCAAAATTATTTCAGATAGTCCTAGGCCCAGCTTTGTCACTCACCAAGCAAACAATAAAGTAGTCAGGCAGCTAGTAGGGGATATGTACAAGGCTTTACTGTAGGGATAGTATTTTCAGGCTCACACAAAACCCACAGTCAGAAGTGAGGCACACAGCTTAGGGACTACAGTTCAAAACCCACTACCAGCTGCAGGGTGACTGATGGTTTTCTCTTTCCACTGGGAGGTGGTCAGGATCACAGTTCAAATCGCGGTCAGGGAAAACAGGGAGCCGGCCCATTTGAGGTGGAGAAGGGAGGAATCCTGTGTCTGCCTATCTCAGCACCTAGCGGTGTACTGCATCCATCGCTCAGGCATGCTTGAGGAAAGGTAATCCTGGTCCAGGGGACGACTCTTTCAGTCACCACCGATGGGGGTTCTTGGATCCCGGGCATTAGCCTAATGAACGGCTGGCGGGAGAACCCAGGAAAGGTTCATCCCTGTATCTGCTACAGAGGAATGCATAGACATTTTAAAGGTAAATACATACATTTCAATAGGACATTAACCATGTCATGGCAGGAACATCACATCTACAAATTAAGTGTATTCCACTACACTACAATGGCCCGGACCTGACACCCATTTAACAGCAGCTCTCTATTATACATGGATTATAATTTTTCCACAGTGGAGCATGGGATGTGTAGGTCTCAGCTGAGCTGATTTAGGCTTCAACAAGTAGAAAACAAAAGAAACGTACAGACAAATCAATAAAGCTGGCCATAGACATCTCAATTTCTCAGAGATTTTTGTAAACGATCATGGCATGCCTTCGATCATAAGTATTACATCAATTGAAATGTGCACCATTTTCGGGATCCGATTAATCAACGATCAATCACCGATTCATCACCGATCGATCGGTGACGTAACTTAAGATTGGCTACACAAATGCCATTGGAAATTATAGAAGTAGGATATGGCCTCTATGGATCGATAGAAACAAGTCTCTAACACCATCCTTTGATTCACCATCGATCAACTAAATTTTTTAGACATGTCCAATCCCTGCAAGATACATTTTTCATGCAATTTCTTACCATTTCGATCGATTACTCACTCACTCACTATGCATGCTTCGATTTGCATCGTCGATCGTTCAGAAATTGAAATTGAAAATCTATAGCCAGATTAACTATTGACTTATAACTGTCAAATAAAGTAATAAAGAGGAACCCTTCTTTTTATTGTTGTCTGGGTTCCCAGCAAATGGGATGGTGGCAATAAGTGATATTTGCTAAGCATTATGAGCATTAAAAGACACAAAATTGTGAAAGATTGACATTGTACGGATTTTGGATTGGTCATATTAACAAATGTTAAAACCCTAAAGGGAGGGGAGCTTTTCTGAATAAAAGCCATATAGATTCTCAAGGAAGTTCCTGTGGGACAGGTGTTTCAAAAGAGCACCACTTTGTCCAAAAAAAGGTATTGTGACCCATGAGGTCTCTTATATTTACCAAGTTGACCATCGCCTCACCTTTCTACATGGTTCATGTAGAAGAAGATGCAAGAAGATCCTACAAAGATCCTTCAGATGCAAGAAGATCCTACAAAGATCTTATGTATAACCATTTCCCCCTGGGGACTGCAAGTGGTAGACATTACATACTGTGCCAAACCAAATATATGTTGAACACCCCAGTTTCCTTAAGTGAATATGTCTCAGGTAAAGGCCTTCCTTACACTGAATAAACTCTTTATTTCTATACAAATTTTGAAGGCAGTAAAGGTTCTTCTCAGCTTTCTGGTTTGCAACTAGTATATAAGGTGGGGGCTCATTGTGTATCTGGGGTTTTCCTTTAAGAAAAGGACCCTCGTATCCCGCTCCCTGGCCTTTTGATACAGAGCTCCCAGAGGGTCTTTGAAAGAGTACAAAGGGGGCTTAGTGTATACTCCAATAATGTAAATCCTTCTCTTCACATGAAGGGTCAACTTGTCCCACCCTCTAGATCCGGCGAATAAATGTAGATTTTGATGCCGGATGGATTGATATCTACCCAGCGGTTCACACGGTCTGCGCATATTTCCCACCGTGCTGATATTAATCCACCCGGCATCCTAATATATATCGCTATACTGTATATAGCTGTTTTGCAAAGGGGAATGGGCAAGGATTTCAGTCTCTAGATGTGCAAAGCTGGCGGAGACATACCCTAAAAGGACTGGCAGCTGTAAATGCAGCAAAAGGTGCTTCTACAAAGTATTGACTCAGGGGGCTGAATAATTACGCACACCCCACTTTGCAGTTATTTATTTGTAAAAAATTTTTGGAATCATGTATGATTTTCCTTTTTTCTTTCCACTTCTCACGTGTACACCACTTTGTATTGGTCTTTCACGTAGAATTCCAATAAAAAATTTCATGTTTGTGGCTGTAATGTGACAAAATATGAAAAAGTTCAAAACGTTTTAATACTTTTGCAAGCCACTGTATATATATATATATATATATTTCTGAAAATAATAAAAAATAATAACAATAAATAAAGGAAATCTGTCGTTAAAAAAAATACCCATGCTGTTCTCTAGGATTGGTCATTGTAACATACTAACTATAAAAATGTTAATGGCTGAGCGGTAACTTGCTTACTCATTGGAACATAATATATAGAGAGGCCTAGAAATAGATTCCTATAAGAGCTCAGCTAAAGGTTAAACACTTGAGTCCAGTCTTAGAGCTGTTTGTCCTTACTGGGGCTTTGCAGAGACCAGAGTAAATGGTTAGTTTAACTATATGATTGAATTGCGGAAATGTTGCTTTGGTGGCATTTTAACAGTTTTCTGCTTTTTTGCACTGTGTTAGCCATCGATTAATACAGAGAGTTTGGAGTCATTAGAGAAGCAAGCTTTCGGGATATCGCAGATCCCTTCTTAAGGCTAATCTATTGATAATGTAGTCATGTGAATATTCCACATGGCACATGGACAGTTTATGTATTTACAATTGTTTTAAATGCAGTTTGTCATTGTGGATGGACTTGATCATATACCCTTCTTATACCACTACTGCTCAGTAGGAATCAGCCATGTAAGAAATAGAGATGTCCCGAACTGTTTGCGCGCGAACTGT
>CM070043.1:9343372-9357512 GCA_036250615.1 Ptychadena robeensis
AAAAACGAATGACTATGTACTCTTGGCCCTCACATATTTTTGTTGTATATTCTATTTTGGCTAGTTGTGATGGATTTTGTTCGTCCAAAAGTTCCATGAGGATCTTAACAGCCCTATAATCCTCAATTTTAAATCCCTGGCATAGATCTTTATTTGTTCGGGTGATGTCTTTTTCATATAAAACTTTCAGAACCAGTCGACGTGCGAACATATTCAAATCTTTTATAATTTCGAATTGATCGATTTTGGAGGTTGGGCAAAAACCCAAACCTGAATTCTCCTTTGGCGGTCTTTCCTCTGCTCAGCACACCGAGCAGCACATTCCAACCAAAGTCCCACCAGAGGGGAACTTTCTGTTTCTTTTTTCCTCTTTTATTGTTCATTCACCACAATAAACATTTCTTTAGAGCTAAATATTAATATGACAATGAGTTAGAGGATTAAGTATCTTTTATTTTTTGTTTTATATCCTAGTCCTACTGCCATTATGATGATTTGGCATACAGTAATTGGTGTGCTGTGCTGGTGTTGCCATGTGGCGTAACCTATCAAGGTCTTCTCTTGTTCCAAAAAAATTAGCACATGCATTTGCAGTTGTCTGTTATTTTTCCAGCAGGCATGTTTGAAGTCACGTTTTTACCGAATTTGAGAATCCCTGCAAGGCATCGCCTGCGGCCTGCATTCCGCAGACCTCTACATGGGAGAAGATTTCAAAGCGTCTTCGCCTCCTTTAATAATGCATCAGCCTGTCGGCTCTGGAACACTTTGTATTGAGCAGCGAGTAAACAAAAGGCGGCTCTATCAAACCTCATCTGCAGCTATGCTGGCCTCTGAAGCTGGCAAGATTTTTTAACTCATTGATATACTACAAAATACTACTCTGGTTAACTTCACAGGATCACATGGTGCGAAAGCTGTAGAGCTGACATGTAAATGACCTAAGATTTGCAAATCAACAATATACTGAATAATTCTACTTGTGAAATTAAAAGTAGGAGAAAGAGCAACTGTTGCCTAAGGAAAAGGCAGTAGCTGCAGATATTTCATGAGAACATTCAATATAATAAACTCTGTTCCACCAATGTGCTGTCCTTTGGTGATACAAATGTTTATACCATCATTTCACCCCAACAGTGCAATTAGTCACAGGAATCTCAATAGAAGGAAGGAAACACCTTTTTAGGTGGAGCCCCCTAGTGACAAGCAAACAAAAGCGCAAGCTCACTCTAAATCTGCATACCCATCAGGTTTTCCCTCTCTAAAAGGAAAGGAATACTTGTGATGTGACAAACTTCCCACCCACACATTCTCCAGACAAGCTGGGAGCCCCCCATTTTCACTTCCTCCTTTTTCCTCACCATCCTTCCAGTGGTCCATTAGTATTCCTGTGAACTCTGACAGCAGGCTCAAATGCAGGGTATACAGGCCTGCCATTAAGTGGGTACAGCGGGCCCTGGCGGCCCGCAGCCTGTCAGTGCCATGCCATGTCCATCAAGGGGGGGCCCAGCGGTCCACTGCCCAGTCTGTGCATGGCAACCATGTTCCCCATCCTGCGCACAGCCTTGTTGCTGCTGTCAGGATGTGCTGCCAACATCTTAGTCCCCTAGTCCCGTGATATTCAGCTCGGATCCTGCTGCTGAAATGTAAACAGACAGCATTGCCATCTTGTGTAGGTTCTGTAATTTTTTTTCTAGAGATGAATGAATTTCATTTTGAATATGATCTGATTTTGCGAGTCGATTACAGTAACCTATACCTCTTTTGGTACCAAAATCTGGATCTCAGTGGACCACCAGAATGGTTAGAATTTTCGTACCTCTTGTGAGAAAGAAAAGCAGACTGAATTGGACAGCCGGGGGGCTAGGTGGGTGCCACGATAATTTTTCTAGTATGGGGCATGAGATGTTTGATGGCGCCTCTGAGGGTACAACTTGGTCCACGCGGTCCGCCATACAATTGTGGATGTGGAATTTTGCCCTATTTAAAGAAATTGATACCAATTGCGGATGTGGAGTTTACCCTATTGAAATGAATGAGCACCACTGTTTAAATCACGGGTGAATATGGCCGATCACTTACGTGGATTTTTGTAGCTCTTGTGGCAACAAGCCCTTAGAAAAACTAACTACAACTGTCACTGCTAGTTTTATTCAATTTGCCTTTGCCAGTTAGTCAGTTGGTCTTTAGTCACATGTTTTTTTAATGGAGGGGAGGATGTATTTTCTTAGATGGCGCCCTCTAGTGGCAAGCAACCAATACAGATTCAACAGAGTTTACAGTAGCTCAAGCTTACTCCCTGTCTGAATTATAGTAAATAATTTTAAAATAATTCTCATCACAGTGATATATACTGTTTTTTAGAGACCAATTAGTCCTTTATTCATTATAAACCCATAAGCATCAAAGATTGGCAACCTGGAAAGGTTCTTTTGGTAGATGTTTTGGCATCAGTTTACTTTAGTAGAGTGGTAGAAATTCTACAACTGCTAGTTGTATTAGTTCAGATTACACTCAGTTAGCCTTCAGCATCTTAGAGTTAAACTACTCACCACTGTACATTAGCTAATTGCTCATGTACAACACTGATAGGCTGTGGCATTTGGATTTTCCTGCAAGCAAGAATCATTATTCTCTTTTTTACAGATGAGGAACTGTAATTGTGTCTGAAACGAACTTACCTGCATATTTGGCCACTAGCTTATATATATAACTTACCAATATTTAATTATTTTTCCAAATGTGTCTACGAAATAGCACATCTCCCAAAACGTCAAGCTTTTCTGTTGAAGAAATGAGACTAAGCATTTCATATCAGACTGTTCTTGCTTACTTATAAAATATTTAGGTTTAGAGATTTAAAGGTGAACAGTACAAGCAAAGGAGTTTAGGTGCCAACAACCTTTAATAAGCAAAGCCAGTAGAAGGATATAACTTGAAATAATCAATGAGAGACAATATTGGCCTGAAAATTGCAACAAAACCAAACAGAAATAGCAGCTGTAGAGTTTTATTGGCTGAATTGCAGTCTGCATGCGACTTGCATCTCATTAATCATTTCTTTTTGTAGCAAATGGAAAATGGTGAAGCTACAAGGCAAGTGCTTCAAAAATAACCACAGTAGTTGTGTTATTGAATTATTGGTTTGGGGTTAGGTCAGTGGTGTTCCATTGTGTTTTCTGGAAGTATGTATATATAGATATTACACTAAAAATTGCTTACAACATTCCTCATCATCCACCACCAGCACCAAATGCACTTATTTGCATATGCCTGAAAAATAATTATTGTCTCTTGATATGATAGGCTCATTACATACTACTGTGTTATATATGGTAACATATTTTCATACCTTACTTGCGTGATTTGACCTTTCAGATGTTGTCCTTCTCCATTACACTATAAAGAATCCTTTAACCTTTGTGTTCTTAGGGATTATTGATGTCAAGCTGCTCAGGCCAAATTAATTGAGTCAGCATGTTTTGGCTAACTCAACAATAACTCTAAAACTAATTTGCAGTTTAGGAACAGGTAAGGATTTTATTTGTTGCACTGTGTAAATAATGCTGTGTAGACTTCAAATGCATACAAATAGGAAAACAGTGTGGAAATGTGTTTAATTATATTATGGTTTTCTGATAATACAGAAAGTTTGGAATTCAAGTGATACAGTTTATCGGCTAACTGAAGTCATTAGAGAAGCAAGCTTTCGGGATGTTGCAGATCCCTTCTTCAGGATTTAAGTTTGAAGAAGGGATCTGCGACATCCCAAAAGCTTACTTCTCTAATGACTTCAGTTATTCAATAAACTGTATCACTTGAACTCCAAACTTGCTGTATTCATTGATGGCTGATATGGTACAGCAATCTACTATCGGTATCTGATCATGAAATTGTTGTCCACTTGGGCACCACAAACTGAAGGTGCCATAGTTTAAATGGAAGGTTAACATTTTTTCCAATGGAGCCTTCCAGCTTTGATATGAGCCTTAGCTGCATCTCTCAAGCTCCATCAGGTTGGATGGGAAGCATTGGGGCACAACCATTTTAAGATCTCTCCATTGCCTCTAGCAACGAAGCCTCCAGATTTGACATGATTACTGAGTAAAAGAAAACATATTGATCACATGATTTGGAACCATGTTTGTTAAGAATCATCACTGATTACCCAAGCTATATGTGGCAGATTCCTAACCTGCACTGAGTGTCCACTGCTGGCTCTCAACATTTTACATTTGAATGGTATACCCAGCATGGGCCATATGCTAGAGAATGTTTATCAGATATGTAGGTAAGCAGGAATGGGTTAAATAATAAAAAACAGTACATAAAATATTTGTGTTGTACACTACCATAAAACACTCTGAAAGTTGGAGAATTGATAGGAGTGCTCGATGCAACAAAGTGTTTATGACCTTGACCATGATACCATAGAAAATTGCTTCCCCCAAAATGAGCAGGTGTGAGGTAGTACAACAGCTTTTAACAAAAATGATATCAGAAAGAGGAGCATTCTATAATGTTCACACCATACTGCAGTTCAGCGGCGGCAAGCCAAAATGCTGGAACAGTCCAAAGCCCAAACCACAGGCACAACCACAAACAGTTTTTTTGCAGTAACCGTGGGGACTCCTCTACACTTCACCCAGCCCTGGCCATCTCCCGGGCACCACTCCAGTGGGAAGAGGCCATCCCACTTCTCTCTGGCTGTGACCAATAGGCAATGGGCACAGCATTGGAATCCTGACACAGTCATACCAACTGAATGAGGATCACAGAGAACAGGAGCAAAACTCTCACGCTGCCTTTTTCCTCCTGTAGTGACCTGAGACAATACAAAAGCATTGTCCAAATCTCGGTAAATTGTAACCCTAAGATTTTTTCAATGCAAGAAGAAGGTCTATCTAAACTCTGTTGTTAAATTAACAGGGTCTGCTGCTTTGTGTTCTTAAAAAAAAATCATCCATTTTGGAATAACATAACAAAATGAGGAAAAAGTGATGTGCTTTGAATACTGTCTGGGTGCACTGTATGTATTTTGAGTTCTGCTGTCATTTAAAAATGCCTTAACAAATGTATGTTTTATCTCATATGTTGGTCAAATTATGATAAGACTACGGGCTTACAAGTCTTACCCCAGAAATCTATACTCATAATGCATTTTCAGCAAGGGTTTTTATTGTGGGTGGATCAAAAGAACCCTTACCGAATTTGTAAAACCAGACGGGAAGGACAAAGCTGCCTAGACCACCAGTCTACCATAGGCTACATGAGTTGTGACCTTGGACTAGTGGACGGAACACTGAGCTGGGTCAGTGTACAACAATTCTCCCCACACGCCATTTTACTGGAAGCGGTTGTTGGGATAACAATATCCCCCTTTACGGGGATGAGTTTAAACCAACAACCCCTCAAGAAAGTAATTGATCAGGTGTTCGTTTTTAATTAGTTGCGCTCCTCAATTGGTTCTGACCTGTGCTTTCCCCATTCTATCTCTCTCGTTCATGGAAACATCATGCAACATCCATGAAGATGATGTCACCGTACTAATTACAAAGGTAGATTCCTGTTTTATGTCCATCGCCATGCAGCTGAGTCATTTTCTGCATCTTAAGCACAAGGTAATAAAACATGAAGGCATGCGTACCTTCACTGCCTTGTAACAGAGTCTAAATTGAACAAAGTACCTTTTGTTAACCAATCAAAACCAATCAGACAATAGAAAGCATATGTTCTATATTAAACCTTTTTTTTTTTTTTGGCTTTTCGAATTCTTTGAAAGATATTAAAGGGAATGTTCTGACAGCAGAAGACATCTGTCTTGGTGATAGAATTGCCAATTCTGCACTCATTGCGGCAAAAACCTATAAAGTTTTACATCCTGATAGGTGATAAAAACAGAAGGGAATGGAGTTGGGATTTATCTGGATTCTGTTGTTTAATACAGCCACAAAAAGAAGAAAGAGGAAGGCTTTTTGTGGTAATGTACCCTTACTTAGTAATTACGTTATTTTACTATAACCAGAAATCAGAATTAAACATTACAAGCATTCAAATGCTGATTGGCAGATGAGACAGGAATGGTTGTAGTAATTATAAAATTCACTGTGCCAATAAATATTTCTTAGTTGGTTTACAATAACTGTTTACTGCTCCTCTCCACGCAGAGAGCCAGTGACTCAAAATAAGATTGTGCAGAAGGATGAAGAAAGGGTGCAAACAGAAAGCAGAAGGGGTCACAAATATAGGATGAAGAGGATTCTATTTATCATCATGGTTTGGTAACAAACAATTCATGCTATGTGACCTAGATGGTCTCTCAGTGACTAAATTGAGTTCATAGAGATCAGCAGCTAATAATTCAAACACAAATACAATCCTAAAGCTTGGTAGACTGACTGACAATCTTAAAGCTCGGTAGACTGACAATTGTTTGCAAACTAACTATATCAGTTGTAGGAAAATGTTTTGTTTTTGTCTTTTTTGGCCACAAATATTTCATACATAACTTTAAATAGAATCATTTCACTTCAGTTATATTTACTCTTATATCTTACTTCTTGTAATGTAGTACCACAGTGAAATTTATCGGAGCTAGAGAGTGCATTTTCAGCCGTCATACATCATATTTCTGAAGTAGTAGGTAACTTTTATTACAGCAAATTAGAGTTATGTCTGCTCCTGCTTGATTTGTGCATAAAGTAGTGCATAAAGTAGACCTAAGCCTAAACTGTGTGACATTCAGTTTGCTGCAGTATGGTATATCAAAAACAAGTGCCTTGGATTTTTTCTCTCTTTTCAAAGTTCCGTTCTACTGATGTTCTCCAGCATGCTTCAACCACGTTCTGAATTATTGCACTGGCTAAAGAGTCGATACTGTTACTATTCTAGACCAGCCTTCTGACAATGGTGGATCATGATTGTTCACACCGCGGCTTGTAGTCTTTACCAGGGTTGCATGTGACCTGGGGCAAACCAAGGACACATGTTGGAGACTAGTGATGATCGCGAATATTCGGATTCCGAATATTAATCGCGAATATCGTCAATTCGGAAATTCGCGAAGATGGTGAATATATTGCCGAATATTCGCAATTCCGGATATTCGGTATTTTTTATCCATTACACTTCCCTCTCAATGTGAGTGGACGAATGGGAAGGCTGCAACAAGAGCTTAGCAACACCATCAACAGATTTTTTAATGAATATTGGGGTGATGCGAATATTGCGAAAATCGCCACTTTTAAAATTCGCATAAAAATTCGCACCATGTTAAACATATATTGCGCGCGCGAAATTCGCAATAAACTGCCGATATTCGCAATAACAAAAAAAAACCCCCGAATATTGCCGAATGCGAATATTTTCCGAATGTTTTCCATAAAATTCGCGGCATGCCGCGAATACGAATGTTGCCTATGCCGCTCATCACTATTGGAGACCTCAATAAAAGGGCCACCAAGAATTAAGGGAATACTGGTTTTGAAATTTAAAGCTTACATCTTTAACTATCCATCTCTTTTTTCTTCGTTACTCTCTCCGGATTTGGTTGACCCACTTGATTGACCAGTCACCCAAAATAATTTCTTTAAACCTTACCTTTCTGACACCACACACTCATTAACATTGGAAATTTCTGATCACAGCTTTATTAAATAACACAATTATCAATTATGTTAATTGTGAACTTGAAACATTTATTCACAGAATATTTAGTGCTCTTGACAGTTCCCACGATTACTCCATTTTCCAAACATCTCCATACCTGCCATAGTTACAAATACTGTCTCCATTTTAATCAAATAATTAATAATCAATAAATAAACTCTTATTTAAAACATTTCTGTGATGCTTTACTCAATAAGACATCTCCCTCTTCCTGGAAGTTGTCCTGTGTTTTACAAATTGGGAGCCAGATCCAGCCCGTTTTAATCTGGTCGTTTGTCCGGACTCCCTCTGCTTGTCATAGCATACATACATTGCATACATGCCTAGAAACATCCAATTGTTGCTAGGGGATGGCGCAGTGGCGCTCTCATGAAATAACGCTGTGGGTTTATTCTCTAAGAATTATCTACCCTCATTGCAAGGAATGAGCGGAGGGCAACCAGAGCTTCTTATCACCAAGGTCTTTGCATATTGACTAAAATCTGGCAGGTACATTTTTTAAGTGTCATTGGGCACATTTTGTTTATATAATTTATATATTTATACAATTTATATATTTAAAAATGTTCATTGATACAATTTTCTTCCAATAATTATTATGCCGGGCAGCCATTACAGGCTCTTAGAAAGGTAAAACATTGTTGCACACAACTGTCAGCAACGATCACACAGTTACAGTGATACTAGTGGCCAGAAGGGTCCTCAGTAGGTGTATGGGGCCTGGGCAAAGGTCGCAGTGTTAAATTGGGTCAGTATGAGGGTGGGTGTAGGTGTGCAGTTCTCAAATCAAATGTCTTATGCTGTTAGTCTGGCTACTCATTTATGAAGATATTTTGGCCCACAATATAGAAAGTTTGCACACCCCAGCCCTGAAAATATATGCCAGGTCATGTAGTGATGAGTATTTCCTCTGATACCTAGATTCCTTACAAACATGCCCTGGAATTTTGTTTAGACAGAACACCTCTTCCTGCATAAGTAATATCCATGGGGAGCACTGGTTGACCTTTCCATCATATTACCGGTTATCAGCATCTCCTAAACAGGAGATGAAAAATACATCTTTAACATTTCAGCTTTTGTTTTGTCCTCTACAGGACAAACTCTGTTTTCTAATTATCATTTAGAGGTCCTGCATTATCTGATGTCTTTGTCTTAGAGTTTTATCATTGTAAATTTGGGATTTAAAAATTATTAGCAATTCTCTTTTGCTTAACCAACAGTTTTTTTTTTAAAAAATTTCGACTTTTCATTACATTCTTTATATTACATCAATGCAAATTTCACACCCCCAACCTCAGGGATGTTAATGCTTTTCCTCTTATGTCTTATCTTAACTCAAACATCATATTAGGCCATATCGGTTTCTTTTTATCCCTAGAAATTTGTTCCCATAGGGAATGTACTTGTGAAAATATTTTGTTCTAAATGCCCTTTTTAGTGCCAATCTTTATTTAACAGTACACGTTCCTTATCTTCAAGATGAATTGATTTACTAAGTAGTTTCAATTTTGCAGTTTTTCTTAAAGCTTCTAGTTGTTGCAGATCCCTAGTCAGTACTTTTTTGAAAACTGACTCAAGACGGTCATATTATGATAACTGTCAATCAAAATGGTAATGCAACACAGTTCAAATATGTATAGAAATGCTTGGAAGAAAGATATCTTAAGCAGCTTACTTCTGGAAGTTTCTTCCAGCATGACATCGCTAACCATGAACCATTTGTGAACATTAGACTTAGTTTAGTTCACTGCACAAATTATCACAAGTACCATACAAAATGGGATGTTGGTGTCAATGAGCCATTACGAATATGTCCTACAAAATTGACATCATTCTTATTCATTAACATAGCCAGATGTTCCATGGCATGGATGCACTTGCTTCTAATAGCATACCACAACAACCATAATGTAATAAGCAGTAAAATAATATAAACAAAATGGATACATCGAAACATGCTTACTTTATGGTAATACCAAGTAAGTGGGCCCTGTAAGTGTGTAAGCATTGTAAAAGAATAACTCAAGACCATATCAATATGACTGATCCAAGGAACTAATAAAAGACAGTTGTAATGTGCCTGGGCCCACAATCCCAACCAACACCACATGAGATATCCTGGTTACAGTTTTTTTGTGTAACCCCAAAAAACAAGCCATTGGTCAGTATCAAAGGCCAGTCAAAAATCCCCCAGTACAGATGAATAAAGCAGGAGATATGCTCAGAGACAATCCAAAGTCAGGGCAGGTAGAGTTCAAGCAATGTCAGAAATGAGGTTGGGTCACTGCTGGCAACAAAGACACTTGCAGATAGTCAGGTAAGCAAACAGTAGCACACCCAAGCAAATTGCTATACAGAGTCTAAAACCGGCAATGGTGTGAAAGACAGATCCTCATTAAATGGGCAGATTGGCCACATTGTGGCACTAGAGGATTGGTGAAGAATTATCTGTTGTATCTCCTGCACTTAAGATTGAACATGTCCACTTGGACTGTACTGTGCTAAACATATCCACATGGTCTCTGGGAATACTGTTTTAGCCAAACAGTAGTTCATCCAGAATGGATCCCTCTGCCAGAGTCGGGAGGCATGTCTGCACTGTGTTGAACACATCTGTATAGTCTCTGAAATGCCATTTGTATTGATGAGTAGCATACGCAATATTCATATTTGCAAAATTCGTGATCTCCAGTCATTAAATCGGCACCTGTACATGCGCAATGCATGGTAGTTACGAATACTGTTGTAAAAAATCTCGTGATTACAAGATATGGCATTATCTTTGCGAATTCTAGAAGTGCCGATATTCGCACTCATTTTATGTGAGCAACACATGTTAAGCATACCCAAAAATGTTTACATTACAGACAATGGGCATGTGCACATGAAAATTAATGTAAACTGTTGCAATCATAGGTGTGAACCAGATCTTAAAAAAAAAAGTAATATTTTACAGCTTATCGTCCTTAAGTGAAGTGGGTGTATTTATTTTTACTTTTCAGGCTAAGAACTGTTTTAGCAAGTATGGAAAATACTTGCAGACCATTACAGAGTGATAAGGTCATTGTCATTTCTTGTGAGCTTCATTGAAAACAGGAGGCATCTTATTTTCTGGTGCAATCCAACCATGAACAAGGGCAAACCTCCCTAGCGCACTGCCCATACCGTGCTGTTTTTAACAGCATGGTACGGGCAATCACGGCAGTGTACACAGTACACTGCCTGCAATTCCCCCCCTCCCCCCGCCTCTCTCCACACAGCCGGCATCATTAATGATGTCAGCTGTGTGGGCTGGAAAGCCGGAGCTCCTCCATTAACATGGAGGGCTATGGCGCCGCCCACCTCCCGCCCCCTTCCGCGTCACCGTGACGCGATCGGAAAACCCCGGAAATGCTGCAGCTGGTAAGAGAATCGCCGTAGCTTTCCGGGGATATGCGGCATGCACGGGAGCCCAGCTCATCCAGAGTTTGTTCTTCACACAAACTCTGGACGAGCTGGGCTCGTCACAACCGCTAGGGAGGTTAATGACATTATACGTTGATGAAACAAAGAACCAGGAAGAGGGGACCTAGAATGAGTGTCCTTTAGACTCCAGGAACCCAGGATGACTTTGCTTGCCGCAATCTCAGGTCTTAATCTTAGGTGATGTGGACTTTATGGGGGTAAAGCATGAGCTTCCTTGAATGGCATTGAGGTAGTGGAATATTTTTGTCGACAAACCTCTTTTCTGTGTATGTAAGCACACAGTGGCTATTGAGAACACTTTCCGTGTAAAGCATTTAGCGTTGTTGTCCTGTTTCACTGGCAGCCTTCCAAATTTTGCATAATAACTATAATTACATGTAATGACAAATGTCATTTTTATCTACATTTCAGATGCTGATTTTTGTTATTTTGTTCATAATTGTACTTAAAAGCTGAGCTTCAGGAAAACAACTAACTACCCAGCAGAAGAACATTACGTATCTGTCAAAGGATTTGCAGTATTGTGATCTGGGCAGTCCTACTGTGCAGTATAGGATGTCCACTGAGACAATTTGAATTGATTTGGGGTGTTTTGAGGGTGCATTCAATTAGTGACGTTTTGCTCAATTAATTCAAGTTTTTAAATAATGGAGATCCATGAAAATAATACATTTGCTCAATCTGTGTGTAATAATAAATGCAATAGCATATGTCTTTTGATTCTTTAAGTGGTTGTCCCGAGTTAGTAGAAATACACTTGGGACATCTTACACATCTGATGGGGGCATCGGACAGTGTCATCAACAACACCAAAGGGACGGGCCTTCCATTGACACATGTAAAGGGAGGGGGGAGATTTTTTGTTTTTTAAGCCCTCGGTGTGTGACTAGTAGTACATAAGCCATTAACCCTCTGAGCGTTTCATGGTTTTGAGGGTTTTTTCAAAACCATGCCACAGCACAATGTGCTCCGCCGCGATTGCCAGCTCAGCTGAGGGATGTAAACAAAAGTCCGGCGTCGCTGGAGACGCCGGACTTCTGCTGATAGAAAGCGACGCCCCTCCAGTTTGACGGAGGTCTATGGCGCCGCCTACCCCCGCCCCCTTCGCGTCACCGGTGACGCGATCGGGGGCGGACCCGGAAGCATCGGCATACATGCCGATGCTCCCGACCGCCGTCAGAAGACGGCGAGACCTCGGGCGTTCCTCCGGCTAACTCGGGCTGAGTTTCATGATGCATGACACTCAGCCCGAGTTAATTCGGGGAGAACGCTCAGAAGGTTAAACACCCAGTGCCAAAAAGTGAGTGCACATTAGTGAACCACACAAAAACACATGGATGTTCTTGAGTGTCCAGCTCCTTAAGGAGCAATGGTCTCCTGGTAGGGGTGCCAATGGGTCAAGCAGCGGAAGCAACCGTGCCCTCGAATGTCCCGTTTCCTAAGTGACCATAACTGGAGTCTAGCCTCACAAGTACTAGGGACTAAGTGAAAGCCTCTGAAGAGGACTCCCTCAATGGGCCCCCTCCAAAGATGGTCCCCCAACTTGGAGTGACTGCCAGGCTGGAGCCATAAACAGTAACACCCCACCATGTTCCAGGGTTTAAGGCCCGAAAGATGAAAACACCCATGTAAGTGTACAAACCAGCGTGTATAGGGGTGTGGGGGGAACAAACAACATAAAAAATGTATTAAATAAATAAGTGTCCTGTGCTGTGCTATAAAATCCCTCAGGTTGTGTACAAAAGCCTGCCCCCCGGAGGCAGGTGCATAAAAGAGAGGGGCATAGTGTAAAAAATTTGCCTTTTGTTTTACCTGGGAAAGGCCCCCAATGAGCCAAATCAAACACTGGGGAGAACTACGCTATACCTGTAACCTACCAATTACCCCTCATGAAAGATCCAGGACATGAGAGACACTCAACCATGCCCCTTCAGCAACCAAGTCAAACTAGGAAATGAAGGAGTTACCCCCTTACATTCCCCTTACCAAATGGGATACCTTAGTCCCCCCCCCCTCCCTTCATGAAAAGGAATTAACATAACCCACGAGGAACTGATACTACACTTGACCTTAGCCAAAATGCAGAGAAGCAAAGGGCGGGGGAGATAGGTTGGGGAATTTAAACAGATCTTTTTAGAAGGTTGTTAAATTGAAATAGCGCCCAGAGAGTTAACCATGTCTTAGGTAATTACATTTCCCATCTAATCATTTTGTATTTCAACTTTTATGCCTACAATGTTATAAAAGCAACTTTTTGAAACCAGAATTTAACTGTGAAAGAAGTCGGCTACAGTATAAGTTGGTCAACCCAGTCTTGGTGTATACCCACAAAATCCTGATGTATTCTGCTACATCTGTGGAGAGTACATAGTTTAAAAAACACAGAAAAAATATTACAGACTTTGTGCATGGAATATACACGGCTTATTTTGAAGTACAGCTTGGAGACCAGAATTAAGGCCCCCATACACAACTAGATTTTTCGTTCAATCAACTTAATTCAATAAATTTTTTCTGTTGATTGATTAAAAATCTATGCCAGCCCACATGGTTAGATCAACCTAAAACGATAAAAATTTGGAAAAGTTTTGATGAAAATCGATCGGACATGCTGGAAAATTTTAATCGGTTGTATTGAAATTCAATTCCGCTCTCAGTCGATCCAAAAAAATTTGATAAAAAATCTGTTACTACAGTTGGCATAGATAACAATGAATCACCAATTTTCCTGATCCAAAAATGTATCTTTTTAAGTTGATTGAAAGGAAAATCTAGACGTGGGGGCCTTAAGTCTTTGGCTCTATATATGGTTTGAAAACGTGTGTGGAGCACCAATGACGAGGTAAACTCATATTAAACTATTAAATAGCTCACAAACTACAGCCAACCAGACACAATTATATCATATTCTTAATCAGAACTATAATCTTAATATACAATATCACTGGCACCAATATCATTGTATACCTGTGGAATCATTCATGTAGCTGGGAATAATACCAATGGT
>CM070043.1:9357612-9382919 GCA_036250615.1 Ptychadena robeensis
TGGACAAACTTACAAAATCAGTGAGGGGTCAAATAATTATTTCCTCCACTGTATATACATGGCAGAACCTGGGACTATATTCATAGAACAGAGGTCAATGACAAGAGACAAGTGTCCCCAAGGGGTTACCTTGTAAGAATAGGATTCTCACTTTCCCTAAAAAACAGAATCAAAGTGGAATCAAGTGGAAATCATCTACATATTACTATGATTAAATTGGCTTTGAAAACTGGTCTTGTCTATCTGAATAATGTTACAAAGGTTTTTTTTTTATGTTGGTTACTGAACACTTTTCCTTAACCAAAATTGCCCAAATTATTCTAAAGCTAGAAACATATGCTGCTATTCCTAAATTGAATAAAAAAAAACATTTTATAAAGAAGTTTGCTTAAAGAGATGTAAAGAATAGCCAAAAAATCTCAAACAAGCACACATATTTCAGGAATCATAAATTTCCCTCTTAATCAGGGCTGGTAATGACTGGTAGAAAATCCCATTCCCTTACTGAATTCCCTACCATTAACAGCACTCACACCATTAACCCCTACTTATTGAACAATAATATTGTCATTCTAGGCTTCCTCACCCAAAGGGTCCAGAAGATAGCTGGGGGAAACTAATAACATTGTTTGATATGACAATTCAGGGTGCAGAAATTAAAAAATTCACTCAAATGTTTAAAGGTCAACAGACAACTTAGGGCTTGTCTCCAATGCAACAAAATCCCCATGTTTTACTTGCCCATTTCTCTGTTTTTATTTGTATCCAACTTTGGAAAAACTGTGATCCGACATGTATGTATATTCCCGGCCGATCAAATTACTTTGGATGGGGAGGCAGTCCCCACACAATGTGTGCCCGCCGATCCTCTGAGGGGTCGGCTGCAGCGTGACAAAGTCATCATGCTGCAGTCCGTCCCTCATCTATCGAGGGAGAATCACATCGTGTAAGCCTACCTTTAGGCTTTTAGGATTCAAAAAGTATGTTATAGAAAAATCTATAACACTCTACCAGACAGGCCTGATTGGTGGATTGCTGCAGAGATGGTTGTCCTTTCTGGAAGGTTCTCCTCTCTCCACAGAGGACCTCTGGAGCACTGACAGAGTGACCATCAGGTTCTTTGTCACCCACCTGACTAAGGCCCTTCTCCCCCGAATGATCAGTTCAGATAGCCTGGTGGTTTTGAATTTCATCTTAAGGATGATGAAGACTACTGTGTACATTGGAACCTTCAAAGCAGCAAAAATGTATCTGTTACCTAACTGAAGAGCTGTTTTTTTTTTTAATTTACAGATCACTGTGACCCAGTCATGTTAGTAGTTTGCTATCCAAAACATTGTGGGCAGGCCTGATCTATAACATAGAAAAAAATCTTATATGTTCATACATAGCTGTTGGATTTAATAGAAATATTCAAAAGTCAATGAACATTTCTTTGTACATACTACTGCAAAATAGAGAAGCTGTATACTTCTATCTGGATGAAGAGTGAATAAGGACAGTACCAGAAAAACATCCATAACTTCCTTCTGATTTTCCCGAAGATACGAAATACTGTGGCAGGTAGGAGGAAAGAGATCTCCCAGAGGTGAGAATGGAATTGAATTGTTCCTCAATGGTAACCATGTGTGGGATGGTCCCAAGTAGGTAGGCACTGTGCCAATAGTAAAGTCTAAAATAGACAAATCCAATTTCTGTAGTACAACATTCCTGCACACCTGGTCACATGTACTGTACATATTTGTTTTTTCTTAACAAAAGGATACCTCCTGTGTACTTTCTTCCCCCTTCAACTCATTCTACTGATGGGTAGTGATGGCGCGAACCCAGAATTTGATGTTCGCGAACGGCGGACACAAACATTTGCAAAAGTTTGCGAACCCGGCGAACCGGCGAACCGCCATAGACTTCAATGGGAGGCGAACTTTAAAAAACAAAGGGACCCTTTCTGGCCACAATAGTGTTGGAAAAGTTGTTTCAAGGGTCTAAAAAATTTTTTCACGCAATAAATCCGCACGAAGGATTTCTACAATGATAGTCAATGGGATTTGAGCTGGAGAGCACTAAACAACATGGTTGGTAAATGCCTGTGTGAATTCCACCTGAAACAACCTGTGAAGATCTGCTTTCCACTATGCCTACAGCTTAAAAGGTGAATTTTAATTTTATGGAGGGCACTGGTGGAGATGGACAGTGTGGAGGACACTGGTGGAGATGGTCAGTATGGCGGACACTGGTGGAGATGGACAGTGTGGAGGACACTGGTGGAGATGGTCAGTATGGTGGACACTGGTGGTGATGGTCAGTGTGGTCGATGTTCGCCGCGAATAGTTCTCTGGCGAACAGTTCGGGCCATAACTACTGATGGGACCTTTTATGCCTCAAACTATGGTGGGAAAGTGAACACTCCTTTTCAGCAGCACTAACCCACTACCGGGGTACCTTGAGGAGCATACCTACCATAGCTGGAGGAGCTATCAGATGTGAGATGCCGGCCGATGCCTGGCTCTCCCATCTGAACTGTGTATTTACCTATGCCAGCAGAACTCAAAGCCTTGAACTGGCATAGGCAATGAAGAGAGAGGGATAGATGAACTGGCATCTATACTTCTCTCTTGTCCGTGGGAACTGCAATCACTCTGCAGCCCACACGGACACAGTAACAGCTGATCGGCAGAGGGAGAGTAGGAGACAGCCCAGTCCCCCCCCCCCCTTCCTGCAGATAAGTGTGGAGATGACGTGTTCTGCTGAGTGTACTGCTGCTAGTGACACCTACTGGCTGATTTGAATATTGCATTCATTGAATTCATTGCATTAACCCAATTGATGTGAAAACTTATTAAATCTTTTTTTTTCTGGTTTTCCTGCCCTAAAAACTGGGCGTGTCTTATGGTCCGGTGCGTGTTATAGTCCGAAAAATACGGTTATTCCACTCGGTCCTTTTTAAATTTCCATTTCAAAAGATTGTAGTTATATTCTGTTTTAAAGTTTTTGGTAGATTTCCTTTTTTTACGTTTCTTCTAGAAATACTTTTCTCCTAGTAAAACTAGAAAAGTTCAGTTATTCACTGAATAAATGATGTCTTCCTTTGTTTTATTATTTCAACCACACATAGTTGAGTGTGTTTACGAAGTCAGCGGGATGCTAGAATTATGATCCCAGCATCAGGTATGTGTGTGTCACCTATTGGAACTGCTGCTAAAGCTGAGAAAATGATATAGAATCAAGAAGAAGAAGCTGTGGCACAGATTGGCCAGGAAATGGTGCTAGTGGGATTATCCTTGTTTTGGAGGAATAGCTACGTATGTGGATTTAGAGGCTCATAGAGATCATATATTCATCTCTTTTCTATTTTTATTTCAGAACACCCTTTTCCAAATAGATATGAGGGCTTAAGCCATAAATCTAGTATACGATCAGTATCATTTGTTTGCTATATACAAACGTATTGTGTGTTTGACCCTGGAGGTGGAGATGGATCACATCATTTTGGAGGGCCACAGGAGCAGACTCGGGGTGCAGGACCACAGCAGCAATGAAGCTGGTCAAAATCTTCACTAGTGCCTGGACATCACCAAATGTGAACAGCCCCTGATGTCAGGAGGGGGCTACTATGGAGACTTATACTATCCAGGGTACCCTGCTGGTGGCAGTGTGCTTCTGCTTACACAGTCTGCAACAGAGGGAACTTTTGTGCTTAACCCTGGAGGTGAAGATGGATTCTGCCTGTTTGCAAGCCATTACAGCATTTTGAAGGACCACTGGAGCAGACTCAGGGTGCAAGACCTCTTGTCTTGTGGTGCAGGACCTCAGGAACCATTAGGATGGATCGAAATCTTGACCAGGGCACTACTCAGCTCTTTTGTACTTTACCAAAACCCCTCCTAACAATTAAAATGAAGACAGAGATGTAACGTTTTAATGAATATGTTTAAGTGGAAATAAATAAAACATGGCCGCAGCCTGTAATTAAAATATTACATAATAGGGTGGGAGAACCCAGACAGTGCCACCGAATGCATCTTTCCATCACCACTGTACTACCCACCAGCCTTTTAGAACAACATTAGTAAACATAACAGGGGCTTAAGCCCCACTCTAAATCTCAACCAAACATTATTTGTAACTTGACATGCCACCTTTATAAACTTTAAACTGGTCCCACTGGACTGCCAAGCATCCGCCATGCTGTGACAAAAGAAAAACAAAGCAGCAAAATAATGCATACAAAAACACAATAGCAATAACACCTAACTGAAAACACATGACCAAAGAATATGGAGGGAGGGTGGGGTCCTCTGGCTATAAAACTTCTAAAAGCCCTCCCCTTCCTGGATTCTCCCACTAACCACCAACGTGATGACATCCAAAGACCAGTCCCATTTGGTCAATTTGCCCTCCTCGTAATTTTCCAGTCCATGTTCCAGGAAATACATCACTAGTGGCTGGATGTCATCAAAGGTGAACAGCCTGTGATCTGGCCACCAGCAGTTGGTACCCGGGGTAGTACAGGTCCTCACACCAGAATTTTATCCTATGCTATGTTCATGCCATGTAATGCCCTCACTGGCCAACGTTATTTATTAAATTGGCTTTATTTGAGCTCAGGTTGTACTGGACACTCCCCTGCCTGCGACTGGTCCATATAAGTAGAAACATTTCACATGATGAGCCCAGTAACTTTTTATTCCTCTCAGCATGCTGAATATTGTGAACTGGTTGGCTTCCCTTACCGTTTCTTCCTCTCACAAAAAAAATGGCCACAATAACTTCAAAAGGCTGATGCCAGGTCAATGTCAGGTAATTACACTATTTGCATATAAAAATCTAATCAATTATTGTATTCATGAATATTGATCTTCATAGGTATGATAATTTACTGTATGAATACAAGATTTTTCCAAAATTTTATTTTTCGTTATGTCCATAATTTAATTTCATTGTCAGCTTGACCACTAGCAAAATTTCACAATTGCCTACACAAAAGTATTTCAGTTGTTCAAAAATAAAGTTTTTCCATTGGCTTTCAATTCTCAGAGCTCTCTTCCGCATCTATCGTATGGGAGACTTTGTCTTTTCAGTGCTTGACAGTTTTTGATGCAAGGAGCCGAGAGACTTCTTGATAAGGCAGAGGTCACATGGCTTGCATAGGACAAAAAGTAAGTTGGTCTCTTGACAGATCTTTATAGGGGCCATTCACACAGGCAGTCAGGAACATGGCATTCCACTTGCCAAATCCCTTGAGGCCATGACTGCCTGGTGAAGGCGAAATGCCTGGGTTTTTCCCAGCCAGGCATATGGGTGAAAGTCCAGGGGGAGTTGGCGGGAATGATCAGCGGCACCGGTGGAGTCAGAGTCAGCGAGTCAAGAAAAATAAGATGTGAAGTCGGCCTCTTTCTGAGTAATGACATCGCTGAAGCAAGGAGGCGTGGAACATGGATGCTGATATGGAGACCCTTGTGGATCAGGCAAGAAGGCATCTGCACGGTGCCGATTGAATCCACTGGCAGCTTGCAAATCCCCTAGACCACGACGAACACATCGGGCACCACCATCAGATTCGGATAATATGGAGGTGGTTCTCATTTCTGTTCTGTCTGTTTCTCAGGCTACTTGGCAGGCATATTCGCGGGTGTGGCATCATTGGATACGTCAAGTGGAATCTTCCTTTTGGGTGCCTGCCTCGGACAAGGCAAGGCTGGATGTTCTGCTACATTTAGTCTTGGAACTTTTTTTCCTCCAGCAGATCGGTTGCCATGGTCAGTCCTGTCTTTTAAAAAATCGCAACGTGATTACATAATCGCGAACATTGCAATGAATGGGATCGCGAAATCGCAATAAATCGCATCGGATATCCGATTGTATATTCGTGAATATTCGCGAAATGGCGATATTCGAGCAAAGTTTTCGAAAATCGAATATTCAAGCTCAACACTATGATACATAGAAGCCCATGACCTGTCGGTTGCTGGGCCAGTTGTTCGTAGGGAAGGTGAGGTGTACTTTTAAAAACTGACCAGACGGACAAGGGGTTTGTGGTACAATTGTTTGAGATAGGAAGTGAACTGTGCCTGGTGTGCTGTTTTGATGTTTACATGTTGCTGTTGTTAATTTGTTGTTAACATTTTTGGCATTTCTCATTTGACCATGAAGCGCTTTGGTTTTCCAGACGGGTGGTTTAGAAATTCACTGGCTCGGCATGCGTGGGCTTCACTGGTCACAACTTGTTTCCCGGTTTGCACTTGCGCTGGCGTTCTGTGATCCCCTTCAAGGTGATCAATCGGTCCTGCATTAAAATCAACATGGCTGTCACTAAATTTGTGAGGTATTTGGGAGGCATAAATTGTTGGAGATTGCTGCAGGTAATTTTCAGGGGGATGGTCCATCTGAGCGATGTAGGGTTAAGCTAGCCATACACGGGTAAATTCCTGTGCAATCGACCCCCGATCAATCACAGCGTGGTGACAATCTATGAGGATATGGCTATGGACACTGTAAATAGATGAGCAATATATATTTCATATGAGATTTAGGTGATTTTATTTTTATCTACTTAGAAAGTGAAACAGATCCAAAAAGGAAACTCGTAAAAATTTAAGAATATATTTAGCTAGATATATACTCTACATAGGGAAGTTTCATCCACAGAGTAGTTTAAATTTTGAAATAATGAGTGTGAATTCAGCTATATCACAAATATTCCAAAGCCATGATAGTTTCAATGAAGTCTGTCATGAATACTAATATTTTTACAAAGAGCTTCAAGCTTATGACCGCCTTGGTCACCCTGTGACTCCAGAGCCACCCTGTAGTTCTAGGGATGTCAATTAACACACAAGTTTAAGCCTGTCCGGAGACAAGTACTCATCCAAGAGTTGGAGAATCTTTATAAACTCTTTTAATTTGTTAAATATTCAAGACTTAAGCTTTTAACAACCAAAGTTTATTTTAACCTAATGACCTAATAGATAGCATTGTTCAATAAAATTCCTCAAAACATGATTAGCTTATGTTATTAAAATATATATATATATATATATATATATATATATATATATATATAAAATGTATTAGAAATTAATATTTAATAACATGAGCTAATATAGTTTTATAAGACATACACACACACACACAACAGCTGGTAGATAGATAGATAGATAGATAGATAGATAGATAGATAGATAGATAGATAGATAGATAGATAGATAGATAGATAGATAGATAGATAGATAGATAGATAGATAGATAGATAGATAGATAGATAGATAGATAGAAAGATAGATAGATAGACCCACAATAACAAACCTTTTAATACATGTTTTCAAGTACAGTCGATAAAAAATTGTAATATAAATATCCAGTTATTATTTTTGGGGGTCAGCAACCTGCAACTTTGAGTACAAGGTGCCTGGACTTGTGTAGCAGAGTCACATAGAAAGTCCAAGCCTGTCCAGGAGCTTCATCCAAAAGATGGTTACAGAGGGCTTCATTGTAGGTGCTCCCCCAATGTGAGGGTCCAATGTAAAAGAAGGGGGGAAAAGGAGACAATTAGCAGGGGGGGAAAGAACCTTTAGAGGATCTGTCATGAGACTATATTCGGGAAGTCAGAAAGAGTCTTTGGTGGTGACTCAAATGTTGTTAGGATAGTTGCTGGTCGTCAGATGGCCCTGGTTAATGGTCAGCTGTTTTGGACCAGCAATCTGTTTGATGAATCGGTAGGTGGAGATAATTTTCCTTACTGTCCCCACTCAGTGAATTCAAGGTCATGCTCTAAGGTGCTTTTGGATGTCCGATTACGTGGATACCTGGTCCAAGATATTCAGAATGGTAATCTTGATGGGTGAAGGGGTATCATAAAATAGGCTGGGCAGGGGCGCCCGTAAAAGTATTTTTATTTCTATATTTCTATTTGGTAATAGTTTAAAACAAGAAATGCATCAACGCTAAAAACGAGTGTTTCGTGGCACAACTTGCCACTTCTTCAGAATGAATGGTGTAGATATTTAGTCTTTGTCTGTAGTAGAGTGTTGTTCAGGGAGAAGAGAGGATTACTATACCTTTGTCTGTTGGAACAAATTTTTGTCACATCACCTGTTCCACCAACAGACTATTTGTGTTTACGTAGATATTGCACCCTCTTTGCAGCCTTATTTATTTACATACTCCAGTAGTCAGTGCTGTTTGTTGGAATATGTAGAATATGCATGTGCCTAGGGCCCCTGGACCGATGGGGACCCCAAGCTCCGCTGCATAAGCCCTCCACGCATGGGTTGGATCACAATCACGCCCATTAGGACATTCACTATATTTCTTCCTTCCCTTTGCCCACAGGAGGGGGTGGGGTGAGTTTGGGTGCAATGCAATGTGTTCTCTCTTTCCTCTACCTGGGGGGGGGGGGGGGGGGGGGGGGGGGGGAGAGTCGGGCACGATGTGGTCTCGCATTGGGACCCCAAAAAACTAGAAACGACACTGAAAGTGATAACTATATAGTCTGTATAATATGTGTAGCAATGGTCATGTGTAGTCTCTAATAGAAGCCTGTGTATCACAGCACTTAGAAGGCAAGGAGTAGTCACACTGTTACAGAAAGAACAATGACCATCATAGCAGGATCGTCCAAGATTATTTTAATGTTAACATTATAAATGAGATGAGGTTTTGTAATAGGGAGTATTTTTTTTTAGAACAACACAGCCCCTTAATATGTCATAAACTGGTTTACACATGGAGCATGCAGCTCTCCTGCAGTACAATTTATTTACACCACTTTAAAAATCAAAAAATATTTCTGCCAGGAATACATTTCCAATTAATTTGCAGCCCCACAGAAAATACAAGACACGGCATATAATGTACGTATATGTTCTGTACCTCCTTATGTTCTTTCCATGCCGGGGATTTAAAAACGGGTTTATTTAAACAAATTACCAGGAGGTGGGAAGAAAAGGCAATATTCTGGTCGGCTGCTTGAGGAGCAGTAATCACTTTCATGTCATTTAATAATAGCCTGTGGGACGCTTGAAATATATGTGAGAGCTCAGCTAGAATAAATGAAGCCTGGAAAGTTCTTTGGCATAAAACGGAGAGTATTTAAAGACCATATGCAATGGTACGTGACATTCTTGCAGTACCAGTCCTAACCATTTCACCACCAGGCACCGAAAGCTTCGTCCTTGGGGAAGGCATCAGGTATATGGTCCTTGTGTATTGACTGCTCATGGGGAATAGAAGAGAAGATCATATATCAAATGGTGGAGAATGCAGGTAACCTGTGTCATATGTCAGCACAATAGGAAGAACAAGGTTGACTTTTTTTCATTATTGTATTCTTCATTGTTTGTAGTGGTAGTGGACTCAGAAACGACTTGTTCTTCTTTCTCGGTTTTTACTTTTTGGCCTGTTCCCTCGTTTCACCCCCCTTTTGAATTATCTCCGCATTCTGCTCTCCATCTCCTTGTCTTTTCAGTGTCTCCATTCTGCAGATCTTCATCAGGTCCCTACGCTGTTTGGTTTCAGCCCAGAGAGCCAATAGAACATCCTTTGTGGGAGCCATAAATACAGATGTTAATGACAGCCGCTCACAGAGCCAGCCATAGAGAGGCTGAAGGAGACGTCATAAAACAGAATGATGTCTGAGGATACGACTCCCAAATTATGCTGGCTCAGTGAAATTCAGAGAATTTCTTATGATTTTTTCTCTGATGCTTCCAAAGGAGGAAACCCTTTCACTGCCTGTGGGTCGTATGATGCATCATTTGGCTGCGACCAGTGCCATCTGGCACTTCTACAAGGCTTCCATATAAAGCAGACTGTCCTATTTACTTACTTACACTTACTTTAAGTGTAAAGGGGAGAACTTCATAAACTTTATGCCTATCTACCAACACTTCAACTGCACTGGTCTAGCCTTTTGTCATTTTGTGTAATAGTTATCCTTCTATCTAATTATTAACCTCAATGTTACATGTCATACCAACACAGGATGGCATAGTAGTCTACGTCCTAGTAATACCCGCAAAATGATATGATCCCATGATTTCATATTTTAAACATACCCTATAACTTATATTTGAAATTTTATTATAGTAACTATTTTTAAAACATATACTTTATATCTGCCCTTTAACATATAGCATGCCAATCTTTTGCACTATTCAGCACTATATACAGTCAACTAAACGAAATAATTATTTTTCTCAATGTGTTAAAAAAATTATCCCATTTAAAAAAATAGTAATAATTTAAGGTGCTGGTTAAACCTGGCAAGACTGTTGTTAAGGAAATCAATGTATGAATTCCTGAAGCTTGCATTTATTTTCAAAAACACATTCTAAAGCTGAATATCCCCGTGCCTGTTGGTGTGATATAGAAATGCTGCTCTCTGGTAATGCGAGGGTTACCTACAGAGACTGTTCGTCAGATCAGGAGCAGAAATTTTATCAGAAACCTTGGACGCACTCGACGTGTAATGAAATATACTGGACGACTTTTAATTAGGGAATCTGGACATGGATTTTTGTATTAGATGAGTTTATAGGTATGTCACATCACGCGAATTTTTCACTTACGATTATACATGCATCAGAGGAACATGCTATACGTAATTCATTCTCCTCTTATGATTACATGCATGCATCGCTACGCATTTCAGCAATTAATGTTTCACCTGCCTGTAGTGTAACCCTTAATGTGCTTTGTATTGTGTGTACAATAATGCCTTTTTACAATATCATAGCTGGTTAAGAAATGGGGGGGACAGGAAATCATATTTATTATTAAAAAAACAATCCTTAATTAGTGTTAAATGCCTTAGATTTTATTGAAATAAAAAAATATATTAAGAACTAATAAAAAATAAAAATAAAAAAAATATATATACCCTCTTTTCTTCTCTGTCTATGTGTGTGTGTATATATATATATATATATATATATTCTCTCTCTCTTTCAGGTGTATATGATGACCATATGATATCTATTCTTTATGTATCTTGCAGTCCTTAATTTGCAATGAATGTAACCATGAGCTATTTATCAATAAATGTGTTTGCCTTTTTTAAGGAAATAAATTAAAGTAATTCTGCAAAATAATAAAGCACATACAGTGTATGATGCAGTCTGTCTCCAGCACATTCTTTTTTTTACCTTTCAGTTTTATGTAAGCCTTTTTCACAGTTTTCCTAAATTATTTGTCCATCTAAAGGGGGGCATAAACGATTTTTCTACTACGTTTGACTTAAAAAATAAATTAAAAAAAACGTAAATTTAAGCTAATAAGCAGTGTTGACCTTCAATATTCAAATTGCCAATGTATGGCTATTCGAGAATTCGTAAATCTCATGAATATGACGGCTGATATTCGGAATGTCGAATATTCATGAAATTATGCATTGGGAAGCTTATGGCCGTGCAGTGCGAATATATATTCGCAATGCAAAAATAAATGCCACATGTGACAATTCATTTTGAAGGTAATCACAATGTGTTTATAATTCCAAATATATTTTCACAAATATAAAATTTAATTTTTAGTATAATTATTCATGAAATATTGTGAATATGAATATTTATAATATTGCATTTATATAATGAATATTGAATATTGCCTATGCTGCTTATAGTGATAAGCAGCATAGGCAATATTCAATATCAGTAGAAATTGGTGTCAATCAGTAGGCAATCACTCTTTCAGAATAAATAAAAAATGTGTCACATCATGGTTCAAGTTTATATAGACATATCCTGAGTAGGTAGGAGACCCCCCTTTGCCACAAAGTAGGGTTTTAAAGGCGCTAAATATCAATATCATATCATTTAAAAAGTCCTTATTTTCAAATGGACTAAATAGTGCAATAATTCAAACACATATTTAAAATATATCATGGTTGGTGCTTTATCACTTACACCACCCAATCAATGATGACTAAGTGATTAAAACATTAAGTACTATCCATACAATTGCTATATCCCTTCAATGCGTTTCGCCATGTAATTAACACCTAGCTTAATTGAGCCATAATTACATGGCGAAACATGGCAGTCGCATCAACCAAATATCAAAATGATATGAAATCGCCTTTAAAGCCCAACTTAGTGGTAAAGGAAGCCCCCCCCCACCTGTGAGTTTCTACATAATGATTGTTTTAAGTGGATTTTAAAAAAACAACTATTTTGTCTTACCTGAAGCGATCAACCAAATGTGATGGAAATTAAACATAAAATTGATCAAGCAGTGATCGGACATTTTAGTTGACAGTTAAAGTATCTGGGGGGTTTTCTTGGTAATCTGATTGAATTTGTATCTGGTGGTACTATGGCACATGCTCACAGGGCTCTGGAGACAATCGATCAGTTTTGAATTGATCATAGGGTATTACGATCAATCAATGTTAGACTGACAGCTAATATTTTCATCGCAGAAGCCTATCGAACTGAAGATCAAGCAAACATTGATGTGTTTATGGCTACCTTAACTATACCTTCTCTACTGGGTGATGATGTTGCTGTTAAAGGATGACTACAATTCTTAAATAAACTGGAGGGAGTGTAGCTACCATAAAGTGTGATGTGTGTTATTGGCTCTAACATCATATGCAAATATATATAAAAGAAAATTAATGTAGACCACCAACATCCTTTTTTTCCAATATGACCACCAAAATCTAAAGACTTTTAGGTTGCATTGTAAAAGAAAATGTCTTAGATATTCACTTTGGGTTCCTGCTGAAATAGTGGCCATCCTAATCCCTTTAGGATTACATATAAGTAGGAGTGTTTTCAGAATTCTTACATTGAGCTCACATTGGCACCACAGATTTTTATATTAAAGATATGCTCATGGGATGTCATATTTGTTCACCATCGTAGTGCATCAAAATAAAATCCCAAGATCAGAATGTTGTACCATAAGATCCAATGACAGGCAGATACGCTGCTTCCAAATAAAAAAAATACAAATACATAAATACAAATATAGATCCATAATAAATGAAATGAACAATAATTAGAAGCTAGTAAGAATGAAAGGGCAGCTTGCTTCCAATAGAAAGATCTGCCACCACAAATCCAATGCTGTCAGCCACAGACTTCAATGATCATAAAGTAGCTTGTCTTTGCCAAGCAATAACATTTAAACAAAACATCCCGAGAGAGCAGTTTGGTTTAGCTAGATCCATTCAACAAAATAAATTCATAACTTCCAACTGTCTGCGCATATCGCCCTGTCCTCCTTCCATTACTAATGTATACCAAACAACAGCGAACAGGTGGGATTGAAGACGTAGGATATGTGAACATGGATCAGCTAATTCGACAGATGTAAAGGGAAACACCAGTCCACAAACCTTCACCGATATATATCTGCAGTAGGAGGTCAAGGCTATGGTGCTTGTCAAGTTATCTTGAAGTCTAATTCAGAATTTCAGAAATATAGTTGAATGACTAGAAAAAGATCTTCAACAAATCCAGTTGACTTCCTACTAGAGATATCCTCTGACCTGGTTGAATGGTAACCTTCACGGACATGTTCACTAGTGATGAGGCATAGGTCATATTGAAATTCATAATATTTTGCTAATTATTCTACTTATATCCGATTCGACATTTGTAAATACAAGATTTGCGCGTATAGCCATGCATCACACTAATAAAATCCCATTGCGATTATCTTCAAAATTAATGGTCACATGTGGTATTTATTATAGCGAAGCATGGCCATAAGCTTGCCTCTGCATAATTTCTAGAATATTCTCAAATGCGAACATCCGCTGACATTTTCGCGAATTGCTGATATTTGTGGAAAATATTCGTAATTCGAATATTCAAGCTCAACACTAATGTTCACACTAGAAGAACTATGGGAAGAAATGACGTATATGAAAATAAGAGAGATGAGTCTATCTTTTTGATTGGGAGAGATTTTTATTTGTATAGTTAAAAACTTTATCAATAAAGGTGGTTTAACTGTTAGAGATGGTGGAATTCTTCAAGCATTTTGAGCCCCCTGGTTGAAGTTCATTTGTACTTAAAGATTAGCAGAATTGCAAAAATGTAAATATCTATGTTTATATGTATTACACAAGTTGTTACATGTAAAAATAGAACAGAATGAATATGAATGAGCATAGATATTTTAAAACTTCCCAATTCTAAAGTGTAAGTCCTAGTAAACAGATTGCTTTTAAAATATTGTTAATAAAGTCCGCCCTACAATAGACTAGTGTTGAGCAAGAATATTCGAAACTTGAATATATTTGATGAATATCCAACATTCAAGAACTAGAAATATTTCGCGAATGTGCGCTCTGATAATCCCAATGGCGGTTATTTGTTCATATTTGTGTGCATTGTGAATGGATACGTGCCATGCTCGTACTGGCTAAAATCACAGAATGAGGAAGAGAGGCTGTAATGTTGGAAATGTTATGAATTTCGTATTTTTTTAAATATTCACAAAATTACACAAACTTGAATATACCATATGCTGCTATGGGCCAAGGTTGGGCAGAAGCACTTGCGCTCAGCCCTACCAGGGTAACTTACTGTTAATAACAATATGCCCTCAAGTAACCTGTTGGGCCTGCGCAGTAGCCTGGGAAAAAAGATCAGGCATGGTACCATTACTCCATCCAGCTCAGGCTTCGAGGGACATCAGCGTAGATGTATTTTAGTGGGGTATATTATTTGTAAGTATGTTCTTAATTTTATAATATTTAGTCTATATATTAACAGTTTTTTGTATTTAATAAATGTATTTTACATCCTTTAAGGTGCTGGGGAGACCTCTATACTTATTCCATTGGGTAAGAGATTATATTGTTTTTATATTCCACTTAATCAAAGATAGACCTGAACTCCCTGCTTCCTTCCTCCAAATACAAAAGGTCTCACCAGTGTAGGGACACTCTACTGGCCAGTCTACACACCTTCTCAATATCACACAAAGACATGAAGCTCCGGCACATGGATAAAATGTCTAAATATCTTTATTTAAAGCTTGTTGATGCTATGAATAAAGATATTAGGACTTGTTATCCGTTACAGAGCCTCCATATGTTCATGTGATTTATTATTTTAATGTTTAATGTTTTTCAGTTATTAAATATAAAAAAAAATTTTTTAGCTCGAAATATCAAGATAATTCCACTTTTGGGTAAATAAAGAATTTTAACTGACGTAAAAATTCAATTGTTTGACTATATAAAAATAGTCAGGAGGAGCTATAATATGAACATTGCAATACATGAAATGGTTCCTTCTCTCCGCCCACCATTAGACAATATTTTAACTGGATATGCTACTTTGAGTCCAATATGGGAGAAGACAGAAAGTTTTAGCACAGCAGTACAGTTGCACAGATACATTATGAAAGTATTTGGGTATAAGCGCTATATGGCCCGTTAATATAAATTCAGGATAGGGTGACTGTGTATAGTTTGAAGGTGTCTACTTTTGGTTTACTATTCCCCCCAAAAAAACAGACTAAGTAAGGGCTTGTGTATACTGCTACTATTTTCCCGTTGCAGATGTGCAGTGGGGAAAAAGGCGCAGAGAGGACACTTTCCATTCTAGTGTCCACTCTGCGTATTCTAAACGGGGTGTGCCCATGGTGCTTTTTTGAAGCTGCGGGCAGCCACGTCTTCAAAGCAGCACCGTGTGGTGAAAATCAATGGAAGTGTCTCCAAGACACGGAAAAACAATTCCTGAAACTGTTCAGGCACTGATTTTCCGCGTCTTTCCGCTGCTACATCAATAGGCTGCGCTCCCGCCGATACTGCGGGAAAACTAACCCCATGCCGCAGGGAATCCACCCTACAAATGTGCCAGCATGCGTCTTAATTGCCTGTGCTGAATGTACGTCCATTGCATGGAGTCAGCTGTGGACACATGGCCTAAGAAAGATAAATGGAAGTGTTGCAAAGCTTTTAAATAAAATAGCCAAGATAAACTGATTGCTATGTCAAGAATATCATACTTTTACTCACACCACCATTGACTATACACATCTCATCAGTAATATTCATAGTACACACAATATCAGAGTCTAACAATACACATCCCAGTGTGATCATATAACAATTCTAGTGATTGGCTATAGATATCTGTACCAGAGGCTTGTTGTCATCCATTTCAATGTGTTTCCATCTGAAGAGGCCTATTTAATATAATGTGACATTTTTGAATACAAAACAGATAAACTAGTGAACTAGGCCATAGGCTTTGTTAGTCACCTAAATCTACCAATCTAACTACACCCTCTCCTGAAGCTGACAATGCTGATGTCCACGTTTGCTACATTGCTCTTTCTCAGTGGAGTGAGTATAGCCCCCAAAGCTGTCAACCCTCCCGTTTTGTCCATTTTGTATAGGTAATTTCCGGCCAAATCCTGATTTCAGTAAATCCTGGATATTTCCTGTATTTTTAAATCGGGTAACTTAGGAGGGAGGGTACATAACTCTTCCTTCTAAGTTCCCACCTTGCTTGTCCAGATAATGTGCGGGGTGGGAAGTTTTAAGAAAGAGAAACGCCTCTTAGTTTTCCAGTTGGCAAATAGGAGGGAGGAGAAGTGGGCAGTTAGATAGAGGAGTGCGCTGTCTTTTCCTGGAGATACCAGATTTTCTCACTTTTATGTGCTATCTTTTTTTTATATAATATTTCTTTTGTCCACCTTTAGGCTTTGCTTGCCTGCGCACTACAAGATTACATTATTCAGTTCATTCATACTACACAGATCATGATTTTATATAGAATTAGAGTATGCTGATTTTCTGCCGTTCACTCCCTGAAATAACCTCAGAGTTTGGGCACAGATGGTGCCCTCGGCCTGGCACTGATCACAGCTGCTTACATGTGTCACCAGGGTCAGGTCAGATCAACAGCAGCATGTCATTACCGAAGACGCGGAGCTTAATCCCGGACTATCAACACACTTTAGTACCCAAATAGCTGTTTATTATTTTGTGTAAATTCAATATTCAAAGACTGGCTTTTTCTTTTATTGAAAACAGAAGCAGAACTATAATTTAAGTACATCAGCACCACTCCGCACAGAATTGTAGCAACACAGGCTTATATGTTGTGGCTTCAATGATTCATAATGACACCCCAAATGCATCATGTTGGCTACATCACCGCAAATGTTTTCAGCTCAATGGTATTGTGTTATAAAAGGTTTCAAAGCAAGGTCTCCTTAAACACTAGCCTGAGCACTAGTGGGGAATTTTAAGGCACCATAGATCAGAAAACAGTAGTAGTAAAAATAGGGATGTAATGCCAACAATTATTATTTCAACATATATATTATATCACACACACTGGCCATAGGCTTCCTGAGAGTACAGGATTCAGGTGGTGCCACTGTTCCACTTGTTTCCTGTATTTTCTTCCAATTCAATTGGCAACTAAATATATTATCAAATACACCACAGGAAGTACATGAATCCTATTCCTTGCTCTGGCGTGTTTCACTCTATCCTGAGGCTTCTTCAGGGAGTTCTATGTCCCTCTGTACATCTCAAAGTTGAGCAGAAAACAGTGGCAATTTAGTAATTAAAATATACTCGATGAGAAAATAATCACATCAATACACATCAGCCAGCATGTGGGTGGTAGTTTCCCCAGCAAGCACTTACTGTCCATTGCTTTAGCCTGGGGTATCAAGTGGACCAGGAGGTTAGGGTGGTATCAAGTTAAGCCAACTCAATGCATGAAATTGCTTCTAGGACAACATGTGTGCAGGAAGAGTGACTTGAGGTGTAGTGGTCTAAGCAGGCACCCCAACCAATAAATACGGAAGCAAGCCACAACATTCCAAGTTACATTTTAAATCAAGTAGTTGACTGGAGTGCCATGGTTCCCATTCTCAACGCAAGCCATGTAGTGAGATGATGCCTAGTCTGTCTGTACTTAAACTTAAGTAACAAAATTTACAGAAGGATGAGGTGCTTTTGGGGTTTTACATATGTATGTGTTATACATACATGTTAAATATCCAATCCAATCACACATTTTTCCCATACATAAATTCAAAATGACAATCATATGGCATAATACAAGTTCATTACAGGAAAGCAAGGCAATGCACAGTGTGTGATGGGTGAGATGATTCAGTGGGTTACTACTGAAAGATTGTTCAAGTAATAAAGTCAAACAAGCAGTCAGGATGAGTTAAATGCAGAACCCAATGACCCAAAAGCAAGTGTTGCATTGACCTTCAGAACAGCCAATACATGCCAAACTATAAAAATAACACATGACAAAGTACACTTTAACAATGAAGAACCAAAGAGCAGCAAACTAGGGTAAAAAGAAAATATTGAACCAAAAATAAGAGTCCCCATACCTTTTTCTCCCTCGCCCACCTTGGGGGAAGGCAAGGGTGACCCACCGACAGGCTAACCTCATGCAGGGTATGATTATTATTGGGTTCATTCACACTCCATTCCTGTCCTTACTCACACATTTAAACACCAGGTCCACCAACTCAAGTTTTAAGCTGGGCATAGACATCTCGGTTTTCTGTTCAATTTTAGTGCGAAAGTCGATTGCGCAATTGATCGGATACAAATTGATGCATGTCTGATCCATCAATTTTGCCATAAGTAATTTTCTGACTAAACCTTCTTTATTCACTGAGATGGATGGATGGATGGATGGATGGATGGATGGGATGGGATGGGATGGATGGATGGGATGGATGGGATGGATGGATGGATACCATTCATTAACATTGCAAATCTTGATTTAAAGATTTTTTTATGAATTTCAACATTTCTATTGGTCTTCTTTAAGCACAGGTAAAGGTGGGTTGCTCTGCATCAAAGTGTCTGAATCAATTTAAACACCTTTGGATTTAGGATCCTGTTACCCAGTGGACACTGCTTTGTCTATAGTAGATTGTGGGTACCACTACATACTAACATACATCTGATGGTGGTGGGGATAGTGTTGTATAGCAAAATGCAGAGGGTTAAGTCCTGGCCAAACCCTTTCCCCACCTGGGGTATTAATTAAAGTCCTTTACACTTCCTGAAGGAAATGCCTTTTTTTTTTATCTCACACCCAACTAGGAGGTTGCATGTTTGGTTTGTTCTATGCTGAACTGTGCTGACTCAAAACACTAATACAACAGCAGAAAGTTCTAAACACCCACTTTAGCATCTAAACTCGTTTTAAGTTCTCAATTTGAATCTGACACCTACTATATAAATATAAAATAGTGTATAAACCAAATTGCAGTGGAGCCAGGCAAGAGCAGTAGTAGGTTCTTGGAGGTACTCAGGACAGCTTTGCACACACACATATGGCAAGAAATTTCAGCCCTGAATTGTATCTGCTGGAGATACACATTTAAACAGTTGCAGGCAATGTGTTATAGCCCACTACATACAATGTTTGGCAGTATGGTATATGAAACCCTTGTTTGAGTCTTTGCTCAAATAAAACTATTTACTTAGCCATGATCCCTTTCATGAAAGATATGGTGTGGCTAAGAAGTAAATCTGGTGCACTCTTGCCTGGAATTTGGGCAGGTAAGAAGACTTATGAGAACATGAAAGTTTCTCTGTGTTAAGGCCCCCATACACCTCACAATCTTTCCATACAATTTCTGTACAATCAAATTTTGTTCTACCAAAACCATGTAATATGAGGACTTTTCTAATCCTTCCAATCACTATGTCTTCTATCAGGGAGGACCCGGCACTACATAGCAGTGATATATACCTTCCAATCACTATGTATTCTATCAGGGAGATAGAAAGATGTAATGGAGATTGTATGGATCGATCTCAGTTCAGTATGGAACTGATAAGTTCAGTATGGTAAAGGTTTGGAATGAATAAGAAGATAGAAAACTTTTTGCTTATAAACATTAACTGTTTATTATTTATTCCTTAACTGTGATTTTAATGTCAGGGCACGGAGACCGGTATCACCCTGATAGGCGCCACTTTGTTTTCATGTCTTGGGTGTAACCATCAGTATTGCTTTTGTGTCTGGTTTCTAGCATTATATATAGGGGGGATGCCTGTAAGATGACTGGAAAGTTTTAGGGCCATTTGACACTATATGCATTGCGGTGCATTTTAAATACGTGTCTGTTTTTTTACCGCACACATTTTTTTTTACTGCACGCATTTTAACATAGACAACCAATGGTACCATTCACACTGCATGCTTATAATTTTTCCTGCATTTTTCATTGATTTGTTCAAAAATGCAAAACTCAAAGGCATATGTAATGTCAAAAAGGCATGCGTTTTTGCATATATGTGGAAACGCATGCCAATAAAAAAGGCATGCCTTTAAAAAACGCATATAGTGTGAATGGGCCCTGACATAAATGAGCAGGTGGCAGGTGAAAATGCCACATTGTATCACTGAAATAAAGGTTTGAAATAGGTGACCATAAGTGAATACTATATGAACATTGCAATACATTAAATGTTGCCTTCTCTCCGTCCACCATTAAGCAATATTTTAACTGGATATGCTAGTTTGAGTCCAATATGGGAGAAGACAGAAAGTTTTAGCACAACAATACAGTTGCACAGATACATTATAAAAGTATTTGGGTATGAGCGCTATATGGCCCCTTAATATAAATTCAGGGTAGAGAGACTGTGTATAGTTTGAAGGTGTCTACTTTTGGTTTACTATTCCCAACAAAAAACAGACTAAGGGCTTGTGTCTGTCTGCTACTTTTTCCCCGCTGAAGATGTGCACATGCAGTGGGGAAAAAGAAGCGAAGGAAAAGAGAGAAAACTTTACATTCTAATGAATGGGACAGTGTCCACTCTGCGTATTCTAAACGGGGTGTGCCCATGGTGCTTATTTGAAGCTGCAGGCAGCCGCGTCTTCAAAGCAGCACCATGCTGTGAAGATCAATGGAGGTGTCTCCAAAATGCAGAAAAACAATGCCTGAAGCTGTTAGGGCACTGATTTCCTCAGCTGCATCAATAGGCTGCGCTCCCGCCGATACTGCAGGAAAACTAACCACAAGCCGCAGGGAATCCACCAGCAAATGTGCCGGAGAGTGTCTTAATTGCCTGTGCTAGATGTACGTGCGGTGCATGGAACCAGCTGTGGACACATGGCCTAAGAAAGATAAATCTTTCATGTCAGTAAAGGCCGATTGACTGGCCGACCTATGGGCCGTAAAATCGCCCGAGGATGGCGGGTGCACAATTGATCTCCAATTTTAGATCTTGATCTTTTTAATGAACACCTATCGTAAGCGAATCCAAAGTAGTACCACAAGAATGGTTTGATCGCAATACAACCAAAATCGATCATTTTAGTTTTGATCATAAAATACAGGAAAGCGTCATATATAAACAGGTTCATTGAATACAATCGACCCAATCAACAAACAAAATTCTACCATTTTAGTATGATCATTGTACAATCAACGAAAATTTTCCAACATGTCTGATCACTGTTCAATCAATGTTTTGATCGGTAACAAACAATTTTCGTTGATCGAACCATGTGTGCAGTATAGGATTTAAGTTTGATTGATGTAAATGTTGATCGTTTTAAGTTGATCGAACTCTAAAATCTAACTGTGTATACCTAGCTTAACCCCTTTGTGGATCATAACTGTGGCAGACTCATTGAAATGGCAAAATCCAGTCATAATATATCTCTATGAAAAGAAGTAGCAGACAGAACCAAGTAAGGTAACTCACTACTTTGCAATCAGGACTTTAACAAGGCTGTCACCTCACTTAACTTATATGCTAAATACATAATGCAGAATGCTTGTTTAGATGAATTGCTTGCTGGAATTAATGTTGGCAGGAGGATTAACAGCCTCAGATATGCCAATGATAACACTCAAACACTGAAAGTGAGGAAGAGTTGAAGAGACTGCTGATGATTGTTAAAGAAAAAAATACAGAAACTGGCTTGTTGCCTAATAAAAAATACACAAAAGACTATGTCATCTATTGATGAATACTTAGTAAAAAGTTGGGGAATATGTGGAGGTAGTAATAGATGCTATTTTTCTGGAATATAGAGAGTGATGTAGGCAAGAAATAATGGCACTAACTGCTTGTGTGAATCTAGAAATGGGTGAATCTAGAAATCAGGATAACAGGGAGTACAGAGATCATTTCCCAATGGTGATTAGGATAGTTGATGGTATGGGTACAGTCCTTCTAATGGTATTATATGACTGTTGGAAGATGGACTATCAACAAGGTTTATTGAAATTGTTTGTTTGTTTGTTTTTTTTAAATATGACCATTATGTAAATTATTTTAGATTCCCAGTAGAACAATTCAGTTTATTCTATGAAAAAAAATCTTGCCATCTACTTGTTTCATGGATGTTCATCATAGCCTTACCATGTCCACCAAAGGGCAAGCATTTCAGAGTATGCTGTTGATTGGAATTTTGATATATGCTAAACTATTTTCTAAAGCCCCCCATAGACAGGCAGACTCCTCCATACAACTTTCATGAGACTTACCAACAACTATGTAGTATAGTGACCTCCCTGATAAAATACATAGTGATTGGAAGGTGTAGAAAGGTCCTCCTATTACATGGTTTTGGTAGTAGAAAAGTTGGTTGTACAGAAGTTGCATGGAGGAGTCTGCCTGTCTATGGGGGGCTTTAGTATTTCAGTTACTAGTTGGAAGTAAAGTAAAGCTCTATCTCGACTATATATCTTCTGATCTCCAGCTATATCAACTCTGTTAGCTCCTCATTCTGCCATATCAATCAGATTTTCTTGTCTGACCTCATCCTTTTGCCATATTCAATGAACTCCAGTAAGTGCTCTTTTCCCCGTTTCCTATTCTCACCATTTTATTTTATTTGGTAACAGTTTTGTAAATTGGATTGGCAGTTTGTGCAATAGACTGGACTCTATTGGAGCATACTCTTGTTATTCACATGTAGTCACATTTTATTAAAAAAATGGTAATAAACAAGCCCTTGAGATCTGAAAATTGAATAATAAAAATAAACTTTTCTTAGAAATGGGTATACGTACTCTGAATACCCCCATACACGTTCTGATTTTTCATCCGATCGGGTCACCCGATTTTCACTTAAAATGTTATGGTCGATCGGTTGGCTGGCACCAAAAACCGGAATTCGAATTATCACCGATCCATAGGCCTGACACTATTTTATTAACAGCAGATCGACCAAAATTTACGGACAGGCCCAAAGCGGTCCTGGCCGATTTTACTGGCAAAATTCATACGAAAAATCGGACAGTGTATGGGGGCTTTAGCCATAGTTGGCCTAACATATAACCCACTGCTGCATTGATTCTTAATTTTGAAGTGTTGGGTTTAAATATTTGAATTGCAAATATATTCGACGAATATCAGCTATTTGAGAAGTCGTAAATTTTGTGAATATGTCAGCAGATATGTTCAATTTTGAATATTCTGGATATTTGGCATTGAGAAGCCATTCATTGTGATTTTATATTCGCATTGCAAAAATAAATACCGCATGCCACCATTTTAAAGGCAATCACGATTATACTTTGAACATTTTCCCAATGTATGTCCATACACTATTATTTTCGAAATATCGCAAATTTGAATATTGCCTATGCCGCTCATCACTGTTTTAAGGCTAAACTTCAATCTTGCACTGAATGAATGAATAATATATCTTAGGGCTTGATTCCACTGCGTCTTTTTCCCTGCATTCAATGCCTGCTGTCTTAGGGGGAAAAAGAAATAGACGCAACCAATCCCATTCATTTGCATTTGAGATCCACTACAATGCTGCTTTGTTTTAAAACTTTTGGCGCGTCCATTGATTTCAGCGGGTCATGTTTTTTCTTTTCAAATTAATAGGGAGTGTTAACCCCAATGTGGTGTTAATGCACCACCAATGTGGGCAATCTGCCCGCATACATCGCCATGTGTAAACATACCCTTATTCTGATTTTACGAAACTCTTCATTTTCTGTTTGCTGGACAAAGTTCATCATGCTTTTTTTCCTCATTTGGCTGGCCTTGAGTCCTTCACTTTCAGTCCTGATCAAGTCATGGGAATTACTGAAGATTTTTCCTTCACCCCACTGCTGGACCCTATCACAAGCCCTACCTTTATCTCAATGAATAACAGACTGACTGGTGATATCAAGTGAGTCTAAAGTTATGTAATCAATCCCTCTTATTTTCATATATGTAACTTCTTCTCATAGTTCTACTTTTATCATAAATCATCATTTGTATTTGAAAATGTCATAGACATCGATAAAAATTAAATAATAGAGAGAAATAATAAAGAGAAAATAAAAATGTCTACTCACTGTCTAACCCTAAGATTATTTTAGATCGAAGAAGCTTCAAAAAGATGGATTTTCACACTTTTATTCAGAACTTTCGCTCAAATGTTTTGTTGTTTAAGGAAATAAAAGAGAATTTGCCACATATTCATACTTCCTCCCTTGTCTCCAGGACGCTGTATATAGTGTGGATATCAAAGTCTTACAATGCTTTGAAAGGTAATTGACTCCTATTGAATTAATTACATCTAATATATCACCTATGTATATACAGTTCTTGTATGGAAATTCCATTATAGAGCTTGGTGAAGCAGGAACTAATGTAAATAGAGTGTGATTAGCTACACAAGTTACTATTACCTACATTATAGGAAGTCCCTTCATGCAGCATTGATGGGTAAAAGTGACACATTAAATTCTACAGATGACAGGACCTAAAGAGCCCTTCAATCATTAAAGGTTATTGGCTCCCATACAAAGGTCACCAGGAAAATCATACCGTTATTATGTTATCTGCATAGCCTATGTAATGAGATCTGGTTGTTCAGATGACCAGTGAGCTCATAGTGAGGATACAAAGGCTACAGAAACAATTCAAATCCCCAAACTACTGTGATTTTTGTAAAGTTGTGGCTACAGTAGTAAATATCCCTCCACAATGGCAAATAAAGACGGAGAGAGAACTTTGTTAAACTATTGATGAAAATGAAAAAGGCCTCTATTACCTTTTGGATATGATGACACAAGATTTGTACACAAGTTTTGAGTTATTTTCAACTATTGTTAGTCAACAGTTGGTGTTGTTCCTGCTCAAAAATAATCACAGTACCAGCACCCTGAATTTTATTTCCCAGACAATAAAAGTCTATTGAGAGTCTCCCACTTTGGAAGTGGGGCAATTTTTTTTTTAATAAAAGTATTACTCCATAATAATATAACATAATTTTAAAAAATAAATTTAACAAAACATAATAGTATAGCTGTTGTGCCGCAGGTCCTGGGTTGGCGCGGGGGTGCCAGGAGCAGGGAATCTAAGCCAC
>CM070043.1:9392044-9402308 GCA_036250615.1 Ptychadena robeensis
CATTTTTTTCCCTTTCCAAAGAGCCAATCGCATCATTGCATTCTAGAAATATAGTTTTAAGCCGGGGGGGGGGGGGTGATGGCTGCTTGCTGCAACAATGACTAATTAAGAAATGTAATGTAAATATGGGATTTGTTCCAACTTCGAATAACAATATAATTTATTCACTCATGTCAGAAGAAATGCAATGTTGTCACTCCCACTTGTTAGAAGGAATGGCATGGTGTCGATCACTGTAAGGAGGGTGGCAATGGTGTCACTCACTGTAAGAAGGAATGGCAATGTTGTCACTGTATTGTTTAGAAGGAATGGCAATGGTGTGTTCACTCACTGTTAGAAGGAATTGCAATGGTGTCACTCACTGTAAGGAGGGTGGCAATGGTGGTCACTCACTGTACGAAGAAGGGCAATGTTGTCACTGATTGTTGAAGGAATTGCATGTTGTCACTCACTGTCCAGAAGGACTGGCAATGTTGTCACTCATCTGTAAGGAGGAAGTTCAAAGTTGGCATCTCCCGTTCAGAAAGTATGCACTGGGAATCACTCACTGTAAGATGATGGCAATGTTGTCACTCCTGTTATAAGAATGCAATGGTGTCACTTAAGGTAAAGGGATGGCATGGTGTCACTCACTTTTTTTGGCTGTTATAAGCATGTCAATGTTGTCACTCACTGTCAGAAGAATAGCAATGTTTTTCAATTAATGTTAAAAGGCATGCCATCGGACGGCACTAACAGGTAATATTTTGGGGGCCGAGGTTGATGAGGCTAGTGAAAGCAGAAGGGCAAAAATAGTCCCACTTCACTGGCTCTGAGTGCGGGGGGGGGGGGGGGTGAGTGTGCTGCAAGGACATAGGGAAACATTTTAAAAAATGGGTGTTAAACTAGCTCTAGCAGAAAGAGCAGCCGGATGGGCTAGAAGAACCAAATAGGGTTTGGGAGCCCACTTTGCCGAACGCCCTGCCTAGGTGATAAGAGAGATGTTGATTTGTTTTGAAAATTCGACCAGTTCCAATTTGTGGTTGATTGTAAAGAGGCCAAACTGGCTGTGATGTATAAGGTTCAGGATATACTACAAAAAAGAAATGTTGCTCTAACACAAAGAGTTTTACCTAAATTAGTTCAAAGTCAAGTTCAAATTCAAAGTCAAACATTTTAGTTAAATTTAACACAATTTATAAGTTATACACAAACTTGACATGTTGAAGCCACGTGTTTTCAAATGTTCCCCCAACCCTTCTCTACAACTCCAGCAATGTTCCCCCCCAACCCTTCTCTACAACGCCAAGCAATTTTGTGAGGATACCAATTTTTTCAGGGGCTTTGGCAATAAGCTGAAAGTTAGCTACACTATGCAAACTTTTTGTCATACGCGAATTTGCGTATGCAGATTTGCTAATAATTTTCCAAGCGATTTTCCACTCCCTCCCGCATGCGAAAATTTCAAATAACATTTACAAAAATGGCGATATTGCGCTGCGAAATAGTGGCAACAACAATCAAAACCAAGTTCTTTTTTAAGTTGAAATATCATTCTTATTTTTTACTTTTTTTGCGAAAAGTTCGAAATGACCCATCAAAATCGACTAGTGAATTTCTAACGAAAAAGTCGAATGTCTACTTAAGAATCGCCCGGGCAAATTTGTTCAAAACCATCCTAATCATGAGCAGGGAGTCATCGTGCAGCAGAATCTCGAACCATGCCAGAAGCTGAAGGTATAGGAGAGTGAGGGAGACTGCGCTTATTATACTCACACTACATATGTGGTGTGTACCAAAACACCATCTCCTGGTACTCATCTTAAGTAGATGTGAGTAAATCTTTCACCAATTTCATTTAACAGTGTGTATTGTGCAGCTTTTAGCATTAAGTAACAATGCAACACTCTTTTTCTCTTGTCTCATTATTCTCTTGAACTCTTGTCTCATTCATTGTACATCGTAGACCAAGAGCCTCAAGTCCCATAAATCTTGGGTTGTCTTAGCATGAAGGACACTTTAAACACGGAGTGGATAGTCACTGTGGTGGACCTTTTTCGTTTGACGATCCATATCGAGCAGTGGGTCTCCAAACTCGCGGCCCGCGGGCCTTTTGCGTCCCTTGGATCTTGTTTTTCGGCCCGCCTAGGATACTCTGCATCATCATACTCATACGCTAAGATCCTAGCCTGAAGCTATCAGCAGGGGGATCCGTAATCTCTTCCTCCTTCTTAGAACTCGTTTTGTAAACCCCCCTGTGCTACGCTCAGCCTGAGATGGGCCAGAGACGGACTTGTCTTAGCCGGCTCGGCTGTGGCCTCTTGCTCGCAGCAGGTTTTGTGAGTGCGGGCAGCTTTGGGGGTTCTCCCATGCCGTGTACGGACGTGCTGCGCTCTTGGTTGGTCACCCTGTGGAAGGATAGAAGACATTGCTCTTTGCGCCTGCAAGAAGAACGTGGCGGTCGTGACCTGCGTCATGGAGCGTTGTGCCTATTACTGTAAGTCGGGAAGTGGTGAGAGGATTTGCAAGAGGCTCCAAGGCTGGGCATCCCCACAGGTGGCGGGGCTTGAATGGGCGCCATTACCCTGCTCATGTGTACATGTCCTTGGACATACTCTGGCCCCTCCCGGATCTTCTGCATCCATGCCGGGAGTATAGGTCATTGCCGAATGTATGTGACCTTAAATCCCTATGCGCCCAGCCCCTCATCCTGACTTGCCTCCCTGCGGCCCCCAGGTAAATTGAGTTTGAGACCCCTTATATAGAGGAATCTTCCGGTAACATGCTGTATTTATGTGCACATGCCAAACATGATGGAAAATGCAGATCCAACCCCATGTTTCCTATGGTCTTTATTTTTCCTTTGTTAGAAACATAAATGAACAACAGAACAAACCAGTACTTACTTCCACTACTCGCCCACTGGAAAGCACCTGAAAAGAACCAGGGCAGGTCTGGGAGTAGTAAAGATCTCTGGTTTCGTAGAAATGTGCTTCGATTTTATCACCTCTAAACTTTTAAAGAAAATGTAGGGCTTGCAGTAAAATCCTCACAGAATAATATATTTGACAAAATGAGACAACCCATTAATATGGATGGCTGGAGCAGTGGCATACTTTGACAGGTCAAAGAAAATTGACCAGCGCAGGTTGATGCCTCTAAAACACTGTAACGTTGTACAAAGGAACCCAGAATGGAAACCAAGCGTGCAATTTTTATGGATATAATTTCCCAGCATACATGAGTGGCACGTGACTGTGAATTAGAATCAGAAACACATTATTTGGAAAGAAGGGTAGCGATGATTTTTAAATCGGCAGCTAGCTTACAAAAGCTAATTCTAATGCCTACAAATATATGTCGCTTGAAGATCAGGGGGAAAGTTAAAAATTACTCTTTCAGTGGGGTTCCTCCCTGCACTGTTTTCAATTTTAATAATTTTTGCCTAGGGGTACTAGAACATATTGAAATGTTATAGGGCACCTCAGCAGACATAGTGGACTGCATTACTGAGAGCAGATTTAACAATTGTGAAATGCCCATTAGGGGGAGCTCCACCTCATACCATATAACGCTGCTGGCCTCAAATTGCCTGTATGCTCAGGGCAGCTGTGGAAGAGGAGGTTTGAGAGAGCAGAGCAAGCAAGCGATTCCTTCCCTCCAAGGTGCTGCACCCGTTAGAGCGACAGGAGAAAAAAACAAAAAAAAAAAAAAAAAAAATCCGACCCAAAAGCCAATTGTACGTTGGCCCCTCGGCTCTGGGGGGGCCCCATCATCAATTGTTGTGACATTGCTTGGCCGCGAAGCCGTGTGGGACAAGGCTCGTCCTCCGTGTCTAAGGATGATTGTGTGAAAATCAGAGTAGGCAATCTTGTGGAGAAGCAAATGCGCCATTTAATTCAACTTGAGTGTTGCACAGTATTTCTGTTGGACTTCATTTCACTGTTCCTTTGTGGATGCATATAATGAGGACTTCCGTTTCTTTCATATGCGCTGTTGGCCCTTGCATAATTCCCCGCTTCTCCTGTATGGTTTAACCAGTAAACTTCTCTGGCCTGGCTGGTTTCTCGAACACACAAACAAACAAAAAAAAAAAGAATTAGCTAGTGCCTTTTCCCACCTTAGGCATATACTCAAGTCATTCATGTGTGTTTTCCAGATTTCTTAGGTAAATTAATGTACCGGGACTTTATTTTATTTAAATTGCTTATGGATTGGTTGTTTTGCAATTTTCTTTGAAAATGTAGTATCCATGCTTGTTTTGATCTAAAAAAGAAATATTGGACTTGGGCAAACATGTTGTGCTATTTTTACGACAATAGCAAAAAACTGGTCTGGATTATATGCGTAGAATTTGTTATTACTTCATTCGGAGTGTAAATGTAGAGCATTTAGTCTATTTACCTAAAGTGTTTACTATTAAGTGCTAGAACACTGTGGTCAAATTAATTGAATAGCTGGGTGTGCCAACGCAATCCCCTTATCTTTGTGATGGATTTGCTTATATTTGAGTATCCAGTAGGCTTGCAAAAGTATTGTGTCACATGACCCGCCCAAACATGAATGAATTTTTTGGGGAATCCACGGACAGACCAATACAAAGTAGTTGTAACATTTGAGAGTGAGAACGAAAAAATCAACATTATTACAAAACATTTTGTACCAAAATAGCTGCAAAGTGGGGTGTGCGTATTCTTCCGCCCCCTGATTCAATACTCCGTTTTGTAGTAACCCCCCTTTTGCTGCAACTCCAGCTGCCAGTCTTTTAGGGTAGGTCTCCCCAGCTTTGCACATCTAGAGACTGGAATCTTTGCCATTCTTCTGCAAAACGCTCCATCTCAGTCAGATTAATGGACAGTGGTTTGTTGAACAGCAGTTTTTTTAGATCTTCCACAGGATTTCTCGATTGATTTAGAAATCATGACTTGACTGGGCCATTCTAACACATGGATATATTTTGGTTTTAAAACCATTCCATAGGCCCAGGCTTTATGGTTTTAGTCGTTGTCCTGCTGGAAGGGGAACCTCCACCCAGTCTCAAGTCTTTTTGGCAGACTCTAAGAGGTTGTCTTCAAGATGTGCCCTGTATTTGGCTTCCATTTTCCATCGTCCATCATTCTGACCAGCGTTCCCTGTCCCGGCTGAAAGAACACCCCCAGAAGCATGATTCTGCCACCAACCATATGTGACAGTGGGGATGGGGGTGGTTCAAGTGATGTGCAGTTTAGTTTTCCGTTCCACACAATACGCCGGTTGCATTTTGGCCAAAAAGTTCAATTTTGGGTCTCAATCTGACCAGAGCACCTTCCTCACATGTTTGCTGTGTCCCCCCACATGGCTGTGGCAAACTGAACTGCAAACGGGACGTCTTATGCTTTCGGGTAACAATGCTTCTTTCTTCTTGCCACTCTTCCATAAAGGCCAACTTTGTGTAGTGCGCCGACAATAGTTGTCGCTATGACAGATTCCCCCACCTAATCTGTATCTCTGCCGCTCATCCAGAGTCACCATGGCCTCTTGACTGCATTTCTTAGACATCCCCCCTATGCACACCCCACTTTGCAGTTATTTTATTTGTAAAAATGCATAACATAAGAAGGGACAACATCGCACAAGACCTGTAAGGCAGAAAATCTACTTACCAGCCAAATTGCATGTAAGACTATTCATTGTAGCTGTTCTAGGTCTCACCATTGTTCTTTCTTGATTTTTTTCTGTATTTTAGGAATTGGTAATATATAACACCATGTTGAATGTTGACTGTGCACCACTGCAACAAAGCAAGGTCCCTAAAGACATGGATGAGTTTGGCTTGGGGGCAACTTGACTAGGCCTAAACCGAGCCCTGACCTCATCCGTGAATTGAACACTTTTTGGAGACTACAAGCCTGTCTTTCTCATTTAACACCAAATTAGAGATGTCCCGAACTGTTTTCGCCGCCAGAACTGTCGCGCGAATTCGCATTCGCGTTCGCGGGCTTGCTGTCAACAATGACTATTAAGAAATGTAATAGTAAATATGGATTTGTTACAACTTAGAATAACAATATAATTTATTCACTCAGTGTCAGAAGAAATGGCAATGTTGTCACTCACTGTTAGAAGGAATGGCAATGGTGTCACTCACTGTAAGGAGGGTGGCAATGGTGTCACTCACTGTAAGAAGGAATGGCAATGTTGTCACTTATTGTTAGAAGGAATGGCAATGTTGTCACTCACTGTCAGAAGGAATGGCAATGTTGTCACTCACTGTAAGGAGGAAGTTCAAGGTTGTCACTCCCTTTCAGAAAGTATGGCAATGGAATCACTCACTGTAAGGAGGATGGCAATGGTGTCACTCACTGTTAGAAGGAATGGCAATGGTGTCACTTAATGTCAGAAGGGATGGCAATGTTGTCACTCACTGTTAGAAGCAATGTCAATGTTGTCACTCACTGTCAGAAGGAATAGCAATGTTGTCAATTAATGTTAAAAGGAATGGCAATCGGACGGCACTAACAGGTAATAGTTGGGGGCCAGGTTGATGAGCTAGTGAAGCAGAAGGGCAAAATAGTCCACTTCACTGGCTCTGATGCGGGGGGGGGGGGGGGGGGGGGGGGGGGGGGGGGGGGGGGGGGAGTGTGCTGCAAGGACATAGGGGAAACATTTTAAAATGGGTGTTAAAACTTAGCTCTAGCAGAAAGAGCCAGACAGGAGGGGCTAGAGAACCAAATATGGTTTGGGAGCCCCACTTTGCCGACGCCTGCCTAGGTGATGAATAGAGATGGTGGATTTGTTTTTGAAAATTCGACCAGTTCAAATTTGTGAGTTGATTGTAAAGCCCAAACTTGCTGGTGATGTAGAGAAGGGTTCAGGATATACTACAAAAAAGAAAGTGTTGCTCTAACACAAAGAGTTTTTACATAAATTAAGTTCAAAGTCAAGTTCAAATATTAAAAGTCAAACATTTTAGGTTAAATTATACACAATTTATAATTTATACACAAACTTGACATGTTAGAGCAAAACTTGTTTTCAAATGTTCCCCCAACCCTTCTCTACAACTCCAGCAATGTTCCCCCAACCCTTCTCTACAACTCCAGCAATTTTTGTGAGGATACCATTTTCAGGGGCTTTGCAATAAGCTGACAAAGTTAGCTACAACTATGCAAATTTTGCATACGCGAATTTTGCGTATGCAGATTTTTCTAATAATTTTCCAATGCGATTTTTCCAATCCCTCCCGCATGCGAAAATTTCAAATAACATTTAAAATGGCGATATTCGCATGCGAAATAGTGGCACAACAAATCAAAACCAAAGTTATTTTTTAAGTTGAAATATCAGTCTTATTTTTTACTTTTTTAGCGAAAAGTCGAAATGACCCCATCAAAATTCGACTATGTGAATTTTCTACGAAAAAGTCGAAATTTCTACTTAAGAATTCGCACTGCAAATTTTTCAACCATCCCTAATCATGAGCAGGGAGGTCCATCTGCAGCAGAATCTACCATGCCAGAAGCTGAGGTAGAGGAGAGTGAGGGAGACTGCGCTTATTATAATCACACTACATATGTGGTGTGTACCAAACACCATCTCCTGGTACTCATCTTAAGTAGATGTGAGTAAATCTTTCATTCATTTACAGTGTGTATTGCAGCTTTTAGCATTAATTATACAATGCAACACTCTTGTTTCTCTTGTCTCATTATTCTCTTGAGACTCTTGTCTCATTATTGTACATCGTAGACCAAGAGCCTCCAAGTCCCATAAATTCTTGGGTTGTCTAGCATGAAGGACACTTTAAAGATCAAGGAAGTGTGATAGTCACTGTGTGGACCTTTTTCATGTTTGAAGATCCATATAGAGCAGGGGTCTCAAACTCGCGGCCCGCGGGCCATTTGCGGCCCTTGGGATCTTGTTTCCGCCTAGGATACTCTGCATCATCATACTCATACGCTAAGATCCTAGCCTGAAGCTATCAGCAGGGGGATCCGTAATCTCTTCCTCCTTCTTAGAACTCGTTTTGTAAACCCCCCTGTGCTACGCTCAGCCTGAGATGGGCCAGAGACGGACTTGTCTTAGCCGGCTCGGCTGTGGCCTCTTGCTCGCAGCAGGTTTTGTGAGTGCGGGCAGCTTTGGGGGTTCTCCCATGCCGTGTACGGACGTGCTGCGCTCTTGGTTGGTCACCCTGTGGAAGGATAGAAGACATTGCTCTTTGCGCCTGCAAGAAGAACGTGGCGGTCGTGACCTGCGTCATGGAGCGTTGTGCCTATTACTGTAAGTCGGGAAGTGGTGAGAGGATTTGCAAGAGGCTCCAAGGCTGGGCATCCCCACAGGTGGCGGGGCTTGAATGGGCGCCATTACCCTGCTCATGTGTACATGTCCTTGGACATACTCTGGCCCCTCCCGGATCTTCTGCATCCATGCCGGGAGTATAGGTCATTGCCGAATGTATGTGACCTTAAATCCCTATGCGCCCAGCCCCTCATCCTGACTTGCCTCCCTGCGGCCCCCAGGTAAATTGAGTTTGAGACCCCTGATATAGAGGATCTTCCGGTAACATGCTGTATTTATGTTGCACATGCCAAACATGATGGAAAATGCAGATGCAACCCATTGTTTCCTATGGTCTTTATCTTTTCCTTTGATTAGAAACATAAAGTGAACAACAGCACAAACCAGGTACTACTTCAACTATCTCTCCCACTGGAGCACCTGAAAAACCAGGTCAGGTCTGGGGAGTATTAAAAGAATCTCTGGTTTCGTAGAAAATGTGCTTCGTATTTTATCACCTCTAAAACTTTTAAAGAAAATGTAGGGCTTGCAGTAAAATCCTCAACAGAATAATATATTTGACAAAATGAGACAACCCATTATGGATGCTGGAGCAGTGGCATACTTTGACATGTCAAAGAAAATTGACAGCGCAGGTTGATGCCTCTAAAACACTGTAACGTTGTACAAAGAAACCAGAAGGGAAACCAGCGTGCAATTTTATATGGATATAAATATTCCCAGCATACATGAGTGGCAAGTGACTGTGGAATTAGATCATAAAACATCATTATTTGGAAATAAGGTTAGCGATGATTTTTAAATCGGCCCAGCTAGCTTACAAAAGATAATTCTATGCCTACAAAGATATGTCGCTTGAAGATCAGGGAAAAGTTAAAATTACTCTTTCAGTTGGGTTCCTCCCTGCACTGTTTTCAATTTTAATTTTTGCCTAGGGTACTAGTAAAAATAATTTATGTTATGAGGGCACCTCAACAGACATAGTGGACCTGCCCTTACTGATAGCAGATTTAACAATTTGTGAAATGCCCATTAGGGGGAGCTCCACCTCAGACCATATAACGCTGCTGGCCTCAAATTGCTGTATGCTCAGGGCAGCTGTGGAAGAGGAAGGTGTGAGAGAGCAGAGGCAAGCGATTCCCTTCCCTCCAAGGTGCTGCACCCTGTTAGGAAGCGCACAGGAGGCCTCCGAACGCAAAAGCCAGCAATTGTACGTTGGACCTCGGCTCTGGAGGGGGCCCATCATCATTGTTGTGACATGCTTGGCCCTGAATGCAGTGGGGGGACCAAGGCTCGGTCTCCTGTGTCTAAGGATGATTGTGGTGAAAATCAGAGTAGGCAATCTTGTGAGAGCAAATGCTGCCATGTTATTCAACTTGAGTGTTGCAAGTATATTCTGCTGGACTTTCACTGTTCCCTTTGTGGAGGCATATAAGGACTTCCTGTTCTTCATATGGCTCTGTTGGCCTTGCATAATTCCGCATTCTCCTGTATGGTTTAACAGTAAACTTCTCTGGCTGGTTTCTTAGCTAGTGCATTTTCCACCTTAGGCATATACTCAAGTCATTCAGTTGTTTTCAGATTTCTTAGGTAAAATTATGTACCGGGGCTTTATTTATTTAAATTTGCTTATGGATGGGTGTGTTTTGCAATTTTCTTTGAAAATTGTATATCCATGATTTGTTTGATTCTAAAAAAAGAAATATTGGACTTGGGCAAAACATGTTGGCTATTTTAACGACAATGCAAAAAAATGTCTGGATTATATGCTGTAGAATTTGTTATTAATTCAGTCATGAGTGTCAAATGTATAACATTTATCTATTACATAAAGTGTTTACTATTAATTGCTAGACCCTGTGGTCAAATTATATTGAATAGCTGGGTGTGCCAACGCAAAGTCCCCTTATCTTTGTTGATGGATTTGCTTATATTTGAGTATACAGTGGCTTGCAAAAGTATTGTGTCACATGACCGCCCCAAACATGAATGAATTTTTTGGGGAATT
>CM070043.1:9427114-9440281 GCA_036250615.1 Ptychadena robeensis
ATTTTAATTTGAAATCTCTATATTTTTATACAATTCTATATTTTAAATTTTTTTAGGCATGGGCAGGTTTATATAGCCTACTCTCAGATCTTACAACAAAACAGTGATTCAGCAGGGGCCAGGGGATTTATACATGGAAAGAAAGTGTTGTAGGGACATATGTTTGCAGGTAAAAAAGGACTTTAACGCTCATTCCTACCCCTTAAACAACCCACAAAATCTCCACACAGTTAACCATCAATGATGGCCATGCGCCATAGGTGCTAAACACAACTTCAAAACAGGTAATATCAGAAGTCATATACATATAAATAAATTGTCCGTCTTAATACATTGGTAGAGGACATTGGTAGAGGCGTCCCTCAACGTGTTTTGGCCATTATTGGCCTCAGGAGGGAATGGGTCCAATCTCTTATAAATGTGGAAGTTAGGTGGTCTTTAAGTCTATGGTACATCTGTACAGAGATAAATATAGATATAAACTGCACAGGTCAACAGAGCCACATACAAAGCAATGGCCCATAGAGTAAACGTAAAAAAACCAGCATTCAAACACATACAACAAAAGTAAGAAGGCCTCATCCTTCCATGTCAATGCATTATGCATGGGACAAACTTACCAAGGACCCCATGTGTTTTATGTTGGCACCAAGCACTTCCAGGTCAGGTAGTATCCAGTTAACATCGGTGATAGCAATTATGATATTGTGTCCCAACTGGGCAATAACTATAGAGGTAAATAAAGTAAGACATAAGATAAGTCCACCAAGGAGGTGAAGGGGGTATGGGCCAGCACAAAAGGAGTCAGTAACTCATCTGGTGGGATGATTAGACTGATTGTGGAAAGGTAAAACACATACAGGTCATGCCTGAAATATACTGGAGTGGCTCCACCATAGGCCCCTGATTGGGGTTATCACTAGAGAAAAGGGCAAGGATGGTTTCCCCCGTTTCATCTTTTTTTCAGTTTTATTCAATTTACAGAAAGTAGGAAAAAAACAAGAATACAAGTAAACCTTTGCTTAATAAAAACTTGAGCAGACTGTGACACCTGACATCTTAAAAAAAATATTAATGGAAATGAATTATTAATGAATTATAAACTGCTCTGAATTATCACTGCTCTTGCTGATATTTAAACTTTTTATAAATAGCTCAAGACTCATTGTGGGGTGTCAGATGCCAGTGTTCCCTTCTACCTATTCTGGTCCCTTCTACCTCTGGTCCCTATGTCACTTTCGGACATATAGGATGGCAAGTTCTACTAGGAAATATTCTCCTGCCGTAGAATTGATGCACATCAATTGATCAACTGACTGGGTTGATCTTCCCTAATATACCGGTCATGGTCATTTGATCATTTAATTGGTCTTGTTTCTCCTTCCTGTGTAGTGATGAGCAGCATAGGCAATATTCAAATTCGCAACATTTCACAAATTATTCTCCAAATAGTATAAGTAAATAAAAAAAATAGAAAATTCGAGATCTCCTGTTTACATTTTGCGAATATCGGCACTTTTACATGCGAATATTGTGAATGCAATATCACATGACATCAGACTTGCTTAAAGTTACCTTTGATTCCCAATGGAAAATCGACCTGAAGATGTAGCACTATATTCAATAAGTGCTGATATTCGCAATAAAAATTTGAGATTCGAATATTCATGATCAATAATATAATCTTGTATAAAGTTGGCTTTTGTTCAATTTCCGAATAATTGATTGACCTGCGCGGTTGTGGCAATCGTTCAGGAATCAAATGCAGCCCACCTGGAAAGATCTATCCTGCTCCAAGAAAATGTGGATTAAACAGGGAAATACCGACATGTTGGATCCCTGTTCGATCAATAGGTTCTTGAATGGTCCCCATACAAAGTTTTAGGCAGGAATTGATTTCTCCAGGTAGTGAGCATCAATCCCCAAAAAAATCGTTGTATGATTTTTGGGGGATTTCTGCGCCACCCTGTTGCGATTATTCCCACAAATATTTGCTGGGGAATTGATTCGTGTATGGCCGGCTTAAGAGTAAGCCAATCAGAGCAGTACTCATTGATCAAACTATCAAATACAGTAGGTTCTCTTGCAAGAGAACTTTTCCTAGGTGAACTTTCCATTCCTAGATAAACTCAGGATCTTGCTTTAAATGTCCCATTCTTGGAGGGTGGTCAGTTGTCCTACCATTGTTTTTTGGCAGGGGAAAGGCCTTAAGATCCTTAGGCTATGTTTACATGGTCTAATGATGACCATGGTTTTGAACCCTTTTCCAGCCAAGCTCTATGGGTAGCAGGGGTATAGACTGACCTGAAGGGGAGGCCACACTTGTTTGTCACCCACTACCCATCTTATCCAGGTCTTGCCAGGCCATATGCTAAGTGGAAGGTCATGTTTGGTCTGGGGGGCATGCTTATGTTTGGCTCCACTTGCCAGGCTCAATGCCAAAAAGGGAGTCTGGTACTGAATGGGGAATCCCACAAAATGTATTTCTATTCTTTAAATGCTTTAGGAAATATATTACATTCCCCTTTGCACATGCAACTTCATATGCATGCTCAAAGTGGTTTTAAGTTGCACTGAATTCTGAAAGGTTTTCTTGATAATAGAGGATATCTGCTTTTGGTTTTCTTGGGGTAGTCATAACTTATAACAGCCTTGGGCTTTTTTTTTATTTGTACTGATAGAAGTGCAAAAAACAAAACAGTAAGCCAACCTTGCCAATCACAGCCATTGAGGGTGCTAACCATTCAATGTCTGCTGTAAGCTCTCCTATGTGGCCAACAGATGGGCACATTGCTGGTGGAATGGCATGGCCAACTAGAGATGGTCGATTTTTTTAAAAAATTCGACCATTTCGCCGGTTTCGACTTAATTGCAAAGCCCCTGAGCATGGTATCATCACCAAACTTGCTGCAGATGTAGAGAAGGGTTGGGGGTATACTCCAAAAAAGAAAGTATGTCTCTAACACAAATAGTTTTTTCACAAATTAAGTTCAAAGTCAAGTAAAATTTTAGAAAATCGGAATTTTGACTTTAACTTTGAACTTAATTTATGCAAAAACTACATGTGCTAGAGCAAACCTTTTTTTTCAAATGTTCCTCCAACCCTACTCTACATCTCCAGCAATTTTGGTGAGGATACCATGTTCAGGGGCTTTGCAATCAGCTCACAAAATTAGCAAGTCGAAAAATTCGACCATCTCTATGGCCAACCAACAAAAATTAGCTAACAATAGATAAAGGTAGAACAGGATGGGATGACAATTGTTTATATTCTTTTTTACCCACTAGAGATCTACATTCCTGTGTCATTGAATCAAACTCACAATTCAAGTAAATCAGCTCTGTAAGTGACTATTTGATGGCTTCTTTCAGGCTGTCTCTTCTTGTACAGTATATGAAGCTGAAAGGAGTTTTCGGGTTGTGTCTCTACGTGATGTATGACCACTCCACATGACCTTTGTTTTACTCCTGCTCTTTTGTTTCTTATATAAAAGTAACAACTGGGTCTTCTATCTAAAGAACAGAAGGTACTTATTGATTTAATCAGGCATTTTCTTTTATAGATCTAAACATTTACATCCCTTCATTGTAATTTGCTTTTTTGTTTATAAATGAGGCTTACATTTCAAAGCCAAAAAGTATGTTTAATCTTGAAAATAATTTATTAGAAGCCCTGTCCAGTGATTATTATCTGTGCACCCACTGGGGAAATTCCAAAATTCTGGTGACAATAGTCATCTCAGACTGGGAACACTCTTGTGGTTGGCTGCAGGTCTCACATCAAAAAGTACTAAAGAGGGGCTGGCTTAATGCCTGTTGCTGGGCAGGGAACCCATGGTAACAATTAAGTGGAGAACCAAAACAGTGGGGGAAATAGATGAGCTTGCCCTCTAGAAGGTTCCAGCAGTTGATCAACAACAGGTGCAGCCCTTAAAGGGCACCGAATATATACACACCGTACATATACATTATAGTGCAAAGGGTCATATATACACACAATGGTTATTTACACAGAGAGTGATAAACCCTGTCACGACAGGTGCTAATAGGTAAGTTGTTAGTGCCAGATTGTAAAAAGTGTCTCACCATACGATGGTCAGAGAATGGGTACTGCTAGTGTATAGACATATAGTGTTCAAACAAGGACGTCTTTACAATCCGCACTCCTAGGCTTGTATCAATAATCTCATGCACACACGGACTTCCTCTCGGGTAGTTGTAAAATTAGAGATCACCTGAAGTCTTGTTGGTGCTGGATCCCGCTCTCGGCACTCCTCCACACATTCATCCTGAACAAATCCTTGTCTGTAGGTTTGAGGAATCCGCACTCAGACTTGTTCTTAAAATCGTTAGCCTTTATTTTCAAATAGTTCCAAGGAAGAAATACACACATCATCAGCTCCACGCAGGGAACATGTCCTCACCCCTGACGTGTTTCCCCCCAAGTGTTTGGGGCTTAATCATAGGGATTAGGCCCCAAACACTTGGGGGGAAACGCGTCAGGGGTGAGGACATGTTCCCTGCGTGGAGCTGATGATGTGTGTATAGACATATGCTAAGGTTCCAGCCCTGCACATTCTGCTAGAACTAAGTTCTGCTTTCTGGTTCTGGTCTTTTGGCTTGGCTGGGGGACTATCGAGTGAATACTGCATGGACCAGATGTGCCTACTTTGCTGGAACATGCTGTATATTTTCTTTATATGTGAATGGCTGTTTCTCACTCGTTATATTTTCTTCTCAAATTTTCTCTCCGAAACTTTGGGATGCATCTTATGGTCCAATGCATCTTATAGTGTGAAAAATATGGTACCATTGTAAACATTTCCAACAACATGTGGGTGATTGTCATTGATTAATTGTAAGAGCTCATAGTTATGTTAATCTGTGTCAGCCCTCCAACCAGCACGTCAACACATGTCATTTACCACAAATGTCTTCATGGGTACTTCTATGGACCCACCAACATAAAAGTAAAATAATACACATTACACAATAGAAGCACGAAACAACTATTACAGGAGAAATTAAAACAATCTGAATTTAGCACAAAAAAAAGAGAGGGAGGTTGGGGAGTTATCCATGGTAAAATGACTGCCAATACTTCCGGTGTCTCCTTTGTTTAGCCAAACCACCATCCACTTCTGGTACTGTCTCTGCTAATGCCACTTCCTTTTGCCTCCCACCAAGTCAGGCACCATTTTGCTGCTGATACCCTCTGCCTGGGTATTCCTCATTGTCAAAGGAAATGTCAAGTCTATTACATCCTTAAAAATAACTTAAACACAACCATATTTATTGTCTACAATACATTGTATGTTTGTGGTTTCCACAAAAACTTTATACATTTAATGAATGAAGTAAATTTGATGTTCTGTACATAGACTATGAAACACACTTTCAGTGGGTTTGAAATAGAGAAGTTTATACATATTTATTTGTTGATGTTGCAAGTTGCAAACTCCTAAAAGATAACTTTTTAGGCTTTAATGTACAAAGTAAAATCCACAGTAAAAGAACTGGATTAACGGGTGCTGACATTTTAAATGCCTGTAGCTGAGCATCACCCGTGTAGACCGAATGAGGCCTATAAAGATCCCCATAACTCCCGACGTATTTCTACACCTATGTCCTCATTCTGCCACAAGAAGCGGCAGAAGAGGTTCTACGGTTCAATCGCATTCAGTCTATCTGGGTATGGATCGCTAAAAGAGACCAAAAAAAATGAAATTCTCCTTCATCTGCCATAAAAAGCCAAAAGCAGATTATCTCGCCTGCAATGGGAAATTTAATGTAGCTAAAACACTAGGATATAGTCAATAAAAAGTGAATTTGCCATTAAATGTGTTCTTGTGTAATTTGTTGAAGGAGGCACAGCTTTATAGTGAGAAGAAAGTGAAGTACTCAGCAAAAAATATATAAACAAAAAGATAAAAGATGTAAGAGGAAATTACTAGGTCATCAAAAAGATAATGAAGTTGGAAAGAAATGGGAAATATATGATGCAGCACATAGGCTGCTGGTCTTCATTCAAGCAAAGGGAGAAGAAGGCTTCATAGAGGATTGAGAATCGCAATGTTCAATGGCACATAGCTGACTGAATTACTTGTGTGACAACATAACAGATGATCCTTCAGTATGTTCGTCAAAGGCACCGGGATTATATATAAACAAAGTGCAAGGGAGCACATGCCCATTAACCTATTGCTACCAAACAGATGTCTTCTTTGTTTCACTTGTACTAAGCATATGAATGCTAAACCAAATTCACTGCAATGAGATAATGGCCAATTAAACTACCAATACATGAGGCCTTCTGTGTTTTTTTTTTTTATCAATGGTCTCATCCTTGAAATATCTTTTTAGTATTCAGCATGCAAATGTATTGTAACACTGAAATGAATGTATGGAATATCATATCGGAACTACATTAATTTTGGAGACTGTTGTATTTTGGCTCATCTATCTCCGAAAATCAGATTTTGTTTTGGAGCAGCGAATAATTGTCAGGGTTCCAGACAGGGTGGTGGCTAGGATGGGCAACATACACTGAAACCAGACAGGAAGTGTGGTGCAACAAAGTTTAATGAAAACTTACTAGAACCAAGCAGGAATATAGTTTTTAGGTTCAGCTAGCACAAACAGGATTCATGTTCTACAGACCAATGCTCAGACAATGTTTGGGAGGACAAGGAACACCTATATAGGCCTTGTGCTAAATAGGCAGGCCTGCTAAATGCCATCTGCTGGTGACCAGGGAAACTACCTGGGGTAATCATAAACACAATGTCACCAGCGGGTGGTACCCGGGATAGTACAGATCCTCACAGTAACTATTAATCATATAAGTACTTCAAAAGGTCAATTTGGGGATAATGTTAAGGTGAATGACACCAAAACAGGAGTGATGCGGCTAGCGGCACAGTTGATATAAGGGAGTAGATCCATTGTACTAACTGCAAAGGTATGATCTGAGTCTTAAATGGGATTGACTTTGCTGCAGATGATTCCCAGGTTGTGGCCCTCAGATACACCCATGCAGTTAGCAGCTGACAATTATCAAGTCCAAGGGATGAGGCTGTCCATTGAACAAGCCAAGGGTTAGAAGTTAGGGAATCAGTAAGTGTAAATATAGCAAACACAGGAACCTGGGAGCAACACACATAGAAGATTAAATAGGGAGACATGAGGGAGTAGCACATGACAAGAAAGGGGAGTGTTGCTAGCAGCCAGCAGAATGAGACCTTCTCTTGAACACCCTTGCTCTCTAAGGCAAAGGAACAGAACAGGAAGGAGTCAGACACAGAACTGTGGGGATCAGTAACAAAGTCAAAGCCATCAGAAATACTACTATGCTAGGTAATTTTCCGGGGCTGCCTACCATTGAGGGCTCCAAAGGATGCTTACCAGTACCCCTTCAATCCCCTGCCCCCACCCCCACGTTTTGAGGGCTCCAGAAGATGTTTATCCAGGGGTGCGCATAACTTTTTAGTGAGCTACTCAGCTGAGTACCAGGAGATGGTGTTTGGCACACAGCCCATATGTAGAGTGGTTTTGATAAGTGCCGTCTTCCTCACAGTCTCCCTCAATGTCCTCTGCTTCAGCATCCTGCATGATAGATTCTGCTGCTGATGGACTTCCCTGTTATTGATTGAGCCTCCAATTTGCTGTCTCCATCCACAGCACAACACCATTTGAACCCCCAGATCTCATAACTAAGTAGTAAACAGTGCTTTTCTCTTTTCAGATGTTATTCTTACATAAGCCTACTTTGACCTTTAATCCCCAGATCCCCAACACCCTTAGAAGTCCAATCTTTTTACTTTTATCTTTTTTTTGTCATTTACATTCTCAATTTGACACCCCTTACTGCAGCCTTTCATTTTTATGTTTCCCTGCAGTTATCCAAGTGACATAAATTGTACACATTTAAAAATAAATACTACTTTACAGTAGTGTATACATGATAAAGTGAAGTTGGCTGTATGTAGCTATTTATTGTGTTCAAGCTCTAATCTCAATTCAAGCTGCATTATCAACTTCAGCCACAAGATGTCACTAGTAAACACTAAATTTACATGTCATGTCACCGCCTCCTCTCTCTGGCTGGTATGCAGATGCGCAGAGGCTGCTGTCAGCTAGCGCACAAGATGGGAAGCACAGGACCGGGCAGTGGACCAAAGGGCTCCCTAGATGGTCGGGCCTGGGACTGGAGTGCCCCCTGTCCCCGTCTGATGGTGGCCCTGGTGGTAATGGTCCAAGTCCAAGAACCTCCTTGAGTATTTTTTGTGTCATGTTGTTACCTCCCCGTGGGGTCACCTGTTTTGGCGCAGGTTCCACAGGGTGCAGGGGATCTAGCGTGTACAGGGTTTTCCCCCGAGCCCCCGTAATGGTGGAGATAGGCAGGGTCCCTGAGGGGACCCTGTTGTCTTTCTCTCGCGCTGTACACGCAGGTCTCTGCCACCCCCGTGTTACCCCCGGTTGAACCCCAAGGAGGGATAAGGGGACGAGGGAAGCTCCCCTTGAAGGTGGGGTCAGAGATGCGAGGTCGGGGGGCAACAGGGAGTGGACGAAGGGGGAGAATGGTCGGGGGGGCAGCGTAGGTGCGGGCTGGCAGCAAACTTCGGAACGATGTGACTAGCAGAGTCGAGGCAGGCGGCAATGTGGGATATCGGGAACAAGCCAGCGGAGGGTGAGAAGTCAGGATCGGCGGGGTCAAACAGGGTCTGGTAGCACGGATAATCAGATCTGAAGCAGGCAGTCAGGCCCACAGAAGTGAAACAGCAGCACTGGAAGCAGGGAAGGTCTTCCCTTGATTATAGGGGCAGTGCTGTCTGGACCGACACCAGGGAGGGGTGGTCTCGGCCACCTGCATTGGCTCCAGTATGGCTTTAAAGCTCAGTGAGGCTGAGCGCACGCCCCTAGAGGTCCCACTCAGACTGGAAGCAGGACACTGATATCTAACCACACCCGAGCTTGCTGAGGATCTGACCGAGGTAGGGAGCGATCATGGGAAGGGGGGTAACACTTGTCAAATTTTATGCCAACATAATTAATACTTCTGGATCGCATACCAGATTCTCTATGTGGCCACAGCATTTCCAGGTTTCCCGGACAGCCCCTTTGGCATCACGATGAGGCCGAAGTGGCAGGAAGCGGGGAGTGCCATAGACCTCCATGGTTTCCCAGCCCACATCAACAATGATGCTAGTGGCGTGAACAGGGGTGCGGGGAGTTTGGCAAATTCGAGCAGGGTACAATGTACAATGTTAGGCGCAGTAGGGGCTGAACACGCGGGGGGTTTAAGGGGTACAAAAAATTTATCAATTTATCAATGTAATCTTTTTAAAGATTTCCTCCCATGCTGGGAGGATGTGGTCTATGTAGACGTTTCCATGACTAAAATTTACAGAATCAAGATTAAAAATGATCATGCATGAAGGTACAAGAATGAGGAAGGCATCAAACTAAACTAACTAGACCTGATTTCATTTTAAACCATAACCTAAAGCAGTGGTTTGCAATTTGGGGGGTGGGCGAAGGTGTTACAGGGGGGCGCCGACCCTCATTCTTAACCTGTATTTAAATAGAAAGGGGGGCTCAATAATGTTCCTAAATAATAAAGGCGGCCCTGCAAGGAAAGTTTGGGAACCACTGACCTAAAGTATAGGGAGTTTGGAATTCGCAACATGACATGGCAGGGAGAAAGTAATCAACATCAATGATAATGTTGAACGGCGAAATCCACAATTCAATATTTCGGATTTTGGTTTTGAGCAAATAATTCAAAGCATATACCTGGAAAACGATCTTTATTTTAGCAATGTAACAGAAAGGCCTGGAGCTATGTAATGTAATGGAGTGAGTGCAAGGCCTACATGACAGGGATGCTTAGGGGACATAGTATAGGTTAATGTAAACAAGAGGGAGCGGGAGGGGTTGTTTACATATCGTATTGGTGGGCATCTGAGGAAGGAGGGGTTGCAGTGAAGATAGTAGTGTTACTAGCTAGTTTAGTCACCATTTTCAGTCGTTTTCAGAAGAGTAACGAATTCCCACCCACCCTCCCTATGATTGGGATAGGCCGATGGCCCGGTTACTGGGGTTTTCTGGTTGTGCTTAATTTGTTATGTTTCTTTCAGTTGTCATAGCTTTGGCGGGTTTCCGAGTCTTTGAGGGAGAGCAATTGTGGAAAAGGTTGGTGGAAAACAGCTCAGGACGGTAGATTATGGAAGTAGGTCAGATGGAACTGACCAATTGGTGGTGGGCGATCTCAGTGGGTTTGTGACAGCCTTAGTGTCCGCGAGTTGGTGAGTGGCCGCTGTGGGCCTTCAGTAACTAAGGCGGCAGTCACTGAGGATCGAGAAACCGGTGTGGTAATAGAATGGGGGATCCTTCAAAAGGCCCCCATACACGGGCCGATCCGGGCCGATCGATTCCGGGCGCGTGCACGTGAATCGATCGTGCCGGAATCGTGTGCAGCCCACCTTGTCCGTCCGATCACGTCCGATCGTTCGGGGGCCCAGAATCGGATCCGTCAGAGAACCAACATGTTGGTCTTTTTGATCCGATTCTGCACAGATAAGGGGGAGTTGCCATTTGTGAGGTGGAATCGGAGGTGGAATTTACCTCCTGGAAAGTCACACATATTCAGAAAAAGATTCTGGGGAGATATGTAGCAGCCAGGTCTGTTCAGTGCCGGCCTCCCTTAATTCTAGACAAAAGCAATGCCACTGGGGGATGAACCCGACTGGGGCTTTTAAGGCAAATTTAAAAGTTACACTCTTACAATCTGAGTAAACATGATTCCACATTGGTATATAATACATAGTTAGCTATACAGAAAAACTGCACAATTGTTGACGCGTTTTGCCTTTTAAGGGCTTCTTCAAAATCTAGTGCATGTTGCTAAAATACATAAACAGTTGTTTGTCAAGTGTATAAATTAAACATTTCTATTGTATTATATTAGATGAATTCACATATCACATTCAGTTGATTCAAAAATGTTTACTTTATACTACAGCTAGGATTAGCCCAGGCATGAGAGGCGGATAATCCCCAGATATGCCCAGTGCTCCACACCTGGGGTGCACACACGAACATGCAACTCGATGGGACACCAAAAACCGCCAGGCACTTTCATCCCACCAACTACAGCTAGGATTAAACCAAAGAAGGCTCCCTGATCAAAAACAGGTTTTTTTACATAGCAACACACTATACTACAAATTCAGAAAGGTCTTGCACTTGCAAACCGACGCAAGTGCAAGACCTTTGCGCAACACATTGGTTTGCCCGAGTTGTTTTGGGTGAGTTTGCTTACTAACATTGTAGTGTAGTCACCCTACCTAATTTGGACACTGGCCCCTTTAATTCAGATTCCCATCATCCTCCAGGGTTCCCAGGGTATATATTCGCTTCCCCGGATGAGTAGGGGCAGTCCTGAGGCGCGATTCCTGATGAGACGGCAGCAGCTGGGCATACAAGCTGTCTACAGGGATAAAGCCCACAAACCGTTTGTACCGGCATGCAGGCAGTCGGGGGACCTAATAGCCTGCGCTACTTCTACCAGACCCAGTTTCAGCGCGTGTGTCAATTGTTGGGGCCATCGGCAGTACGCTGCTTAAGTGGGGTGGGGAGTCCCTTGGTACCCAGGCCCCGACTGGTGGCGTGCACGTGGTTCCTGGACCGTTCCAGCAGGGCTATACTATACCTTGGGTTCCGATACTTTGGGTTCCGATCCCTTTACCAAGAGTTTGTGAGTTTTACCTTGCAGTTCAAATAAACTAGTTTTAGCAGCACGTCCGTCTTTTGTCGTGGTTGATCCTGTACAACAATACTCACCCCGAAATAGCCGGGCATACTCTCCTGTCCAGAGAAAGCCCATGGTGACCCTCCATATCGGCAGACCCGCTGATCTCTCTGGGTCCACCCCAATGACACCGGAGAGGCGGGGGGCAAATACATTGACCTTCATGTCATAACATGAAGGTCAATGGATTCGCCCCCCGCCTCTCCGGGGGCTTCATCGATTTTTTTCCAGCTCATCCTCTGTGTCAATGATAATACTGGGAATGTGAAGAGGGGAGTAGAGAGGTCGCAGAACCGTGCTTCAATTGCCTAAGGCATGCTTTTTAAAACACTGTGTCACGGGCAGCAGTTTAAGTTCTCAGAAAAAAGTAAAACATTTCCTATGAACTTTAAAATTATGTAAAAATGTCCCAGAGCAATAGTTATTAAATAATAACAAAGACCATGTTGAGGGGTTTTGCAATTAACTTACAATGTCAGCTAGTCAATTTTCCAAACATTTTGCAACCATCTCAACTATGAATTGAGGCATGGACATGGGCTCTGGGGTCAGCTGCATTGTAAATACAAGTGTGATAAATAATTTGGGGGGAAAAAAACTAAAAGGAACATCGCAGAAAGTATATTAGATGTATTAAATGTAACCAAGTAGTATAAAAATGGTCTAATGTCCTATGATAACTCTATTCTGCAAATTGAATCCAATTTGATTGCAAAAGCCATGTGTTTGCCTTGATAAAAAATCCTATTTTCCTATAAATATGTGTGTTTCCACAATGCCTTATCTATGGTTTTCATGCTCAGCATTTCTAGCTCTGACATAGTTTTCAATGTGACTGTTGATAGCAGAGAGGACGTTATAATATTAACAAAGTGGGGGAACCTAATGACCCAGCAGTGCCAGCGTCCCCGGTTACTTGTCACTAATTAAATTAAGTTGTAGGTTTAAAGCCTTTCATCTGAACGTTCAATGCCAGATTTTAGGTATCAGATCAAATACCAATGTAACAGGAGTCTAGCAAAATAAATTTTTTTCCCCATCAGTCCTGGTCGGTTGCGATAAAACTGCTAGAATAGCTCTAACGTGCATATAAAAAGCTGCTTACATTTAGTCCACATAATCATCTTTCACCTTTTGTCCAGCTACATTGGAAGGCCCATTAAAGCAAACTTGGGTTGTGACTGAGAACTAAAAATAGGAGAACTTTATATTACTTGTCTGCAGGTATACAATTAACCACATAATAAACTACACAACCTCTCAAAGATGGCAAATTCAAATCCTCAATTTATGTAGGGGTCTTAAGCTAGCCACACATGGTTCAATTGACTGTACAATCAATGTAATTCGATCAA
>CM070043.1:9461050-9471525 GCA_036250615.1 Ptychadena robeensis
AACTTGGCCACAAACCGGTGCCAACGCAAGCCACGGACACCCAGCCAATGAACCTCGACAACCTCCGCAGGAAAACCGAAATTCTTGCCAGATGCCCGCACTCCGGCTCGACGTTCAGCCCAGTGTATAAAACGAGTGGCCCATAACCTATACCACACAAGGTTTTACATCTGCAAGAAAAACAAAGCATAACAAAAGGGGTGGGGGAAACCACTCCTAACCCAAAAACCTAGCTAACTGATAGAGGACCCAAGGCCCCACCCCCTGAAGGTCTAACACCTAAACTACCCCAGAACAACCCTCAAGCTAAATGGGGGGCGAACGTACCTCCTAAAGCACCGGGACTCCCACCTACCAATGCGCATAATGTCGGAATCTCCAGATCCGCGCTCCCCAGACAAGCAACCCCTCCAGGCCAGGAGGACTCGGCCCTAACAAAACGGTCCAGCCCGCGTCCACCTCCCTGTGGGGCATCAAAATTAGCAGCAGCCATGGCACCCGAGAGCTGCGCGCTGGGAATGGATAGAGCAGAGCTGGGAGGGGTGGGGAGCAAGGCCGGAGGAAGGGGAACCAACTGCCGGGCTGGGACATGTGAGGCGCCATGAGAGGAGGGGAAGCCACCCCGCAGGAGGGGGCCCAGTTATCCAGGCCCACAGGAGGCCTGAGGCCTGGTCAAGGCGCTAGAAGGCCTACCAGGCCTCCCCCTAACCGACCGCCCGGGGGGGGGGGGAGTGCAGGCGCCCATTTGAGGAAGAGGGGAGAGGAGAGGAGAGGGGAGAGGAGAGGGGCTCTGCCGTCTCCGGCGGCGAGAAGGGGCAGAAGCTGGGGGCTCAGCCGCGTGGGGCGCTGTGGCCTACCCACCAGCGCAGTAGAAATCAGTGGAGGCGCGCCATCCAAGACAGCCCGCAACCAATCAGACCCCTGAGCCACGGCCTGCTCCCCCACCTGCTCCAGAAGAAGGTCCATCGCCGACCGATCCTCCGTGCGCTCCTCCACCAGGTGTTCCACCGCTGCCATCAGGACGTCCACCAGTCTTCGCGTCTTGATCTGAAGAGAGGCCCCTCCTCTTCCGCCGCCGGGGTTTTATGCCTGCGCAGCGCCGCCTTTCCTGACGTCAACGTCCGGTAAGTGCACTTCCGGTCCGTCTTCGCTGCATCCCGTCCCAGTCATGCACCCTGCGCCTCGGTGCCCTGGCTGGGGTGGAAATTACCAAGTACAAGGGTCCAACTGATACACACTCCATGTTCATGCACTTACAACTGCACTGAATACTTTGTAGTATGTTAGACAGAACTGACCCCTGCACTCTTTGTACTATGTAGTATGTTACATAGACCTGCACTCTATATACTGTGTAGTATGTTATATATCCCTGCAACTAATTAAGAAGTGCTTTAAAGGTGCAGGCAATCTTAACAGGGCCACAAAATGTACAATCAAGACCACATTATATCATGGCTGCAGGATAAAATCACCACATTATATCATGGCTACAGGATGAAATCACCACATTATATCATGGCCGCAGCATTAACAAGACCACATTATATCATGGTTGCAGCATTAACAAGACCACATTATATCATGGTTGCAGCATTAACAAGATAACATTATATCATGGCATTAAGAAGACCACATTATATCATGACTGCAGCATAAACAAGAACACATTATATCATGGTTGCAGCATTAACAAAATAACATTATATCATGGCTGCAGCATAAACAAGACCACATTATATCATGGCTGCAGCATAAACAAGACCACATTATACCATGGCTAAAGCATAAACAAGACCACATTATACCATGGCTACAGCATAAACAAGACCACATTATACCATGGCTACAGCATAAACAAGACCACATTATACCATGGCTGCAGCATTAACAAGACCATATTATATCATGGCTGCAGCATAAAGAAGACCACATTATATCATGGCTGCAGCATCAATATGGTAATATTCCATCATGGCTGTGACATAAATAATCCAATATTCAATCAGTGTGATACCAATGATTAGGATTGATGATTTTATTGCACAAATAACCTTTCATAGACAAATGGTGTTGCACGGCATCGGAGTCACAGCCCTGTTTAATGTGTTACTGTCGCCATTTATGTGCTCAGTGCAGTAAGGGATGATGTTCTTAATGAGTGATGCCATATACCATGCATAATCGGGAATGGGGTCAGGGGCATATAGCTGGCAAAATGATCGGTGCAGATGATGGAAATTAAGACAGCTGGGTATCGGAAAAGATTTTCTGCCCATAACTAAAACAGCCACTGGCAGGGAGAATGCCTTGTATATTAGCAGACCGCACAATACTATGGATGACATCATGAGTATGTAGAATGAACACATGCCGATATGTATATACGAAAAAGAGAGGGGTTTGGAAAAGCTAAGAAAGGGGGTAACCTGCTAAATAGTGATGGCGCGAACCCGGAATTTGATGTTCGCGAACGCGAACCACCGCAAATGTCCGCGAACCCCATAGACTTCAATGGGCAGGCGACATAAAAAACAAGGGACCATTTCTGGCACACAAAGTTGTGGAAAAAGTTATTTCAAGGGGTCATAACAACTGGACAATGACATGACAGAGGGGCATGGCAAAACTACCAAGAATTTTTTTTTCACGCCATAAATCGGCACAAAGGCTTTCTACAATGAGGGTCAATGGGATTGGAAACCATAATCCCCGAGGGCCCCCCCACAGCTGGGGGAGCATAAACAACATGTTGGTGTAAATGCTTGTGTGAATTACACCTGCAACAACATGTGAAGATTGCTTTCCACATTGCAAAGCTTAAAAGGTGAATTTTAACTTTTATGGAGGGCACTGTGAGAGATGGACAGGTGGAGACACTGGTGGCGATGGTTAGCTGTGGAGGACACTGGTGGGAGATGGACCAGTGTGGAGGACACTGGTGGAGATGGTGTAGTGTGGAGGAACACTTGGTGGAGAGGACAGGTGGAGGACAACTGTGGAGATGGTAGTGTGGAGGACACTGTGGGAGGACAGTGTGGAGGACACTGGTGGAGATGGACAGTGGGGATCCATTCCACATGATGGATGGATGGGCATATGCAGTGAGACTGTAGATTACACGAAACACGACCTAGCTACTGGTTCACTATAGCCCAGCACAGCAGCAGCTCACTCTTCCTAAACTCTCTCCTCTTCAGCAGAAGGTGCTCATTGGTGGGATTATGTCCTGCTCACTGTGACTCAAAAAAAAACCAGGGGTCAAAGTTTCTGCAAATGTTAAAAGATAGGGGACGCGAAACCAAACTCGCCATATGTTCGCGAAACATTGGGGAACATGCGATGTTCGCCGCGAATAGTTCTCCGGCGAACAGTTCGGGCCATCACTACTGCTAAATCCCCCAATCTGCCTACCAATAGGAGACTAGTAGCTCCGGGGGACTTTAAGGCACATAGTTGGTTCACTAAAGTCTAAAAGTTAGTCCTATATTAGGCATACGATAAACATCACTATCACAATGCATGATAGATAAGTATAGTAAAAAACAGATAACATTCCATACAACCAATGTAATTCTATTGAGTAACAGGCAATTACAATATACATGAAAGACAGCAGAACAACAATGATATTGAAGAACACCTTCTTGACGCGTTTCGCTTAAGTAGCTTCATCAGGAGAAATGTAGGTGCATCAAGTGTCTATCATAAAAAAATATATTCAAGTCATTATCACACAAAAGGATTACAACATTGATACTGGTTTCTGTGTCTATGTAGGGTGTACTCACTGCCTACAGAAGTGTTCAGGGTCAGGTGGATTACGTTAGGATGCTCCCACAGATCGAGAAAGGTCCCAGGGTACCCAAAGGGGGACCCCCCGTGTGTCCGTCCAGACCAGGCATGCCGATATGTATTGCTGAGCCTCCATGATTGAAAAGCCATACACAGTTTACCTTGATCAAATGGGAATCAATTCTTGCCCACCTGGTACGTTCAACCAAAAGTTATCAATAAGAACATTGATTAAAAAGTGATCAGACAAGTCGGTAAATGTAAGTTGATCATTTACATTCACATGGCTTTTTTGCTTTCCAGGAGCCCTCTTGAGGCAGAAAGCATTAATGACACTCAAGAAAAGAAAGAAATCGGTTGGAAAATCGATCACACTGTGTGGTGGTACAATCAATGTTTGACTGACAGTCCATATTTAAATCACACAAGACAATTGGAGCACCATGTGTGGCTACCTTAAAGTCCAAGGAATGAGGGGGCCCGTCATGGACAACAAGACAAGGAGGAGAGCGGGGGTAATAAAGTTATTCAGCATTAGCGTGCACTTTATTAAACAAGGATTTGTTATAAACCTTTATTGTGCGTCCTTCATAACAATACCTTCTACCTGTATCCTTAAAGGTAATCCTTAAAAGTAAAAGGTGTTACATGTACACTTAACAGCCATTAGGTGATTTTATTTATTTTTTGCTTTTTTGTCACTTGTGCTGCCAATCACATAAAGTACATTGGTGGGGTCCGCTTAAATGCCCATATACTGGCCCCCAGTCAGTGGCGGCGCCAGAGGGGTGCTTGGGTGTGCTTAGCACCCCCAAAATCCTCGTCCAGCACCCATGTTGTACATGGAAATCAAATTTTTTGGGAGGGCAAGCTCCCCTTTGAAAATTCCTAGCACCCAGGTAGCACCTTCAAAAAAAATGGCTGGAGCCACCCCTGCCCCCAGTGCCTGCAGTGCTCCATTTTAGCTCTCATGCTTACATGTTAACCCTCCCTAGCGCTTCTGATGGCTCCATCTCGTCCAGCACTTTCTTGTCAGTATTGCAGTTGACGAGATGGAGCCATCCAGTTAAGCTCAGATCCCCCGGCAGCAGCACATACTCACTGTTCTGTGCTGTCCGGGGGATCTGATGCTCTAAGCTGGCTTCCTTACTGAAGAAAGCCATGCGATGTCACCCCTCTCCCAGCCCAATTTGCATATGAATGTCCTGCGTCCCCCCCCCCTGGAGATTGGGCTATCTTCAAAGAGCACATTTGTAAAATCACCCCAGTGTCATTTCAAGATGTGCTCTTTGAAGTTACCCCTTTCAGAGGGTGCCAAATGGCATTGTATTGGATACAGTGATAACTGTATCCAATACAATTCAAAGTAAAACAAAACACATTTCCAACTGTAATAGAAATTATATTATAAAAAAACATAAATACTGTTTTGAAATCTTTCATACCAAATAAGTATTCAAGAGATTTTAGCATTCAAATGATACATGTTATAATGATTTTTAATGTACTTTTTGTTATAATAATTGTGTGTTTCAAACATTATTATATTCAGGATGTCAGGATGTAACTTCTATTTTGAAAGTTACAAGCCTACAACACAAAAAAAAATTTTTTTTGTGCCAGGCAAATATTAGTAGAGACCCCCCCCCCAAAAAAAATGGTCCACCAATGGACTCCCTGCTTTGTATCCTCCACATATTAGTAGAGACCACAAACATGATCCACAAATAGGCTGCTTATCAAAATATCAAATATCAAACTCAAATATTGCCTATGCCGCTTATCACTATACAGCAATAGACTGCTTGATATGTATTCTCCACATTAGTAGAGACTAGAGATGGTCGAATTTTTTTTCAAAAATTCGACCATTTCAACGGTTTCGAGTTAATTGCAAAGCCTCTGAGCATGGCATCATCACTAAACTTGCTGGAGATGTAGAGAAGGGTTGGGGATATACAGTAAAAAAGAAAGAAGTCTCTAACACAAAGTGTTTTTGCACAAATTAAGTTCAAAGTCAAGTAAAAATTTCGAAAATCGGAATTTCGACTTTAAATTTTAACTTAATTTATGCAAATATGGCATGTGGTAGAGCAAAACTTTTTTTTTCAAATGTTCCTCCAACCCTTCTCTACATCTCCTGCAATTTTGGTGATGATACCATTTTCAGGGGCTTTGCAATAAGCTCACAAAGTTAGGAAGTCGAAAAATTCGACCATCTCTAGTAGAGACCCCAAAAAAGGTCCAACAATAGACCTTACCAACCACCAGCAGAAGGCCATTGCTAACTTGACTCTGAAACAGCAAATGGCCAGAAAACCACCACCAACCAATGCTGATTCTTACTGATAGGACAGGTATAACCATCAGATGTAGATGTGTAGATACAACTCAAGATGACCAAGATGAGGCTCAGTAATGTGTGTGGCCTCCATGTGCATCTATGACCTCCGTACAATGCCTGGGCATGCTCCTGATGAGGTGGTAGATGGTCTCCTGAGGGATCTCCTCCCACACCTGGACTAAAGCATCCCCCATCTCCTGGACAGTCTGTGGTACAACTTGGTGATGGTAGATGGAGCGAGACATGATGTACTAGATGTGCTTAATGTGATTCAGGTGCAGGGAATGGACAGGCCAGTCCATAGCATCAATGCCTTCATCTTGCAGCAACTGCTGACACACTCCAGCCACATGAGGTCCAGCATTGTCTTGCAGGAGGAACCCAGGGCCATCCGCACCAGCATATGGTCTCACAAGGGGTCTGAGGATCTTATCTCAGTACCCAATAGCAGTCAGGCTACCGCTGGCAAGCACATGGAGGGCCCCAAAGAAAAGCCACCCCACACCATTACTGACCCACTGCCATACCGGTCTGATTGGTCTGGTGGATGTTGCAGGCATCAGAACGCTCTCCACATCATCTCCAGACTCTGTCACGTCTGTAACATGTGCTCAGTGTGAACCTGGTTTCCTCTGTGAAGAGCACAGTGTGCCAGTGGTGGATTTGCCAATCTTGGTGTTCTCTGACAAATGGCAAACATCCTGCATGGTGTTGGACTGTAAGCAAACCCCCACCTGTGAACGTCGGGCCCTCATACCACCCACATGGAGTCTGTTTCTGACGTTGACATTGAGCAGATACATGCACATTCGTGGCCCGCTGGAGGTCATTTGCAAGGCTCTGGCAGTGCTCCTTTTCCTTCTTGCACAAAGGCGGAGGCAGCACTCGATTGTTGCCCTCCTACAGCCTCCTCCATCTCCTGATGTATTGGCCTGTCTCCTGGTAGCGCCTCCATGCTCTGGACACTACACTGGCAGACACAGAAAACCCTCTTTGCTTTAGTCCAGGTGTGGGAGATGCCTCAGGACACCATTCGCCACCTCATCAGGGGCATGCTCAGGCGTTGTAGGGAGGTCCTACAGGCATGTGCCGGCCACACACACTACGGAGTCTCACTTTGTCTTGTTTTAAGGCAGTGGTGGGCAACGGAGTTGATATGGAGGGCCACAAGTGTGGCCCTCAGCAGCACTAAAGGGCCGCACATAACATTTTCAATCTATACTGACTTGTATAAGCATTTTATAATAAATAAATGACAGCAAGCCGAGCTAGAAGATATTGTTTTTTATTTTTAAAAAACAAAACTTGATTAAAATGATACTTTAAGTAATAGGGAACACTGTAGTATGGTGATGCACATTTTGTGTCATATATATTATAAAAGCCTTTAATGATATCTATGGGGCACATAACCTTTGATTCAAATGTTATGTGTCCCATTCTGAGGTTATGCGCTGCAATCTATATTATACAATCATCCCCCATTCGTTGGGTTAACGGGAGCATAGGCCCTCACCTGTCTGCCAATCCCTCGGCAACATGTATTTGCCTGGGATCTTCTTAAGCTGGCCATACACGTGTCGGATTCCATGGCCAATTGATCACTCACCCAATTGATTCCGGCGATCTCAGCAGGAATGGGAGCTGCCATCAATCAGCCAATTAAGAGGATTCGATCGCTGCATACCACCTTGTCCGAGTGATCGCGTCCAATTGATCGGGGGCTCAGAATTGGATCCGACAGAGAACCAACATGTTGCTCCCATTCCCGCTGAGATCGCCGGAATCAATTGGGTGAGTGATCAATTGGCCATGGAATCCGACACGTGTATGGCTAGCTTTAGAGCAGAAAGAGGATGAGAGGTAAGGGACTTGCTAAGATAATATCTGGGTCACTGACCCTGGGAGGGACATACGCCTCTCCTCCTCTTCCCACACATCTGCGGGGGATCGGTGGACAGGTGACTTCCTATGGCCTATGCATTAACAGCTAGGTTTGGGGGGCCGCAAGTGGAGGACCACTGAAGAACCTTCAAAGGGCCGCAGGTTGGGCACCTGGGTGTTAAGGACTTTCCATCAAAGTTGGATCAGCCTGTAGTGTTTTTTCCACTTCAAACTTGACTCCAAATCCAGACCTCCATGGATGATAAATGTGATTCCATTGCTAATGTTTGTGTGATTTTGTTGTCAGCACATTCTACTATGTAAAGAACAAAGGATTTAATTAAAATAGTTCATTCGTTTACATCTAGGATGTCCTATTTCTGTGTTCCCTTTATTTTTTTAGCAGTGTATATCAATTTTAACATGTAGAAATCCTGGTCACACCTACAGTGGCTTGCAAAAGTATTCGGCCCCCTTGAACTTTTCCACATTTTGTCACATTACAGCCAGAAACATAAATCAATTTTATTGGAATTCCACGTGAAATACCAATACAAAGTGGTGTACATGTCGTGTACACGAAAATCATACATGATTCCAAAATTTTTTACAAGTAAATAACTGCAAAGTGGGGTGTGCGTAATTATTCAGCCCCCTGAGTCAATACTTTTGTAGAAGCACCTTTTGCTGCAATTCCAGCTGCCAGTCTGTTAGGGTATGTCTCCACCAGCTCTGCACATCTAGAGACTGAAATCCTTGCCCATTCTTCTTTGCAAAACAGCTCCAGCTCAGTCAGATTACATGGACAGCGTTTGTGAACAGCCGTTTTCAGATCTTGCCACAGATTCTCGATTGGATTTAGATCTGGACTTTGACTGGGCCATTCTAACACATGGATATGTTTTGTTTTAAACCATTCCATTGTTGCCCTGGCTTTATGTTTAGGGTCGTTGTCCTGCTGGAAGGTGAACCTCTGCCCCAGTCTCAAGTCTTTTGCAGACTCCAAGAGGTTTTCTTCCAAGATTGCCCTGTATTTGGCTCCATCCAGCTTCCCTGTCCCTGCTCCCCCAGAGCATGATGCTGCCACCACCATATGTGACAGTGGGGATGGTGTGTTCAGAGTGATGTGCAGTGTTAGTTTTCCGCCTCACATAGTGTTTTGCATTTTGGCCAAAAAGTTCCATTTTGGTCTCATCTGACCAGAGCATCTTCTTCCACGTTTGTCACAAGCCATGTGGGGGACACTGCAAACGAACTTCTTATGCTTTTCTATTAACAAGCAGCTGTATTTGTACTGAAATTAGATCACACACAGGTGCACTTTATTTAGTCATTAGCACTCATCAGGCAATGTCTATGGGCAACTGACTGCACTCAGACCAAAGGGGGCTGAATAATTACGCTGCACACCCCACTTTGCAGTTATTTATTTGTAAAAAAAAATTGGAATCATGTATGATTTTCCTTCCACTTCTCACGTGTACTCCACTTTGTATTGGTCTTTCACGTGGAATTCCAATAAAATAGATTCATGTTTGTGGCTGTAATGTGACATAATGTGGAAAAGTTCATACTTTTGCAAGCCACTGTATCTGCTTTAACACAATGGGCAAAGCACATGACTGGTCACATGAAGGCCAGGTGATTCCCTGCGCTGCCCCCCCCCCCCGTACATTCACCCCCAGCATTTCTCTATGACTCTCTATGAGTATTTCCTTCCCATCCTCCATATAACTGACCGGCCTTCCGGCATTTCCCATTGACGTCCTCGCAGGTCATCAGCACAGTCAGCAATTTGCCGGCTTCACTTCTCATTAATAAAAATCTATTAAGAAGAAGTTTTTAATACCTTTTTTTTTTTTTTGCTGAATGTCTCTGCAATGTTCAGTGGAAAATAGATTTAAAGCACAACGAGAACTTGAGAGTTAGTGTAAGTGGGGCGGGAAGACTTAAGGCTGCCATACACGGCACGGATTCGTGCCGGATTCTGGCGCGATGGATTCCGGGCGCGTGCACGCGGATCCATCGTGCCGGAATCCCCTGCAGCCCACCTTGCCCGTCCGATCGCATCCGATGGATCAGGGGCACAGAATCGGATCCGAGGAAGAACCAACCTGTTGGTCTTTTCGGTCCGATTCTGCTCTGATCAGGGGGCGTTGCGGTCCGGGAGGCGATCCATCGGACACGGATCCCTCCCGGATCCGGCCGTACAAGGTGGGCTGCCACGATCGGATTCCCTAATTGGCTGATCGTTCTCACCTGTGGATGCCGGCGGAATTGCCGGAATCCATCGGGTGCTGAATCGATCAGCCAGGGAATCCGTGCCGTGTATGGCTAGCTTTAGGGAGCAGTGCGTTCTGGGCTGTTTCTCTTGCTATGCCGAATATGCGTGCGCATAGGTCCCAGCACCCTCCCTCGCTGACATGGGTACCGTACCTCCCCATGCGGAGCA
>CM070043.1:9487458-9506101 GCA_036250615.1 Ptychadena robeensis
GAGGAGATACATTCTGTGGACATTCCCTTCATGTCTTGGTCTTGTCACTGCAATGACACAGTGCTAAGAAGAAGGATAAAGTTGTAGATGACATGGAAGAAACTGGTACTATTAGACTAAGAAGTCCAAAAAGTCAATATATCATCTTTACAGCATTATTCATTTGTAGTTATTTTTATTTTTGATGAAGGTTATATCAAAGAGTAGATCTATCCCAAAAGATAGGGGACCTATTCAACCCTAATGATAATGCCACAGTGTAAATGAAGGTAGCCCCCTTATTATAGCAGGAAAACGGAGAAGCAAGGTAAGAAGACATAAAGAGCACCCGCAAACTCATCAACCCTTCCCAACTCTGTACTGAACAAAACTTTTGGCCGAAGTTGAAGAAGGGCCTACACTGGTGGAATATGGATTGAATTTGCCAACTCACTAGCCAATTAAAATATGTATTTTTGAACATAGCTTGTTCAGGGACTTTGCAAGTAGCTCCCAAACAAACTAGATGAAATCTCACGACCATCTCTAATTCTGTACAATGTACGGTGTACGGTGCTCAGAAGTTTCTTGCTGTCTGGTGCTCTTACCATATTGCATACACGTCCCATTTACAATGGTTAGAAGGCAATAAACCTGTTTTTTGGAAACAGAAAATGTATGTACTGTATTTCCTTACCCATGGTTTTGAGGAGGAAGTTAGGTGAAAAAAAATTACTCACAGAAATTCTAACTTACAGAGTTATTTAGAGTGAATATACAGCATGTTCCAGCAAAGTGTACATGCAGAATGGTTCAGTGTTTGTTGTACATCCTATCTCCAAAGAGACTGCAGATGATTACCCTAAATGTTCAGGATCGGTAGGCTCCTGACAAGAGAAGGGGTAAAGCATGTTTCAGCAGGGTATATATTATATATTCATATTCTTTACGAGTAGAGCCACTGCTAACTTATGGAGGCTTACTTTACACTGGCAGCCTATCCAGGAACATACTATTTACATATTCACTTGGGAGGAGGGGTGAGTCTCTGGCTGTCAAAGTAGAAAATATATCCACTGCACTTGCAATTCTGTATGCATAATGAGCTGCTCATTAAGTATGCACATACAGAAATTAAGATGATGTGCGCATTCACACACTGCAGGCTTCAATAATAAAAATATTAAATACATATATATATTTTTACACTTTGCGTCTTATAGAGCGAGAAATATGGTCTCTGGTGGAAACTGGGAAAATTTGCAAAGACAGGAGTAAAGGCTGCCATACACGGGTCGGATTTGCACCGGATTCCGGCCCGATCGATTCCGGGCGCGTGCACGCGAAACGATCGGGCCGGAATCCCGTGCAGCCCACCTTGTCCGTCCGATCGGGTCCGACCGATCGGGGGCTCAGAATCGGATCCGCCAGAGAACCAACATGTTGGTCTTTCGGGTCCGATTCTGCCCAGATCAGCGGGAGTTGCATTCCGGGAGGTGATCAATCGGACACGGATCCGGCAGGACAAGGTGGTATGCAGCGATCGGATTCCTTAATTGGCCGATCGATCACACCTGAGGATCCCGGCGGAATCGCCGGAATCGATCGGATGGTGAATCGATCAGCCAGGGAATCCGTGCCGTGTATGGCTAGCTTAATACTCATAGTAATAATAATTGATGATCAAATGCATTAAGATGCATAAATAGACCAGGTTTTGCCTCAATGTAAAATTTGGAGTAGTTTGGATGTTGCAAATATTTAACGTTTACATAATAGTTATTCATATTTAACAGGTTACAGTCTCTTAGCATATCCATATCCATAAGAACATGAGCTCTACCAATATTCGGGCTGTTCATTAATCAGTGAAGTATTTTCATTCACACACATAAATTGTTTAGTTAATACACATTTTACAAAAGATTTACAAACATTCAGTTCATAAAATAAGTTTTCTGGTAAAAGCCGTACTGAAAAAAAAAATATACTAAACCCCTACACATCTTTCATTTGTGAGTTTAGCTAGATGAATGACAGTGGGCATTGGTATTTCTGGTACATTTGTCTTCTTGGTACTCTTGTCTGTGACATTAACATCAAGCTATACATGTCACAAGGATCCAAGGGGCACTTAGAGTCATAGCGGCTGCCCACCCACACAAGTGCCGTACACACTTTTTTCATTGTCCGAAAGATCTAAACAGCTGGTGCCTTAAGTGGCCTGCTAGTTGATCGAACATGGCAGCTTGTAGTTTGATTTTAGTGCCAGTCTCATTTAGGATTTACATTACATTTATAATATTTACTATTTACTATTCTCCAAGATCTATGTTATAATTAGGCGACTCTATCTTAACATCATCTCTAGAATTTCTACTAAAGGATGGCATGAGCAAGCCATATACAGTATCTATATTTTTTCTTTTGAAATCATTTCTATATAAAATGACCACCATTAGCACAAAAAATGGCATCCAACAACCTTTACATTATAATTACAATGTGATAACTTTATCATCCCCCCCCCCCCCCCCCCCCCCCCCCCCCCCCCCCCCCCCCCCCCCCCCCCCCCCCCCCCCCCCATGCCAACCATATCAGCAACTAGCCATCAATTATAACCCGCTCAGTGGGTGCATACATATAAATTAAGGTGGGCATAGACGTCTCGATTTTCCGTACAATTTCTGTGAGATCAATCACCGGAATCAATCACTGCAATTGATCGCTCACAAATCAATGCATGTACAATGTGATCAATCGATTTGATCAATTGATTTGACCCTAAATCGCACGTAAAATCAATCAAGCAGGAATCAGACTTGTCTGTAAAATTGGTTTAGGAATCGCGGAACGTTAGACATGCCATCGTTCCTATTGATCGACCTATTGGCGTCCAACCCACATTACATCATTTCTGATTAGAACAGCTGCGAGCTGGAGATCGCACAATCCGTGATCGATTTATCACGCAAAGGAATCGACCAGGAATCGAAGTTGTTATATCGTGCAGTGTGCTATCGATTCTGTAAATGGAATCGATTCCAGAATCACATGCCCGGTCATTTAAAAGATCGATTGCTGGCAAATCTAAATGTCTATGCCCAGCTTTTACCATTAACATTTCTTTTCCATACAATTTTCTATCAAACGGAGCTTTCTTGCAAAAGAAACCATATAACGAAAAAAGGAGGCGGGTGATTCCTACTTCACCTGGAGGCCCCTTATATGACTTACTACCCCACTCTTGCCCTCGTATCCACACCCACAATCTTTAAAATGACCTTCCTCATATCCCTCAGTCATATGGAGCTCAGTGAAGCACCCTTTTCTTAGCACCACCCAGCTAGTGTCTATGTCATGTTTATTGCATTTGGCATCCCCATACAGAAGACCATGGCCTGGTTCTTACCTACCTGCATTGGGAAACACCTGTTGAACATACCCTAAAATCCCATTATATGCAGCGGGCCTGTCCTCATCAATTAATTGCAGTAGAGCTAAGACGTTTTCACCAGTCCTCAATCTTAGCACCTGTACAGGTGAATGGAATCACATGAGCCTCAAACATGTATTTATTGCCCAGTTTTAATTAAGGTGACACCAATCCCCCCTCATTTCTCCCCAACTCATATATCTCCCCAACTCATATATACGCAGAATAAATTGGGTAAAACCAACTGATTATTTGTTACCTTGCCTGCTAAATCCCATTAGGTTTTCTTGTTTTATTTGTTAATGGTTAAGTGTGTTTTTACATCTTTTTTTTAATAATATCTATTAGGTTTTCCCTTTAAAGCAATGATTTTTTTTAAATAATTGGGGACAATAGGGTGGCTACAACACATATTTTTTTCCTGGAGTCCTCGTGGTGGTGGAAGGGTTACACGTGTGAGGTCTAACTTCCTCAGGAAGCCCGGAGATGGGTGGGCCTCCCAACATGTGTATGAGAGCTTGGAAGGTGTGGGTTCCCTTCTTGGCTGTGAGAATAACATTTCTGGCTACTTCTATGAAGGATGATGTAGGGAGGAGCAGGGGGATTGACGGGGCCAGTGAACAGCTGAAGTGACACTGGACGCCAGCTGGGGGATCTGAAATCAAAATAAGCCGTGAGCGAGTTGTATTAACGTGCAATTATAATGCACAATAGAGATTGTGCGGATCAAGGTCAGATTGCACTGGAAAAAACAGCACAACAGAGCTCTTTTCAGTCTGTGTTTTCCCAACCCTGAAATCAGTTGGGAAAGTCATATTTTCCTTGCAAACAGATTGAACATTCCTTGTCCCGATTCTCAGCACTTTGTTCATGTAATATTATTTAACACACAGGGTTCTGAAACTTTAGAGGAGGTCACAAGAACTGCTCTCTGACACATATGGGTGACTTAATAATTTACACTGTTATTTAATAAACTGATATCTTGGAATGCCAAGAACAATATATTGCAGGGATGTACTTAGAGTGTGCTCAATCCGCACAAACCACACCATAAACGTAAAGATTCTTCCCGGTTTACAGACTCCCTCTCTGGAAAAAGGCTCTCACCAACTTCAGGTGTCCAGGTGCTGGGCCATGAAGGATCAGTTCAATGACTCTATGATTACGCCATGGGGAAACGCGTCAGAGGGGATTTGTCCCTGGATGGACCCTGTCTATGTATACATGTATGTTGCGTGATGTCTAAATAAAGTTTCAAGATTTTGAGGAAGTCAAGAGTGCGGACCTAAGCAATTTTTCTTCATATCCACAATATATTGCAGCCTTATGGACTTTAGATGTGGTGGGTGCATTGGTGGTTGATAGTAAAAAGTAATATCTATGAGGTTCTAAAATACCTGTTGAGTAGTGTAACTCTGAATTAACAAGCATTTTCCTTGTTAAGGCTCTGCTCCACTATACGGCTATCACAGGAAACAAAACGCAGGGGGGGGGGGGGTCACTTGGCATCCCTGTGGCCCTTCTTCTTTCCAATAATGGGCAAATGTGTGTGTGTAAATGAGATGCATCCAGTGATTTTTAATGGACATGTCCCTCATCAGATATGGGTTCATGCCACGTTGCACAAAAAACAGGCAAGTCATAGTCTCATTGCTTTGAAAGGGCTGCACCCCCCACTAAGGCTAGGACTCCACCACTACGCCTTTTCCTGTAAAAAAAAAAAACCCATGGGAGCAGTGCCAATTTAAAGTAATGGGGCTATGACTCGCTTTTACACACAGGCGGGTCATAGCCTGCACACCCACGATGGTAACCAGAGGAAATATTAGGGAGATGTGTTTCTACTCCAAACCTAGGAAGCAGCCTACTCTGACTTTATTCTTATGGTGAGACCTTAAAGCCCCCCATACACCTTTAGATCACTCCATACAATTCCCATTAGATCTACCCGAAACTATGTAGTATATTGGCCTCCCTGATACAAGACATAGTAATTGGAAAGTTTAGAAAGGTCCTCATATTACATGGTTTTGGTAGAAGAAAAGTTGATGTATGGGGGCCTTTATTTTTGGGTGGAGGCAAAGAAAAGAATGCTGACAACAGAAAACTATTGCAGTCACATCATCTCGTGCTCTTGCATTAACCTTCTGGACGTTGCGCATGTAACGCGTTTTTTTCTAACTGTGCCACGGGCAATTGCTGTGCCACAACATGCTTCGCTGTGATTGCCTGCCCAGGCGGAGGTTCAGAACCTAAATCTGGCGTCACTGGAGATGCCAGAGTTATGATGAAAAAAGGCGACGCCCCTCCGATAACATGGAGGTCTATAGGGCCGCCTACCCCCGCCCCCTTCGCGTCACTGGTGATGCCGATACTCCCAACCGCCGAAGGAATCCGGCGGACAGCGGAGTAGCTCTCTAGTTAACTCGGGCCAAACACCCAGGAGGTTAATCACTGGTAGCTCGAGCAGTTACTATTCCTTTAATGTTCCATGGAGGGTTCTTTGGGTCCACAAATGTAGACACAACATGGACATCCTAAGTGTTCTCATTGTCCATTGTAGGAAGGTCTTTATGTGGTTGAAGTATGGTAGCCTTTACACACTTGCTAGTGGGAAGTAACAATATTCAAATGAGCTATGATGGCAATATTTTTGTGAAAGTCAATCTTTTATATAGTTTATGGCACATTACAATCAACTGTAAAAAGCTAAAGCTGACATCAAATCTGATAATGTTTTATATTTCCTGGCTGCTTTTTCCTTCCCTGTCACCATCACACCAATTTAGATTACCAGTACCACTTTTTGTTTATTGGCTTTTCATATAGATATGTCTGGAACACTCTCTTGAAAGAAGTCCTGATGTTAGCTCTCATGACCTTGAATGGTCTTAATAAAGATGTTGAAGACCAAATGTAAAGTTTCAGTTTTGAAACATTCAGGTGATCAGTGGAAAAGATTCCTTCACTTCCTGTATTGCAAGAAAAAGGTTGGCCCCAGGACAGGAAGTGAGGGAATCTCTCTAGTGGCAACACACCAATGATATTTAAACCCTTTGGATGCATATTTATTATAGCAAAAGTAATTTCCTAATTTTTATTGTTCACTGTGCCTATTAGAACAATGTTAAAAGGGGGGAATCCCTAAAAAAGAGAAACTGATGTATTGGCTAAGGCCTAGATCTTCAAGGCATGCGTGTAAACAAAAATTTTTCCCATGGTTTCTAAATTTGAAATTATATCAACATAATGCAAAAAGGGAAAATGATACAGAAAAATGCAGAGAATGTGAAGAACTGCCACAATTCTCAATGGAATGAAACCAGGAAACGCATTCTGATAAAAAAAAAAACCCAGCAAAAAAGACAAAAATACTTTGAAAAAAAAAAACAACTGTTCAATGCTTTATAAATAGAAATGTTCAAATAAAAAGTTTTCTTCAATTAGAAAAAGCAAGTTTCTCGCAACTACTTTGGCAACTCCAGCCCTTTGGGTTCTCATATGGTGGCACCATGCCACGCAATGTGGCGCTATGCCAGTTTGCTGCCTCGTTGTCTGCCGTGGCAACAGAACACAACATTGGTTAGTGAGCTTATACGGGGGAAGCAGTACAAAGACCAGAAGAGAGGGAAGTTACTCTGGTTGGGTCTGGGGGTCCAGGAGCTATGTGGATTAATAGAGCTTTACATAGATTGACATTTATACAAGCCAGCCTTCTCTTTTTTGTTGTATTTTACGTTCTAAAACAGCTTACTAGCAATTATATAATAATGTAGTTGTACTCTTTATATTCAGACATAATACTGCACCAACCCTGGCCAACCAAGAGACATTCGAGCAATCCTTTCCATCCTGACCACGGTGACTCTTGCCTCTTCTCTCCCCAGAGAGTCCTCCTGACTGTTGTTTTGTTGTCTGTAAATTCAGGAATAGGCCGATGTATTCTCTCTCGGGAAGGTATGTTTTTGTTGCTGTAATAAAGCACATTTTAAATCCTAAACAGAGTTTAAAAGCACCAGTTCATGTTAAGAGAATAAAGAAACCCAAATTCTAGTTATCTGAGTTCATAATCATTTTATGGGAAATTGGCACTCTAGTAGGAGGTTAGTTAACTGGCCTTGCCTCATGTGCTGGCTCCCAGAACAGATTCTCAATGATCCACATAGCACACCAAATATATAGGATGTAGCTGTTTACATTTAAATTTGAAATGCCCTTTGTGACCTTAAGTATGTTGACATCCTCTAAGTAACCGAATGCAGGCAGTTGTAGGCAATTACTTTCAGCCTTTTGACACAAGTTGTGGTACCAGTATTGGTTCCAGTATGGCTCTGTCCCCTAACACAAAACCAGCTCCATGAAGTCCTTATATGATGAGTCTAGCATGGTAAAACTTCCATAACCTGAGCAGACCCATAGCTTCAGACCCTCTAAATATTTAAGGGCTCACCAAAGTGTGACCTAGATCATCTCCAACAGTAGCTGACCTCACAAAAAGAACAATGACATGAGGCGCACAACCTAGTGCAACAATGTAAAGTACTGTAAATGATAAAATAAAATGAAGCAAAACAAAAGATAAAATACTCACATTAGTTTGCAGGCTTAGCAAGAAGTGATCTCTCAGGGCCCGGCCCCGCTTACCAGGATGACATCACTTCCTGGTTATGGATGGGATCACTTCCTGGTTACAGATGCAAGTCCAGTATGTTGGATCTAGTGAGCAAAAAAAATGGTTTACAGAGAGGAAAGAGTTGCATGAAACAGGATCCCAGCAGAATATTCCTACGTACTCAAATGAGATTTTTTTTTGATTACATGGATTGCAGGTGACTTGAATGGACTTGGTCACCATACACCTTACAATCTTATCATACAATTCCTGTACAGTCAATTGTTGTTATACCAAAACCATGTAATATGAGAACCTTTTTAGCCCTTCCAATCACTATGTATTGTATCAGGGAGCACCCAGCACTACATGGTTGTTTGTAATTGTACAGAAAGGTGTATGGGGGGCTTAAGGGTAGAGTTCCGCAATGGTGCCCTTCTTCACATCACTGAAGTCATCAATGATGAAAAAAGAGGCCAGCGCCACCTCCCTGCCTCTTATCATTGATGATGCTGAAGAGGGGGACCCTTAAAAATATAGGCGGGTCCACCAATACTATTGCTATGAGCTTGCCAGGGACGCTCAGAAGATTTAGGCAATCAAGGTTGGGTAAGTGTTTATCTGTCCTGGTATATATACATAAAACTTATATATAGTTAATATACTTTTTATTATCATTTCAAATTGGACCAGAAAATATCCTCTCTTTTTGCAGTTCTGCCATTCTGTGATCTGTAAACACGCTTGTCTGTGCAAATCTAATGACGAGTGACATATATCTAGAGGAAGGGGCAGTGGAGGAGCGAGACACTGTCTGGGAATGAAGCTGATTTGGTGCAGAGAAGAAGAAGTGTGGTATATAACTAATGAGGGAAGCCTTGTGGAGAAGCAGGAAGGGGCGGTAGCTCATCTGTCAGGGTGCAGTACAATACATGACTGCCTTTCATCTATAGGAACTGGCTACCACACAATGATCTTAGCAGGAGCTAGGCCAGCAGTTTTTTTCTGTTAGAAACCTGTCACCCGGTACATGTACACTTACATCAATAAAACCGACAAGATCGCATGACATTTATACACTTGGGTAGAATTTTGTTGACATCAGTGAAAATATAAAGGGCAAGATTTATAGGACATACTTCTAGCCCTAGAAGTTTCTGCTTGTATTGGATCCAGAAGACACAGATGTGATGGTGTTGAGAACTAAAAACTGTATCGTAGTCAATTGATCAGCTCAAATCCAGGAGATCTATGTAAAGAAAAAAAAGTTCAGCAGTGTTTTTCTGTTCTTTGACAGGTGCTTACCAACTTGTGATATAGTCAAGTAGGTCATATATTGGATACAAGTCATCTGGAAGTATATGCATAGAGCTGAATCATATTTACCATGTACTAATTACTAACCATGGGAGATCGCAGTTCACATTGCTAATTATAAGAGCAGGATAGTATGTGTCCTGTTACAGCTAAAATTGATGGCAAAGACCCTATGGCTGAAACTGTGACTGGCTTAACTTGACCAAGAAAGGATATGATTCTTTGGATTTTAACTGAGACTGGTAGGTGATCCCATCTTCTATTAATCTGACCTTCTTATAAGTGTTGGGTTTGTAAGGCATGTTTTCTTCAATTCATGTCTTTTATTTTGTGATGGTTTATATTGACCACGATAACCAATTTACAGGACGGGTAGGAAGAATATTTGAGGTTACAAATTGGCATGGGTTTTGTATTAATGTGGACATGTCAAAAGAGCAGATATGAACCAATGTACCCTGGTTGACCCGGCTCATGTACATGTGGATGGCCGTATCATTCTATTAGAAGATTTGGCAGGCAGCCTTGTGAAATGTGGGCACTAATGTAGTTTCTGATGCATTTTGCTTGTGCTGGAAAGTGTGGCACAGTGCATGACAGTGATGGTGGTATGAACCAGCCCTCACAGGGTTGCCAGCCTTCTAGCAGCTTAGAAAGATTTTTTTTTCTAATATAAATAGATAAGCAGATTGAGCTGTCCCTCAGCTTCAAATGACAGCTGTGCAGGGACAGGAGCACATCAAATTTCGGGAAGGGCCATCTTTATTCATTGTTATAGAGAGCCTACCTTTTAGTCTGTTATAATTAGGAAATCCTAAGAGGCAGTGGACTTTGCTACCACTACAAGCACTATAAGTCTAATGCCAGCATATCATTTTAAAGAATAGACAACAACTGTGTCAGAAATAACTAGAAATTAGACTCAATAGCTCCAAGTGAAGAAATTAGTTTATCAGACAACGGTCACCAGAAGTCACATCCATTTGGAATGGTTTTTCTCCATTTATGTCTTGGTTATAACTTAAGGTGGCCACAGACAGAATTCCAGACCAGCGTCCCCATTCAAAGTAAATGCCGGCACACCACACCAGACACGACCAGCCGCGTGTGACCTACGGGTCGATCTGCCGCCAGAAAAAAACGAAGCATCTATAGCTAGCTTAAGTTATAAGTTATAAAATGTTTTTATTCACAACAGGACCATTAACAGTAGTGGTCACCATGGCAAATAGATATACAATGTCACCATATAGACCATCCTACATGTGCCCATATGCAGTGTTCTCCCCAGATTTTTTTTTCAGCCGGGCGGCGCGATGACGTCATGACGCGATGACGTCATCGCGCCGCCTGCACCGGTCCGGCGGCCTCTCTGATAGGCTGCCGGCCAGCGGCAGCACACAAGTCCTCTGACAGGCGGCGCCTCCCCATTCTTCAGGAGCGCGCCGCAGCCACTGAAAGACTCCGGCCCGCGGCTCCGGTAGTGTGCCGCGGGCCGGAGTCTTTCAGTGGCTGTGGCGCGCTCCTGAAGAATGGGAGGCGCCGCCTGTCAGGCTGCTCGCCGCGGAGGATTGTGTGCCGGGCGGGGACCAAAATCTCCCAGGCGGGCCGCCCGGCCAATCTGCTTTGGGGAGAACACTGCCCATATGTAAGGCTGTGTGTTATGATTGAAAGAACTGCATTTCAAGGATTGTCATACTGGAGGGAAAAGGTCTGGACCAGGGTTGCCAAACTCAAATGCATAGCAGGCCAAATGTAAAAAGTCACGGGCCAACCTTGTTATTTAATTAAAAATATATTTACAATGCAGACCATTTTATGTGTGTACACACAGGATGGGGATACACTAAACTGTACAGTTCATACAGTGTGTGTAGTCCATATATGCCCTCATTGCGTTGTTTACAGTGTTTGTGTAGTTCATGTGTGCCCCCACCCGTGTGGTGTACAGTTTGTGTACAATACCCCCCCTTTAATCCTGGGAGCCCTCTCCCCAGCTCTGCCTTCCATGCAACCCCCCCCCCCCCCCCCCCCCCCCCCCCCCCCCCCAGCTGCACTAACCATTTATCTGTCCTTCAACTCTGGGAGTAGAGAACTATAGATCCTAGCATACACTGAGCAAGCAAGGATTTGAAATTCTATACTCCCAGAGTGCAATGACAGAGGTGCAGTGAGTGCTCTGGTAGGGAAGGCAGATCTAGCATGTCTGCCATGGGCCAAAAATATTTGCTGGGCAGCTAGATTTGACCCCCTGGGCCAGAGTTTGACAACTATGGTCTTGATCATGATGGACCTCTTCTCTGGGGAAAAAAACAGACTTGATACATTTTCTAGTGCACATCAAGTCATTAACTTTGGATAAAGATCAAGGACCTTACTGCTCATCAAGGTACATATAGAGAATAATAAAATCAGAGGTCATCATAACGGCTAGGCAACTCCACATTTTCAAAAGAAGCATAGTAATAGAAGCCCATGTATTTCTCTAATGATATATGTACATTAAAATTCTTCTGAGATATATATATATATATATATATTCGTCTGCCAGTCCAGGTCTTTTCTAATTTCTCCCTATAAAACAACACTGCATAGTACCACCTTATCAGTGCTTATCTGTCCTCTATTACAGAGATAAATAATAAATTGCCTACAATTCTGCAATCTGTCTGGATCTCCTGAAATGCTTTTACCAGATAGTCTGCTGTAGTTGTTCAAGTGTCATAAATGGCGAGATCAGCAGACAGTCCTACGGTCAGCCTTTTATCCCTTAAAGGCAATATACTATGAGTCCATTACTGACAAAAGAAGAAATGTTGAATACATTTACAGGTCTTATTTGGGACAGAAGACCCATAATTTATGTTGACCCTTTGGGACCTACACGCCTCTGTTGTTGAGCAGGAATAATAAACATTGTTCAGTTAATGTTACCAAACAAAAAATATTGTTGCAATGTATGACCACATTGGAGTGAAGGACCCCAAAGCAGTCCTGCCCTGGAAGCTTACCCACATCACAAATTAAAAATGGCTCCTCGATGACATGACATTTCAGGTTCAATGCTTTAAGTCGCTAACCCCAAACTAGTTTTGCGTCCATAACTTATGGCTTTCTGCTTACATATGTCCTGCTGGTCAGTAGTAGAGGTTCGAAACTTTACAAAACCAGGAAGGAGGTCAGTATTTAAAGCCCTTACCCTTCTATCCACACCTTTCCTATAATATTTTACATACATCAGCCAGTGGGAAAGTAATCATAGGCTGGTCATCTTGGTTAGGTCTTCTTATTCTGTAGACTTAAGCTGAACGTACACTGGTTGGTTTCCTGATTCATAAATATTCAAACATTTAATGAACTAGACAATAACTACTAATTCATTCTGATTTCAACCAAAATAAAACTCAAACCAAAAGAACAGGTTTGCGGGTTTTGCAGACCTCTTTATTGATCCAGTTTTGGAGTATGCATACTTGGATTTTAGCAAACATGAAGCAGTTCCTCAATATCTGTTGACGTTAGGTTGGTTCTCTTCACTGCGTAAGCTTAATGTTTAATGCATTTAATAACTGCTTGAGTTTAAGTGCATCAAAACTCACAGGACCCCAGAGACTCATATTCACCAAGCATTAGAAAAAAAATCTGCTGCTGTTGCACAGGGGTTATAGAACTCATGCGTCTTGTAGCACAGTAATCAATATATCCTTTTATTTTGGGCACTGTGCAGTATAGCAAACAAACTGAAGCTATTTTTGGTGCTCATGCTCTGATTTATCCATGGATAGGATTTTTCAGTGAAGCAATGTGAACAGCTGAGCTTAAAGATGAGCTCCAGGCAGATATTACCAACAACAGTTCATTCAGTTCTTCATTTATCTTTAATTTAATACACAAAATCTGAGTTATAGACTAAAATATATCCAAATATTGTGTGGTGCTCTTTCTTTTTTGCTGAATCTGCCCCACTCCAGTAGTTATCTTTAAAGGCTGCCATACACTGGCCGATGCCTGTGAGATGGATCAGCCATATTGAAGGAGCTGGATGCGTAGCATCTGTAGTCCCCATTCAATGCAGTGGACATTGAGCGTGATTTTATTGGACATGCACCAGATGTCCGTGAGCTTTCACGGTGCTCAAAGCAGCCATTGATCTAGCCCATATCTATGCATAGGCACCTTAAGGACTCGTGGTCCTATCGACCAATCTGCTCTCTCCATAAGGTATGTTAAGCCTAGTGATTGTGTGAACACCACCATAATTGTCTACAAGACCTTCTTGGTCCCATCCTTTACTTTGCTCCCTGCATAAGCTATGTGAAGCCCAGTGATAGTGTGAACACTCGCATAGTTGTCTACAAGACCTTCTTGGTCCCATCTACCACTGTGCTTTCTCCATAAGCTACATTAAGTCTAGTGATAGAATGAACCTTTTTGTTCCTATCCACCATTCTGATCACCATCCCATCCATCACTTTGCTCCCTGCATAAGCTATGTTAAGCCTAGTGGTAGTGTGAACACCATTGTAATTGTCTACAAGACCTTCTTGGCCCCATCCACCAATCTGCTCTCTCCATAACTATGTTAAGCCTAGTGATAGTATGAACAACCCCAGTAGTTGTCTAAAGACCTTCTTGGTCCTATCCACCATTCTGCTATCCATAAGCTACATTTAAGCAGAAGGCACGATATTCGAGCCGTCCAATGTACCCTGCAGCAGCATGATGACGTCATCACGCTGCTGTCAGATATCGGCAGAGCCGCCTCTGCTCTCTCCCTGGCTCAGCTGAAGCTTTGCTTGGAGACCAGCTGTCTCTAGGCAAAGGATCGGACATCGCCGTAATTACAGTCATGTCCGATAAGGCTGTTTTCGAGCAGGATTGATTTGTTCCGCTCGAAAAACAGCAGTGGGCGCAGATTATATTGGTCAGATAGATGGCCGTGAGTGCGCATGGCTCTCGAAACGGCCATCGATTTGACCCATATCTCCACGTCTGTACCCTGCTTAAGTGATCTAGTGATAGGGTGAACAGCCCAGTAGTTATCTACTGTGGTCCCATCCACCACTCTGCTGTCTCCATAGGCTATGTTAAACTTAGTGATAGTGTGAACAACGCTGTAATTTTCTACAAGACCTTCTTGTTGCCATCCAACACTGCACTCTTAATAAGCTATGTTAAGTCTAAATTAAGTCTAGTGATAGTTTGAATGCAACAAGTATTACATCACATTATATCTTGGTTTGCCAGTACATTTGTGGGCTCTAAGTAGACTTATCTCCTTTGTGGCTATTGAGGAATAGATTTAATTGAAGGTGTGCGGAGAACTGAATACTAGAATTAAATGCAAGTGTACTAGGGAATTTTTAGATTTATGTAAACTCTTTCACATCCAAAGATTGCAATATTGCAGCAAGCCAAACGACATCAGTAAGCTGCCTGTCTTACTATGCAGCCCAGAATAGGGTTAATAGACCGCTAAAAGCCATTCTCTAAAACCACGTGTCGGAATAGGAAAGGTTGTGGCCACAGAATTGGCTTTTCAGCCCTGTTGTTGACGGTGTGGTATCTGTGGGCCATCCAGATTATAGGGTTTCCATGGGGTTTTGGCTGCTGAGAATTTCCGAGCTTAACAAACACAAACTATTATCTTGTTATCCAACACCCTTTTACATGCGGCCAAACGCACGGCGACAAGCACAGCCTTGGTTTGCTCTCGAATTCCCTGGCTATGATGCGTGCGGCTGATAAGACTGTCAACATGAATGACATATTTAAAACAATTTCAAATGCTGATGCGTGGCTGTCTTCACAGTTTCAGCGTTTAGTGTCTCCATCTCGTCTTTTGGTCTCTGGCACTGCAGTCTGGCACCGTTCATGGGGCTTGTTAATTTAAGATTGCTGCCGATGTTTTAGTAATTGCTCAATTAGCGCAAAGTTTATTATTTTTTTTTCTCTCTTTGGCTCATTGGAGAGAAAGAAAGAAAAAAACAACCTTTCACACACTGTCATTAATTAGTGGTGTGCGAAACTCCAAGCTAATTTTCCTATGGGGTTGGAATTGTGGTCTGTAATGGTGACTCTCATCAGCCCCCACCCACCATACAGAACTCTCTGGCTTGCGTTCCTTTTCTAATTTAGCTCTATTTCTGCTTCTTTCTACCACCGAGTTCCATTAAAAGGTGTCTGACCCGTTCTTTTCCTATTCCCACTGAATTTGTAGACGGAGCTACGCTGACAGCTGCTTTCTGTTTCAGGGCAAACACAATAACGGAGCGGAGATTTTCGTCTTTTCGTACCTCAGCATTTCCAGAGCTTAAATTCCATCTGCCGTGTGACGAATGAAATGTTTGCTTTTGACACAATAATTAATAAATACACACAAACCCACAGCCCTGCCAGCAATTACGGCTTCATCAGATTCAGTGTTGGGCGATTACAGCCATTTTACTCGCTAATTAACAAACCCAATTAAAACAGAGTTCTATATTATGGGAGATTGTCTTATAGACCGAGTAAGAAACATCCATTGTAACTCCTGTTGGTGCTGGTATACCAGATTACAGCTTTATTTATATTGAAAAGATTGTTTTCTAGTCTAGGCTCAAATGTTTCATGGTGGACTTGGTGATTACAGCCATTTTACTTGCTAATTAACAAACCCAATTAAAACAGGGTTCTATATTATGTGAGATTGTCTTATATTGTCTCTTGTCAAGGCTAAAATATTTCATGGTGGACTTATCACAATGGGTACAATGGGTATGAGTTCCAGGCCCATATAGAACTGCACACATTAAAGCTGCTTTGTATTCATGAATATATTTTTATTTAAATGCAACCAGTGCAGGCACTACATTTGATTTTCCTGTACAGCAAGGAGAAACAGGATGAGGAGCCAATAGGTTTGAATGCATTGCAAGGTGCATACTTCTATGTGCAGAGAGAGGAGCTCATTGGTGCTTTTTCCATCAATGTCTCGTCACAGGCTGGGGCATGGTCTAGACCAGACATGGCCAAACTATAAGGCCTGGGGGCCGTATCTGGCCAGTTTAGTGTTTGAATCTGGCCTGGACATCCAGGCTCCACTCCACTTATTACCTGCAATAAGTGGTGCCGAACCTCAATAGTGGCCCATTTCTAGCCATTAGCTACTCTTACTACAGTAAATGAATGAAGGGGTGCCACCACATCTTGTAACCAAAGTCTCTTCATTTATTAATGTGTGCTTGGCCACATTTTGTTATATATTGTAAAGTAAAAAAAATATACAATAAAAGCTGTTTGAATTTACCTCAATGACGCTGAGGATGCAAACACTTGGGGCACCAATGGCAGGCACCATTATAGTTTCTCAGTCCAGCCCCTCTATCAAAATTAAGTCAAAAAGTTTGCCCACCCCTGGTTTAGACCTATAAGTATTAGGCATGGTCCACACCTTTTGGTTTTACATGGGTTAATGTGCATTTTCTTGACTTTCATGGATATGTGTTGCTCAATGTCAGGTAAATTACATTGAGCAATTAAAGCGGACCTACCACCAGGAATCTATGTTTTCATTAATGGCACTAGAAGTGCCAATAATAGGGAGGAATGCAGTGAAAAACCCCAAAAACTTACTTGTAATGAGCAATTTAGTAATATAATCAGGCATTCCTGTTCACTTCCTGGTTAATGGAGAAAGCAGGACCCGGCAGAACGTCACAGCAGCACATGATTTTTCAGTGTAAATCCAACACATGGTGGTGCAATATCGCGGGTGGCCACTGGGGGCGTTCAGTGATATTCTATGGCAAAGCAGCTCACTGAAAAATCACGTGTTGTGACGTGCTGCCGGGTCCTGCTTTCTCCATTAACCAGGAAGTGAACAGGAATGCCTGATTATATTACTAAATTGCTCATTACAGGTACGTTTTTGGGGTTTTTCACTGCATTCCTCCCTATTATTGGCACTTCAGGTGCCATTTATGAAAACATAGATTCCTGGTGGTAGGTCCGCTTTAAGTATTTTTCCCAAAGATTTCAGAAGGGAATGGATATAAATACATACAAATATTGCCTTTGGGGATTTCCAAAAACACTTTATTTGTATATTTAGCAGTTTTTTTGTCTGGAGTCAGCTTAAGGTTTTTTTGCAAAATAGGTTCTGTTCCTTCTGCTGTAGCTCAACTTTCTTTTTGTAATTGCATCAAGTTGCCATAATCTGTTAGTTGACTTCACAAATCATTAATACTACCTACCTAATACTACATAGAACTTCTTGGTGATGCAAACAGCTTTGAGCAATCTGTGAATGGTCTCCACAAGACCTTCTCAGTTGTTCTTTGGACCAAGATGTAAGTAGCAGGTGCATTAGTACTGTACATTGTGAGGTTGCTTATCCTTTGATAAGATTGTCAGCCCACAGATGGTCAATCAAACAGATTTGGGTGATTGAGAGGGAAAGTCTCTACTTTGAAATCCTGGTCATGTTTCTCAACCCTTTCCTAATACATTGGCCTACTAAATAAAGCGAAAAAAGGCAGTTTCATTCAGTTTTAATGTTATGGGTGTTATGGTTAACAGTATGTCAGTGTCATTGCGGAAACATATTGAGAATGCTACCTCAACTGCACTCTTAGAATAGGAGGTTGAATCGGCTAACATCCTTCCAATTCGTATGATTAAACATGTGGTTCTTTGTGCTAAAGATGGCTGTGGGATCATTCTGCCTTTCTTTGCTCACTTTTTGTGTTTACAAACTTTGGGCAGATGTTTTATTGCCCTTTAAACGTCTGTTGTTATAGCCGATTCCCGTTTTATGGTGGAATTTAAAGTTGTACGGATGGAGGTTGAAGAGTTCAATGTGGAAAGTCAACAATGCCTAATCACCTGTTCATTGCCATGGGATGAAGACTAGCAATGCTGACACTTCTTCATCTTCATGATGCGGTTTTCCTAGTTGCTACTTGTAGAACTGAAGGCAGAACAATACATCCGACAATCAAAAAGAAACTATTCAATCTCAAAAAAAAAAAACCTTGATCATAGAAAATCAAAAGGTACAAATATGCTTAGAATTGGCCTTTTCTGGGATTCATCTTCTGAGCTAATTTTTCTTTTTTTTTTTTAAAAAAAAAGCTTTATTGAAGTTTAAGCCTTGGAAATTGTAATTTTTCAACTATCTAGAAAAATAAAAGTGTCGTAATAGAAACTTTTAGACAATGTAGTCTTACTGAACCATCAAAGCCTTAGAGGAATCTTTAAAATAATGCTCTCGTCTCAAGAAATTCTCATACCAGTGGTTTCCAAACTTTCCC
>CM070043.1:9506201-9524089 GCA_036250615.1 Ptychadena robeensis
GGAATACCTCCACGCCCCCCACTTTGGGAACCACTGGCTTATATACTGAAATGCCCATTTTATTGGTAGCCAGTGAAAAAAAATCCCCCCCCTATGCCAAATCTCTACTGCGTCAACTTCCCTATGACGTGTGTCCAAAGCAGGGATTTTGACCCAGTGGAGTGGTCTAAGGGGGAAATTTAGAGTTTTGGTAATCTGATATTCAATAGATGCATACACACTGGTGCATTGGAGACCCAACACGTTCCATCACCTAAATATCATAAAACATCGAGTAAGAGCCAACTGAAAACCAATGTATATTTTTTCTTTTTTTACCATGTCAAATCACATTCCGATGCATCAACACGTGGTCCGTTTTTGGACGCCTCAACACTAGCGCATCCTAAACACACAGTGAAGATATGGCATTAGAGTGGTATTATAACCCTAACATGCAAATAAAAATATCCCTGGTATCATACCTGCAGAAATGAAGTCATCAGATGGAAGGTCAATCAGCTACAAGTCTAGAAAGCCTATTTGAGTATGGACAGTCTATAGACTGAGACATCCTTTTCTCACACTGAGCTGTTGACAAAATCTCTCTGCTCTTGCTAAGCTTGAAAAATTCAGATTTTGTTCCAATTTTAACGAATATTAAAAGTTAATAAAAAAATATTATATAGCTTAAGCAGATATGAATTTGAAATGCTTAGTTATTATATATAATTATAGTTATAAAGTGTACAAACGGTCAAAGTCAAGTTGGATTCAAAAAGTGCAATTTAATATACAAATTTTTTTGCTTCAGCTCGAAGGCTGCCCTCTCATAGAGAGCAAGGATCCAACATGCTCGTCACTCCTACGGATCTGTAGTCAGCGGGGAGCCATATCCCCTGACTCAGTGGAGAAGCTTGTCAGAACGTTGTATAAAGGCTAATGCTCTCATGAAGAGTACAGAGGTCTATAACGGCACAGTCCTTCCGGAGTTTGTAAACATTTGTAAGCCCCTGTGATGTTTTAATGGATAGGAGGATCTAATGAATACATTTCATAATAATAGTCATTGACTTATACAGCAACGTAAGACAAACAATCACAAAACCATTTGCATTAGCTTAATTCAGATTGGTCCAGAAATCTGACAGGAATAACTTGGTTATGAAATTTGCTCCCTGTATAAAAATTAGGCCGTCACCAGTAGTGTCTACGTTAATATATATACGTGTGGACTCAATGGGCATGAATTGGTAGGCCACGATCCCTTTACAGAAAGTAATTGTATCTTTCAAGCACCACCTTAAGTCTCAGGGTTACCTCAAAATATATCTAAACCTGGGAGGAAAAATGTTATAAAATACAGTATACGTACTACATCCACAGCAACACTTGGATAGTAGAATAATAGTCAACCTATGAAGATGGTAGTGTTAGATGGAATCGTAGGCTTTGTTCCTTAGGCACAGTCCATCTAATTCCTGTTAACTAAGTTTAATCAGTTAAGAAGTTGTTTCCTCTTGAGATACAGGATTTAAGCTTATGGAGAAAGGCTAATCATTGTAAGCACCACTGAAAGTATTAAAGTGTCAGTAAACCCATCATTGTCATGATGTCACCTCCAAATAACATTGTCTATTACTATGTGCACTCAATGTAAATCTTTTGGTGTATAAAGAAAATACCTGGTTATCCGGCCAATCATTTGATCTCTCTCATTCCTAGTGACCACACTGTGCAGGTTGATATTCCCTTTTGATGGTTGCCACCAATCTGAGCATATTTGTATCTCCCACACAGCTCTCAATATTTTGTTTTTTGCTGAGGTCACATGATTGCAGTTCCTCAGATCCTGATTAAAGTCATGATATCATACAGTAGGTCAACAAATGTTAGGCTCTTCCCTGCAGTTAAGGAAGGATATGGGTTACCTGACCTGAATATAATGCTAACAGTTGGTATACCATTTAGAATATAGGAATTTAGAAATAATTTTTTGCTAGGTTAAGAGGGAGGTCGTTGGGTTTACTTACATGTTAGTTGGCCTCAACCTTCATATATTCTTTTTTGCTTGGTCTGGTTGACAACTATGTTACAAGCATGTTTCCTTTACCTTAAATGAAGGGGAATAATAGGGAAGGCGAATGTAGACATGGAATTTATTTTATAGGTAATAAAAAAATAACCAAAAAAACGAAATCTCCCATAAACATACAGCAAGAAGGTACATATAGTCAGGAGTGCTCCCCACTGCTCTGTACTGGGATAGTGATGACTTAATAGCCGCACCCAATGTTGTAGTGTTACTGTAATTGAGACATGAGAGACTGCGTAAAACACGCTGCTAATTAGTGTAATGTTGCATGTCCAAGCGCTCTTTTCTTGGTGACAGACTGATTTATGTTGCCTTTGTGTCTTCCCTCTGCGACATTGCACAATTCATATACTTACAGGATGATATACTAAAGGGATTATGTTTTACTCTAATCCACAAAGCCTTTTGAAATGCTCAGTTGTGTCCTCCATTTTTTTAGATATCTACTCTTCCATCCTTTGTGCAATGGATATATGAAATAGAAATATGTGAGCTGCCATTTCTGATCTCCTCTTCTTAAAGCGGGTTTAAATAAAATATATATACAAATAACTTACCTACGTGTAGTCTTCATCCGGGGTCCCCTATAGATAAATAAAATATAGTTACCTTCCCATTTTTCACACTCCTGCTCCACCATGCTTGGAGTGTCCTGTCCTCCAGACTGCAGGATGCATGCCTGTCACGCATCCTGCTTTGGTTGGGAAAACACTTTTTTAGGTGACTTTCCTGGGCAAATCCCGATTTTAATTAATCCTGGATGTTTCCGGGGATCGTGAAATTGGGGCGTGCATAGAGACAATGGACACATTGGTGAAGAAAATTTCAGTGGTAGATGCATGTGCAATGCAGGGGTTTTGATGCAGTGGAGAAAGCATTTGCATTAGGAAGGCCCTATGTCCATTTTGCGCTGTGCACATATTAGCGTTAACACATGCTTATATGTTGAGTTGTTTTAGACATTAACCTGCCTAGTGATTCCTATGGGAAATGTGTGTACAAAAACATGCACATATAGCATTACTGATACATTCAATGCAATGTCAATGGACGGGTTAAGGCTGTGGCTCCACTGTGCCATTTTGTGAGCGCTCTGTGCCCGAAATGCTCCCTATTGTTTTCAATGGAACACTTCACATAGGTGCGGCACAATGCTCAGTGTTTTTAAAGCACATCACACTACAAGCGCACAGACGTGGCCATAAAAATATAATGGGTGTGTCTTTTTTAGACCCATCAAACTAAAAAAAATCTATAAAAGTTTCATTACACAGCCAATGCACTTCCAAAGTGCAACAAGACCCTCCCAAAAGCCCTCCTAAACGCACATATTTTTTAACCTCCCTGGTGGTATGCCCATATTGCGCCATTTTCAACAGTACGGGGCAGGCATTCAGAGCAGAGAACACAGGTTTTTCCCTCCCTCCTCCCCTCTACACATGGCCGGCGTCATCATTGATGTGGGCTGGGAAACCGCTGCCGCCTCCATAACATGGAGGTCTATGGCGCCACCCATAACCACTTCGGAGTCACAGATGGCGCTGAAGAGGCGGTGCTGAAAGCGATTGGCAGATATGCTTGATCTCAGCTCGGGTGAGTTTGTTTTGTAAAAAACGCAGTAAAGCCTTGGCCTTACACTTCCACATCCAGTGTGATGCACCTCTGGCGCATCTGTGTGTACTTGTCCAATTAAGCGCATTGGACGCGTTAGGGAATTTTACAGATGTAGATACAAGGCCTTAACCAGGATGTCTTCTTATTTTCCTTAGAAACTACCTTTAATTATGCCACTAAAAGATTATTGGTCCTTTTTTGGTTTCTTAATAGAATTAATTAAAAGTATGGCAGCCCTGTCTATATCTAGATACATGGTACATATCTGGTACATAGACGTCTTTTGTCGGGAAAAAGATTAAAGTGCCTGTCGTGTAGGTAGATGTCTGAGGATCTGAGTACATAAATGAATTACTGAATCAGGGTCGTTTTTGATAAATTGTCCTTTTGAGCGCTGACAGGCTGACAAAATGCGGGGAATTTGCTTTCTATCTCTGGCAGTAACTCACCACGCAATTATGCTGATTTAATTTCATTTATTTGCTGCAGAACCCTTTCCAAGGACATCTTTTAGATTAAATTGATCAGACTTCATGAATATTTATAAGTGTATATTTTTTTTTTTGTAAAAGCCGTGTCATCGTATAGAAGACCCCCTTGTGTGAGCTCTGTGTGTTATTTCTAGCTCGGCTTCAGCTAGAAAAGAGGACAGGGTAACAGAAGCATTTGAAATGTTTCCCCTGTAGTATTATAATGCCGTTATCTATCGCTGTTATCTATTGGGCACTTGTTTTCTTTAGCTTTTATTATCGTAAATGTTATAAATGGACATATATTGATAGTTTTTAGTATTGCATGGCAATAAAATGGTAATATGTTTTGTAAAATTGACATCTTCACCTCATCTTTTCTTCACCTCAAATACACACAGTGACCCAAAATAAAAACTTGGATGAAGTCACAGGCCAACCTTGATATTTATTGCAAAAATGTCTTCCTTTTCATTTTGAAAAAAACGTACATTTTGTTTAACCTCCTTGGCATTCATCCATCCATCATGAAACTCAACCCGAGTTAACTGCGGGGAAACTTACCTTTCTGACGAATTCCCCAGACAAATCTCCAGATCGGCATAGACGCCATTCTTTCCAGGCCAACCCCAATCGCGCCAACGCCAAGGAGGTTAAATTTTGAATTCTAGTAAAGTGTAATACATATGTGATGAAAGGTCACATATACAGGACCTATATCTTTACCATTCATTGAAATGCAGTGGGACATGTTGAAAACTGTATATTTGAATGGAATTTTTGTTCCTCGCACCCTGAAAATGCATTAACATGCACACCAGGAAAATAATCAATGGAGACCGGGCCTTAAGGTCCACATCTTCCACTTTCTAAGCTACAATGAAGTATGGCAAACAGCAAAACATTAACTTGAAATATGAATATTTATGGTAGAAAACCGTGAACTTTCTAAGTGTATATTTCTGGAGCTAAATTAATATTTTTTGTGACTATTTTGTAGTTTCTTCTAATTGAATAGTCATACTAAAGCTGGGAACACATGCATAGATATGGGCCAGATCTATGGCCGCTTCGAGCGCCGTGCATGCTTGTGGCCATCTATCTGGGCTATATCTAATGCAGTAGATAATAAACTAATAAAAAACTAATAGTTTTCTATAAACAGGGATATCGGACATGTCCGTAAACCACCGTCAATGTCGATTGCTTTGCATGGGGACAGCAGTGCCCTCTCTCCAATTCTTTCGATCTCAGGCATCAGTGCGATCATTGAGCTGCTACCAGGAACCTCGAATGGCTCGTATATCGAGCCGTGTGTTCCCGGATTAAGGCTAGTTCATGTTTTTAGTCCATTGTAAATCCCATGTACAGAGTACCTTGATAAGATCCATTAGTATATCCCATAAGTCTTCCAAGAGGATTGTAAATCCAATGCTTAAATGATTGTTGTGTGATTTACATTGCCTTCCTATCCTTTACCCCAAACATATCTGGGACATATTTACCATGGAATTTTTATTTTGTATAAAAATGGAGATATATGGAGTGTTTATACCCAGGATATGCAGAAATCATTGTTATTGACTTCCAACCAATCTATAGCATAAAGGGAATTTCTTGACTATATATCTTCTTCTTGGTGCATGGTAAGACTTTTTCTTGTTGCTGAAGTCTAAAGGGATGCTGTGTATTATAAGTCACTTCCTGGGCTAGGAAAATGCTGCTACTCTACCGAATTACACAGTACACTAGGCATTGTGTATTGTGCAAAGGGCACGGAGCAGAGGCCCCATTATCACAGCACTAGGAGCAGAAATGTGCAAAAACCCATTAACAGGAAACCAGATTTCATCCTGACCCTGTGAATAGAAGGCAGCCAAAATAAATGGAAGATGGTTTCAGATGAAACCACCGCTATTGCGTACCGCCTTCTTCCTCTTTCTTCCAACTCATAGCAGAGTTGCCATTTTTATATTATAACCTCAAACATTCACGTTAAAATAAGGTTCTGTTAGGAATGAAAATGGTAATGTTTCACCTTCATCGCTTTCAGCATCTGCATTGCTTTGCAATTGATTGTTGGTTGGCATGGAAATTGCTCAGTGCTAAGCAGACATTTTAGAATATACGTTTGGCAGTATGGTTCTCTGTATTATCTATCTCACTATATTGTTACTTTTATAATATTATGACTAGAATGATATAGTCGTATCTATAGTAGTACATCCTTGAGGTTGGTTTGATTTGATAGAGGAGTTGTCCAACTATGGTCCTTGAAGGCAACATATAGGCTGGATTTTGTCAATATTTTTGCTGATTTTCTTTACCATTCTTTACTTCACAAACAAAGGAAAAAAACCCTCATGGCACTTTCTTACTATCACGTGATATTGTAAGACAAGCGAGGGCAAGGGCGAAGAAGGGGGACTCGCAGCCAGAAACCCAATGGACTGTTCCTACTTTTGTGTTTGTGAGAAAATACCCAGATTGAGCGAGTGAGATGGATGTTGTGGAGAAATAAAACAATGGTGTGTTATTACTAAAACTGTGATTTTGTTGCTAATCGACTACCACAAGCGCACATGGCGGTCGATTGGTGGCAAAATTAGCCACAAATCTAAGTGTCTATGCCCAGCTTAACAGGTAACATAAGAATAAATAATAAATAATATATATCACGGGGACTAACAATTTCAAAATGCAAAGAACATATTATATATTAAAGATTAAATGCGGTCAACGAAGTGGCAAAACCATTTCATATACAAAAGTGAAAAACGTGAACCACGTGAACAACCCTGGTATAACACGCTAAGAAAAAAGTTAGGTTACACCACATGGAAGCTTCATTTTATGCCCCATAGATAAATGCCTATCGTGGTGCTTGAGGGACACCTAAACAGAGAAAGTTTGTAGTCTTTTATTGATGCTTTAGTTTTTCAATTGGAGAGTCTTTGTCTTAAGCTGGGAACACGCGGCTCGATATAGGAGTCGTTCGAGGTTCCCGGCATCAGCACAATGACATCATCGCGCTGCTGCCCAATATCGGAGGGGCTGGAGACACAGCACTGCACTTCACCCTGTGGTCTCCATGCAAAGCAATGGACATCGACCGTGGTTTACGGTCATGTCCGATATCCCTGTCGGATGGCCGCATTAGATATCTTTATGGAAATCTTCTTCCATAGTATTGACCTTCTCAGCCAAACATTTAGAAGACAATTTAGTAAAGCATTTAGTTTAGTTTAATTTAGTAAAGTATAACATTCATTTTCAACCAACAAATCAGTCACTTTAAATATCTCTAAATATATTGTCAGCAATGGAAGATTTTTTTCAAAATTGTTGTGGACTAATTTTACACGTCTCGTTTGGTTTTGAGTAATACCTATCTGTTATCACTTTAACCACTGGAGATGTCTTATCAGTAGATGTTGGTTTCCTTTGTAGCTAATATATCTAGTTGAGCATACCTGTCTTTCAGCCCGTACTCATGACCATCTCAGTATACACTCAATATAATAGTTAATCTACTACCACAGTATACTTTAGAATTTAGAACAGGATACCCCCCTCCACATTTTCATACTTTGTAAGGAAGGATGGGCCACCTTTAGTCATATCACAATGCAAGTAATGGTAGCCATACACTTATTGATTTAATAGATTCGATCGTGATATTCGATAATTTGATTGGATACCGATCTTACCTTTGTTGAATGTATACACTCGATTTTTATTTGACTGAACATGATGTTGAATGAAAACTCGATCGTATGTGCTCAAACTATCGTTCAATTTTTATTACTATTATTATTTTATTAGTTCGAACCAAAACAATCAAATTAAATAATTGTACATGTTTAATATGCATTCAATGGTTACCAATTTGATCAAAATTTACCAACATGTCTGATAACTTTAGATAAATTTTTTGCTCGATGTCGATAACTTTTTATTGATCAAACATATTGGTACTTGATTTTTCGTTTGATTGACTAAAGCTAGCCATACACAGTCGGCCAATTAAGTGTGTCCGATTGCTACATACCACCTTGTCCCACGGATTCCTGGACGATTCCGTGTCCGATCGATCACTTCCCAAATGGCAACTCCCCCTGATGTGTGCTGAATCGGATCAGAAAGACCAACATGTTGGTCCTCTGTCCGATCCGATTCTGGGCCCCCTAACGATCGGACGTGACCGGACGGACAAGGTGGGCTTCACGTGATCGTCCCGGAATCCGCTGGGAAACGGACTCGTGTATGGGGGCCTTAAAAATCGTTCAGTTTCAGGCAATTGAATTAAAATATCGGACCATGTATGGCTACCTTAACTCTTCCACAAGTTAGTTCAAGGTTACAGGAACTATGAACTTGAACTTTTCTGAGTTAGATTTCTTGATAATGTTATTTTTTCTTATCTCATAAACATTTTTTCATAGGAGTAAAAAGAGACTTGGAACACCACTCCTCGCAAATAGCAAAGAAACTCCTTCCAACAAAATCCTCTAGGCTTTCTTTTTTTTATTACATTCTTTTAGTTTGTTTTAGTTTAGTTAGTTCTTATTTACTTTAGAATTTTTGTAGAGCTCCATTGTGTAATTTGGTGTATCAGTAATTGAATGACATGATGATTAGGTGTTGTCTATGGAGGGGGTCTCAATAATCAACCGATGGCGCCTAATTGTTTATATAAACTAACACTGCTTTCTATCTTTTCTGTATACAAAATGTTGCCAAATTGTTCACTCTGCGATACAGACCCATTATATCGAGCTTGAGGCGAGGGTTCTCTAAAACTGAAAATCTGTCACTGTACTTTGAACTGTTTGCTAATCCTTTATCTAATGAAGAGGCTACACTGCCTGGAAACATGTTGATTTCATTATTACTAGAATAAGGAATTCTTTTATTTCATAACCAGTCACCGTCTGCTAGCGCACAAGTACTGCCTGTGGTTTCTGTCCATAGTTCACTTATCATTTCTAGTTACAATCTGTTACACAAGCCTACATCCAGTGTCTACAAATCCCCAATATCTTTGTAAAGGATTCCAATGACGGGTCCTGGATGGGAGATATATCTCCCCATGTTATGGGTTGTGGTGCCAAGGTGTATCCTGGGTAGAATGAGAAGGCCCTTCCTTCACATTCCTGACTCCAGGACCCTGTAACAACTAGCTAACCCAGAACTAAATTTTCCCGGAATACACTAGGGACCACAACCGATAAAATGAGATATATCTTCCATCCATGGCCCACCCCTGGGATGTATCTATAGACTTTACAATTCTGTTTGAACAAATACTGTTTTAAGGTTATTAACCTTAAAACTAATCTTTAAGTTTTTATAAGGGTACCCAAAAGGTTAGGAGATAAGTAAAGGTAGCCATACACGGTTCAATATTCATTCGATTGACCATCGAAATTGATTCGATTGATCGTTCTGTAAACTACTGCCTACCTGGTTCGATCACCCACAAGTGATGGATATCGAACAGAAAATCAATCAAAAAGTGATCAGACATGTTGGTAAACTTGCTCCAATCGCTCAGGTATGTGCCGTTTTTTGTAGGTACTTTGAAAAATTCGTATTCGACTGTACTATGGCGCATGCACATTAAACTGGTGAGAGGAATCGAGCAGCTGTGAATCGATCACACTGTGTGGTGTTACAATCGATCGATTTTCACCAGACTATTGATTTGAATTGCGCAAAAAAACTATTGAATTGCAAAATAATCGACACATGAATGGCTACCTATAGTCAGCTTTTTTGGTTAATTTATTAGAGCCTTGGTTGGACATTGGCAGTCAAATTATGGTGTGTATCAAATCTCTGCAGAGAGACCACTTTACTTTACACCTTACTGGCAGGGGTATGCTATTGTAACAAAATAAATGGAGAAGCTGTGCATTAGAATACAGAACTAAAATAAATTAACAAAATGAAGATCGCCCTGTCCTTTAAGGAGTAGAAATACATAAATTCTTTAAACTATGAAATATCTCGATGTTTTGTAAGAGTAGAGAACAGTACAATTTACATTGACATCTAAACTGGCATTGCATATTTGCTGTGGAATTCATTTTTTTTCTTTTACAATTAGCTTGGCTTACAAGAAGCCACATCACTCCAGTCTGATTCAGCTGTAAAAAATGCATTTTCAGGTCCTTTTTTTTTTTTTCTAAAGGAACACATTTTTTCATTCACAAGCCTACTTTTACCAGGAGAGAATGGCAAGTTTACTTGTGTTGGCCCTGGGGAACTGAACCTGCCCTGATGTTGCCAATACTCTTCAACACATATTAACCTCCCTGGCAGTAATTCCGAATGTGGCTTGGGGCTGACTTTCAATACCAAAAGCAGTAACCCTGAGCCCCACTCGGGATGGCTTACCTGATCCACACCAACCTGTGGCATGTTACCACAATATTGGTATCGGTATCCCCTGGCCTTGTGTCCTTGGCATTAGCAATTACCCAATGATGACGCCTGGGGCCTACAGTGGCACGCAGTTTTATTATTTCATTGTACTTTATTGTACATGTGCTTGAATCCTTTTTTTTCTATAATGTTCCCTCAAACCTTCTCTACCCCTCCAAAAATGGTGGTGATGATCATGTTCGGGGCCTTTACAATTAACTTACAAATTTATCTATTAAGATTTTTTTCAAAAATGTAAAGACCATCTTTTGTGATATGGAAGGCTTAGTCCTAACCTCCTGTTTGTTCTGCTCATCTCACGCTTCACTTTAAAAAGCACTACAGGCAATCAAAGAAGTGCACAGAGTGCATCCCTCCCATCCCTCCTCCCACCTTTACATGGATATGAGAAAAAGTGGCATTGCCTCCTTAACATGGAGGTCAATGGTGCCATCCCCTGCCTTTTCCGCATCATTGATGATGCCGGAAAGGTGGACCCAGAACAATCGACAAGTTTGTGGTAAATATCTATCCCTGTGTTTTGTAAACAAACTTACCCTGAGCTACACTCCCCAGATACCCTGAGCTACACTCCCCAGGTATGCCCAGGAAGCTAATACACTAGAGAAGCTGGAGTTTTTCAATAGGTATACAGCAATGTATTACAAGTTATCAACAGAATATTTTTCACCAAAGAAAGCTAGTCCAACCACTGTAATTTCAGGTAAATTGGGCCAATATACCCCCAAAGACCTCCAAGGTTACCCCTTGAAACAGAAGCTCATCCTCTTTAAGGCCTTCCACTGGTGCGATCCCGCGCATTTCCGCGCGTTTGTAACCGCGCGGTAAACGCGCAGCCGCAAGCGCTGACAAACGCAACCATAGGAAACTTCAATATAGTTTCCATTGGTGCGTTTATGTGCAATCGCGCGCGGATGCGGTTTAGGGCGCGTTTGTGAACGCTAGCTGCAGTGTTTTGAAACGCATCCGCGTCCCAACCACATCCGCATCGCTACATGCCCATTATTAAAAAAAAAGTGTTGCAATAATGCGCAAAATCGCGTTTTTGGCCGCGCGGTTAAAAACGCATGCATCCACAAAAAACGCACCAATGGAAACAAGGCCTTAGGGAAACCTGTTTTACACAAAATAACATGACACAACAAAAAAATAAAACTCCAAAACATAAAAAAACCCAAATATCCCCCATTACAAAAAGTCATGTAGGGTAATTGAGCTGCACTTTAAAGTAGTGAATGAGACAGCAGGAACCTCAATACAAATTCCACTATATTCAAAAAATAAGTAAAACATTTCAACTAGGGATCAACTGTTATTCAGTCCAGTGATCAGAAAGCAGAGTGTCGGCCATAAGGCTGTTTTCTGCTTTAGCTATACGCGGACTATTGCTCTAGAATGGCATAACAAGGGTCTGATACAGTGGAGGAGAGGTAGCACCATCTGTCTGTGTCACTCTCTATCTGAAGTCCTGGATATTGTACCCACGTCACTCATGGAGTTAGGGAAACAATTGTTGGTATTACATGGAGTTAAGCGTGAAACGGTGGCATCCATCCAAGAAGGCAAGTCCACCACTCCCAAATCTCTATAAAAACGAGAGTAACAACTGCTTTACGTGGCACATGGCATTCCTCTGCAAATTAGGTGACACAGAAAACACTTTGGGCTCTGTGTGTCCTGAGAAATGGAATATCGCTGTATCAAACTCCAATGATATTTTAGCACAGGTGAGAAAATCAAATATTTTTGGGCATTGGCAGCATAAGCATATTGTTTTACATAAGCATATTGTTTTACAGCATACCTGTTTAAGCTGCAGAAGGACAAAGTGATAGCAGAGAAGTATAATGGGATGGAATATGGGAACCTGATTTTACTATGAGTAACAAGGAGTGGAGCTCATATTTCCACTCCACACGTCGGGGTCAACAAGGGTGAATGCCGGTGCAAATCACCAGGGACTACTTAACAGTTCATCCTCCAAAAATACCCTATTTTATGAAGTGAAATACTGCTTCATCTCCACCCAACCGTTGGACAAGGATATAGATAAATATCTTTGTGGTTTAGCTTTTGTATCTTTTTTTTTTTTTGCCATGCCTCAAATTACCGATTGAAATGGTTTTTAGGTAAAAATAAGTCCAGGTTTAGTATGGCAATAGACTTGGAGCCTCTGTCCTTGGCCAAGACAGTGCATTCGCAAAGTATTTCAGAATTCTACACACAACACCCCTTAATTACAATGTGAAAAAAAGTTTACTTGAGGTTTTTTTTTGCAAATGTATTAAAAATGAAATAATTAAGAAATCACATGTGAATAAGTATTCACAGCCTTGGCAATGAAGCACAAAGTTAAGCTAAGGTACATCCTGTTTCCCTTCATCATCCTTGAGATGTTTCTGCAGCTTTATTGGAGTTCATCTGTGGTATATATTTAGTTGGTTGGACATGTTTTGGTGAAGGTACACACATCTATATAAGGTCCCACAGTTCATGTCAGAGCACAAAACAAGCATGAGGTCGAAGGAATTGTCTGTAGACATCCAAGACAGTATTTTCTCGAGGCACAAATCTAGAGAAGATTACAGAAACATTTCTGCTGCTTGAAGGTCCCAATAAGCACAGTGGCCTCCATCATGGGTAAGTAGAAGAAGTTCAAATCCACCAGGACCCCTAGAGCTAGACGCCCATCTAAACTGAGGGATTGGGTAGAAGGGCCTTAGTCAGGGAGGTGACCTAGAACTGGATGGTCACTTTGTCAGAGCTCTAGAGGTCCTTTTTAGAGAGTAGAACTTTCCAGAAGGACAACCATCTCTACAGCAATCCACCAATCAGGCCTGTATGGTAGAGTGACCAGACGAAGGCCACTCCTTTGAAAAAGGCACATGGCATCAAGTCATCTAGTCATAATTTTGCGAAAATTTCGAGACCATTTCTAGTGATGAGGTTTAGACTGTAGAACATTTCCATACATTCAGTTAATGTATGATGCACAAACCTTCCTTAACCTTCCATGAATGGGCATAAACTTTGATTTGTGTTTCATGAGCTGCCCATCTAGTGCACAATAGGAAGGATCAATTAGAATTTGTAGGAACCCATATTAGACTTCACTGGTCATCTAAATAGGCATTTGAGTGACAATGCATGGAGGAATAGTAAATAAAAATTTAGGTTGTAATGGGGGTGGTGTAGTTTTATCTCTTCAACATTTTCATGATCAAGAAGGCCTTTGCTTGGCTATACTGTTACCTACCAGTAAGATGATCATATGATGCATTGGAGCAGTTTTTGCCTAACATTCTCGCAGAAATGCCTTTACCCTCCAGTACTAGCTATTATTATGCAGCAACACAAAAAAGAGGCTATAAAAAAATCAAATTTGATAATCGCGTTACTATAGCAACTGCATCCAGTCAGCTCTAAATGCAAATGTCAGGAACTCACAAGGGAAATAATCAGCATGGATTCTTTTGAATAAATTCTGTATACATAACACAGAAAACTTGAGAGGAGCTTTAAGCCACCAAAAAAATATATCTTAATCTGTATTTAACTATATGTGTCCACCGACAGTATATAGAGATTTTTTTTAACATTTCAACCACAAAGATACCCGCTGTATGGTATGTGCCACATACAGGGGCTCACACATCAAGGAGTGGCCTTCACAAGACCTCTGAAGGGGCCCTGGGGTATCTTGCACGCCAAGACATTTAAATTTTATGCTTTAATTCTTGTCATTTGCTAAGTGGTGCCATCATAGATCAGAATTTTCCCAGCATATCACACAGATGCTCAGTTGGACTGAGATCTTGGAAATCTGGAGTCTAAGCCAACACCCTGAGCTCTGTCCTCTGCATTTTTAAACTCCACTCCAAGCTTTCCTCCTCCAATGTGTCCTGGAGGTGCTGGCCAGGAGTTTCTATATTCCTTTCTAGATCCAGCAAAACAAGTAAGGCTTTGTCACTCTCTGGGACTCAAAGCTTCCATTATTTGTTTAATATGAGGAACAACAGGGAGCAACAACATGTTTAAGCATTCACTTCTGCACCACCACGCCCTTTTGGTGCCTTTTGCATGCACCAGGCTTAAGCTGGGCATAGACGTTTTGAAATACTGCAGATCTCCCGGGAGATCGACTCAGTGTGATGATGTCATCGGGCGCGGCCAGTCGTGCTGAGAATCAGTCAGGCACCCTCTGTGTGCCGGCAGTTACTTCGGATGGGGACCAGCACCATGAAATGAAATCGTTTGAAAATTTACAGACATGTCTGTAATTTCTTGGATCGATTCCCCGGCTAATTTATGTCATGGCACGGCAGTCAATCGACAGCAAAATGCACAGTGGTGGGCATCGATTCACAGTTCGATCGAGGGGCACTCAAGCGCAGCGTGATCACGTCCTGCTCAAGCTACTGTTGATCAAATGCGAATCTACATGTCTATGGGCGGCTTTAAGGGGCCAATTCATGAGCTTAACCCTTGTTTAAACAATCCCACTTGAAGATATGTCTATTGAACAAGGAACTAACATGTTGGTAAATTCCTGTTTGATTGCTATTTCTTTGGAAGGGAGCCTTGCACATCAATTCGCTAAACGAGCGGGTATTGACTTGTGTATGGGCAGTTTTAGGCAGATGAGGTGGATGCTTGACCAAAGATTAACTAGAAGAAAAAAGCCAGCCTACTGATTGTACAATTACCGAAAAGTGTCATATCTCAAAGGCCATCCTTCTAGCCTAATGTCTCCTAGTGGCTTATTTACCTTACACAAGTGCTGTAGTTCATGGACAAAGAGGAGGCTATGAAACCAAAGGTGCATATAGTACTACATCTAATAGCTTTGCAGGAACACAGAGCTACATACCACATATATTCAATTAGGCCAATGCAAATATAAGCCGGGTACCTCATTTCACCCAAGAAACCTGGTTATATGGAATGACTTGAGTATAAGCCTAGGGGGGGGGGAGGGGGGGCAAATTCGTTATTAGTATGTCTTTATTAGAGGTTGTGCTGATTTGTGAGTAAGTTCCCTAAAATGGTATCATCAACAAAATTATTGGACTTGTAGGGAAGGATTGTAGAAAAAAGTATGCATAAAAGTTGCATACATTTATTTAAAAGTCAAGTTGCAATTTTGATCTTGAATTAATGCAAATCAATAGTGAGGATACCATGTTCACGGGCTCTGCAATTAACCCCTTAATCACCGTGCGAAGTTTAGCGATTTTTATCTCTTGACTTCACATTACGGGTGCTTAATATTTTTTCTACTCGAGCATATACGGTATACTATGTTCCTTTATTATCTATCTGAATTTCAACTATATTCCTAACCCTTCAGCCTTAATGTATGTAATGTGTGCACATAGCTTCAATAAAATGTGATTAGATATCATAGTAGCATCGAAGGAAACGATCATGTTGCGCTGGAGAATGTCATTCAACCATTTAAGCTAGCCATACACGTGTCGGATTCCATGTCCAATCGATTCATCATCCGATCTATTCCGACGATTCTGCCGGGAATCGCAGGTGTGATCAATCGGCCAATTAAGAGTATCCATCGCTGCATACCACCTTGTCCAACGGATTCCGGCACGATTCCGTGTGCGATTCCGTGTCCGATTCCACCTCCGATTCCACCTCACAAATGGCAACTCCCCCTGATCTGTGCAGAATCGGATCAAAAAGACCAACATGTTGGTTCTCTGACGGATCCGATTCTGGGCCCCCGAACGATCGGACGTGATCGGACGGACAAGGTGGGCTGCACACGATTCCGGCACGATCGATTCACGTGCACGCGCCCGGAATCGATCGGCCCGGAATCCGGCCGGAATCCGACCCGTGTATGGGGGCCTTTAGACTGAAATCATGGTGTCAACTTAGAATAATTTGGCCAACGACGATTGTGCCCATTTCATTTTGCTGATTAAATATCTTATGACCTTTAAATAGAATGGTTTGAAACAGTATCATGCTCAGTGACGTCAAACATCTCTCATCTAATAATAAAGGGTTCAGGACGGTATTTGTATAGTGGGGATATTTAGAAAATAGCTTTAGCTTTGGTTTTCTAGGCCTTTCCCCTTCTGCCAGACATCATGTACAGTTGCCCTATAGAGTGTTATGCTGAAAATTGAGAGCACCTTGTTTGCTGTGAGTGGAGTATGTGAAGAGCCGCTACTTGTTGATGGCAGGTGCAAGCTGAGTATGCTGTGACCTCTCGCACATTGGCCGTGGGAGTCTCTAAAGAGAGCTCCCCCCACTGAGCTGAGGGCTCCATAAGCTGCAGACGCTCTTATTCAGCGGATCGGCCAAACAGCGATGAAAGAAAACAATCAGTGTTAATGCAGAACAGGCAGATGTTTGTGCTATTACATAAGACTGGGCAGATGTGTGTCACCGTCAAGAGAACTGTAACCCCTTCATGGTGTCGTCCACAAAGCTACAGAATGGTTGCAGTGGTCCACTCATGTGCAAAAATGGAATTTGTGATTTTTTAAAACAAAAATAGTTGATATTCTGTGCATATCATAACTACTTAGTACGCCTTTGTCTCCTGCCAATCAGCTAAGTTCCTCATACTCATCCCTTGGCTATATTCATGACCTTGCCAACAAATAAACTCCAAGTTGCCTCTCTGCAGCTTTTATATTGTAAGTAACGCTAATAATTCCCAATGCAACTAAGGTTCCCTAGAGTAGCCAATGTTCCCTCTATTCTCTTCCTCATCACATTAGACTTCTCTTTATACTAAATGTGACTGCAGGGTAACGTTTCTAAACCTAGCACAGCTTACAAAAAGTAACATCTATACTTATCTTCGTGTTGGTTGTGTCTCCAATCTCCATTACTCCCAAGAACCTGCAGGTATTCCATACATCTAAGCACTGTGTATGAATACCAGCTTTTCCTATTAAAGTGGATGGAGAGTGGGAATCTCTAAAGTTTGAAAACACTGGACTCAAGAAAGATGAGAAGAGAGTGTCAAACTCAAATAGCGAGCCAAATTTAAACATTTCAACAAAGTCACAGGCCAAACTTGATATTTAAAAACATAATAACTGCAGGTAATTTTTGTGTACTTTTTGTGTGTGTACACACACTGTATACACAGGCACATATGGACTACAAATAGACTTTTCAGTTCATACAATGTGTGTAGTTCATGTATACCCCCATCCCTGTGTGTACAGAGTATTTTATAGTCCATGTATGCCCCCATCCCTGTGTGTACAGTGTGTGTGTGTAGTCCATGTATACCCCCA
>CM070043.1:9533075-9589191 GCA_036250615.1 Ptychadena robeensis
AGAGGATCTGACAGGCTTCCTGTCACAATATATATATATATATATATATATATATATATAAATATATAGTATAGCAGTTTTCCTTAAATAATGGATTAGAATCCAAATTGGATGACATATGCGCTTGCGGGTCAGCAAGTAGCCTGATTTTATAGAATCCTATACTTTTATTTGGGGCTGTAGAATAAAACGTACCCCTTATTATTTGGTAATGTTTGCAGAGTAGTACTGTAACAACTTATTGCTCCAACAAAAGAAGAATTTGCATTGGGCGTGTTGGTGTGGTGCTATGAATTTTAACATGCATATATAAATGCACCATAGAATTATTAATGGGTCCTCATAAATGTATACCAGTAAGAGTTATTATGCCACAATGGGTTGCTAAAAGTTGCCGTCATCTTTGATGCTTCCAGGCTCGGTTTTATCCATGGCCAGGCATATAACTTGAAATGAACCTTTCGTACGTATTTTATTAGCAGAGGGACTAAAATCAGTACTGCAAATCCTCTGCTGTGTTTCATGTGCTGCTGGGAAGTAGGGCAGAATGTAGGGCATCTTCTAATCTTAGAGGAAACACTTGCAGAGAATAGCTGAGAGCCAGAGAGAAAGCAGATGGAGGCAAGGGAGGCCTGAAAGATCATCTGCTTGCGAGGCTGCCGTCATCAAAAATCGAACTTTCACTCATCCAGTCAATGCATTTCAAGGTGGCCATCAGATATCAGCACCTTGCTTTGTAGGGAATGGTGCTGGATAGGCAGATCTGTACATTGCCATTTTATACATTTCTGAATGCTTACCTATTAAATAGACGGCCTTCCTGGAAATCTTTTACAAATAATAATATTTTCTATTCCAATTACAGGCAGCCTACCTATTTCTTCCAGTGTGTGACTGAGATAGTTGGGTAAAGACAAGAACGTAAAAGTCAGAGAATCTCAAGATGGATGAGATTTCCTCTACAACAGGGATGTTAAGCTGCAGGCCAAATGTAAAAACTTGGACAAAGTCGCGGGCCAGCCTTGATATATTCAAAAATATAATTACATTGTTGGCCATTTTTGGTACCCCTTGGGTCATACACAGACTACATAAAACTGTACAGTGCATGCATTATATGAAGACCATGTAGGCTCCAACTTTGTGTGTACAGTTTGTGTACTTTGCCTTCCCCGAGACCAATCCTGGTACCCCTCTCCCCAGCTCTGCAGCCCCCTTACTAGCTGCACTCACCATGCTTTTCTTCTCTAACTCTGGTAATACAGAATAATAGATCTGGACATACTCTATGCAGCTGGTGCTTACTATGATGTCATTGGAAAGCACCACTAAGCAGCCAAGACTTGTAGTTTTCTGTTCCCAGAATGAGAGGATGGAAGGGTGGTGAGTGCAGCTGGTAAGGGGTCTGCCGGGTTGGCAGATCTACCAGAATTTTTACTCAGCTGCCAAATATGGCCCCTGGACCAGAGTTTGACACCTATACTCTACAAAGACCTATGGAACCCTTTAAAAGATTGGTATGCCAGATTATATAGCTATTTAAATCATTCTACTGGCATTAATATATGAATTTTAAAGTGTGCCCCAATTTGCATTGAAGCATTGAAATCCAACCATTAGTTCTGCACAATGAAACAAATACAGTTCTCTCCAAAAGCAGGGCAGCAGACCTCCTGCGGTCCCATACGGCATCATAGGGCTAGTAGGCAGCATGGGACTAATAGTGATGATACCCCCTTCTGCTGTAAGGGCCGAGTATACAGTTTCATCCTGGCTTTGTGTCAGTGGAAGGAACACAAGGGACGACAAGCTACGGAACCTGATGGCACATCTATATATTCTGCATTTACAAAGTTAATTTCTCCACAGCGCAGTCGCTCAATTAAGTTCTGACAACTGCACTTTGAATAGGCGTAAAAATAGAACAGATATAGTAGGTTGCTTTAAAGGTCATACACAATAGTTCTGTAATAATGTGGCTAAGGAAGGTCTCAATCCAACATGAGTATTAGTGAACTTTGGCTGCACCATCTCGTCAGAAGCCTGCCACAGCACTATATCTAGTAATAGGACTGCCAGTTCCCAATTACCCTCCATTATAGGAGTAATATAAGGAAGATCATAGAAAGTTATTCGGGGGGGGGGGGGGCAGAGGATATCCATGTGTGCAGTTTCTGGAAAATGTCATTCATAACATGAAAACTATTTTGAATTTGGAGACTAGCCCATACAGGCTTTACAATATATATACATTCTCATGTCCTTTCTTTAGTTGAGTACACAGAGAACTCATCTATCCTTACTTATCCGGCCATCATCTATTTTTAAAAGCATCAACTATGACATGGCAGACTGATCCCTGTTGTCAGTTCAGCCTTCACCCTTCTTCTATCTGCATGGTGCACACTCGCTGCTGCTGTCTGTTGGAAATTCCAACTGGCCGGCATGGACAGGATATCTATGACATCAATGGTTGATTTGGAAGGATAGGTACAAGCCAAAAAGTAGCACTTAGCACTGTGGAGAAAATAATAATGAGTTGTTACCAAAATTCATAGTTTTTCACTATCCAATTAGAGATCAGGCCATACTTTGTAGCTTTTCCTTATACAGTGGATCCTCAAGATACGACCGACTCGAGTATGACCAACTCGCGATACAACGAAAAGGTTTATTTCAATATACCACCAAAGTTTCAATTTACAAGCAGAATTTGTTTATGATATTCAGGCACCCTCCTGTGACAGTAAGTGTTAATGCTTTGAAGCATAAACTTCTGTACAGCCAGTACAAACGCTATTGCCTGGGAGTTGCACCCAAGGACCCCAAAGGTGTCAAGAAACTTGCCTCTGAGCCCAGATATATGAGCATACACAGGGGGTATAAGCAAGGACCACATAGGTGTCTAGACAATTCCCTTTGTGCTGAGTACGAAAACGGTAGGACAGATGGAAAAAAAGATAGAAAACAGAGATAAGAGGGCAATTACAATAGAGCAGAAGAAAGAGTCTTATATTGTTGTTTCTGATGGGCTAGGAACATGTTATAACTTTATTTGCTATAAAAGTAGGAATATTATTGGTGTTTGCTACACATATTTTACATCTTTTTTTTTGTGAGGCTAGGAAAGTGGTAATTTGGAAGGTCCGGAATGGATTATTGACAATTTTTTTATTTCCTATAGGAAAAATGGTTTTGACTTAAAAATTTAAATCATTCCAAAGGGTTGGTTGTAAGTCAAGGGTCCACTATAGTTTTATTGGGTTTTGAAACACATACAAATATACATAGCATGTTGGTAAAGATTTGCATAATATATCTGCCCCATGATAATATACAGAAAACTAGTGATTTTTTTAGCAAAAATCATGAATAGCCTTGTGCTGTGAAATCAGCTGAATACCAATTGAATCATACTAAGCAGTGCCAGCTTGGTCTTGTATAGAATAGAATTGTCAGTATTATGTCTATCAGTGTTGGTATTTAGGAAGTGCCTGTGTACACTACTAGAGGATGTTATATATAAAATCATACTATATATCCGACCAGTATATGCCCATTCCTGTTGTGTGTTTGGGAATATAATAATGCTGGCTTCCTATGAGTTAAGTGCAAGAGTTATCTTGATTGCCATGTTTCATTAGAAGAGCATTTCAGGCACTCTGAGCTTTTTGTGTTTTATTAATTGAAAAATTGATCTAGTAAAACCCAAGGGACAGATTCAAGCACTTACCCACACACTGCTGTTCTCAACCATTGCACTGGGCTTTACCTTTCATCCTGAACCTCCTAGTGTATTGGCTCCCTAAGCTAAACAGTATTCAGGGATGGAGAAGTACACTAGGAACCCAATCAGTTACCCAACACTTGGCATCAAGATGCTTTAAGCAAATTTGCTTTATGTGTCTGCTTTAGATTGGATTGTTTTCTCTATTATTGTGTAAAAGTCGGTGTAATGGGTTAAGTAAGTGTTTGGTTGATATGTAACATTCATGTATTGAGTTGGAACTCATGAAGATATAGCTTGTCATTTCAAAGTCAATTGAACTATCAGTATTCTACCAATGATAACCTTGGGATGAAAAAATAATTTGTCAAACTCGGCAGAGGCTAGACCAGGGGTTGACATGAAGGTCTATAGCGCCCCCGCCCCTTTGGCATCACCATGACGCAGTGCCGCAACCCCAGAAATGCTGCAGCTATTTAGATAATCACTGCAGCTTTCCGGGGGTATAGTGGGTTCTTCCGATCCTCGCTCACCTAGTGTTTGGGACGAACCCAAACTGCGAATGAACTAGGTTCGTCTCAAAGCAAATGTGGCCCACGAGTCAAAAAGTTTGACAATTCTTGGTTTGGTCCTCTATATATGTAAACATATAACCTACCTGGTGGGCACTAGACCACTATTCTTTGTTTTGAAAAGTGTGCTACAAGAACAATGAGACTAAAAGGGTTCAGACAAACCATTAAACAATAATGGGTTCCTGATAATAACAATACTATGATTAACTTGTATTCATATAGGGAAGGCTTTAATGGCTGATGGAAAAGAAAGATGGATGGAAATATTACCGGCCTATAAAGTAACTCTATGCCACCATGTGCATGAAGATGCCTTCACATGTCCTACATACCTATGCTCCTTTTATGCCTTTTCTTCAACTTATATATAGAGTTAAACCTTTTAAAGGACGAGTACAGAAAAGCCCAGGAGAGGCGCATTCTGTGTTTATGTTGAAGGATCTGGGTCATGTTGTAGTGTTGGGTGTATTGCAGTCCATAGAAGCAGCACAGCCCCCAGACTATATCAGGACAATGAACCTTTATGTAAAATGAACCAAATGCAATTAAAAGAGTTATTTAAAACTTCAAAACATGGCTAAATATACATACTATGCAGTTATTATCATGTTAGTATGTAATATATACCATGCAGGATTTATTATATGATATGATTTCTAGGTGAAAGGTTTCAGGGAATGTCTAGGTGTCATACTTCGTACCAGCTGGTATAAATATTGAGGTTCTACTTTGTGCAAGTTGAAGTATTTAAATTTCATCCTGTCACCAGGAAGACACATTGCAGAGTAATGAATTAATAGGATTAATTAACTCCAAAGTGCCAATCCTGCGACTGAGCCTCTCTGCAGTTGTTAAAGCAGGTAGAGGTTATAGGGTTAGAGGTTGTCGGTGAGGCAGGATTCTGGGATAAAGTGAATAGGAGGAGGAGGCCAGTGTTATGGAGATGAGGTAGGACCCCTCATTTTAATAGCTGTGATGAGTGCGTAGAAAGGAACAGCTGTTTCCTCTCTTTCCGCAGCTTAGACTAAGGCCATGGAACTCCCTATGGTTTTACATTCCACAGCATGCTACAGACCCCACAAATATAGGACCGTTCAGCCAGAACAATGAAAGAGTCTACAACTCTTCTCTTAGAGAACAGCACGGCACTGGAATTCATCCTGATAAGGGGTTTCATATTTCTAGTCCCACCCAGGAGTGCTGTCACATTTATTATCATCATGCATAACCACTATCATGCACTGGAATAAAATTTTAGGAATCAGTTAATCTGGTTTAAGTTTGTGGGAGAACTCGCAATCAAATTAAATTTTAAATTTTCCAACATGCCTAATGGAATATTCTGGATACTATAGGTTGTATATAAACAACAAATTCCAGGTCTGAAACGCTGGATGTAGACTGGGGAGTAGACTAAGTTCTCCTGCAAGACAACCTATGGAGAACACAATTTATCAGTGGATCAGTCAGTACTGCTCTCATTGGCTGATCCTGTTTAGCCTACCTAGGAAGCAAAAATGAGACACGGTCAAATTATCCTAAAAAGTGAATCAGGGGAGATCAATATGACCATGAATGTTTGTTTTTCCTGCCTTTACCTCTACCCATCACCAACATTATCAATAAGGGCTGGGAAATGACACCCCTTCATTAACATGGAGGTCTATGGTGCTCCCCCCCCCCCCAAATCAAAAACCCACCCATCCATTCATTCATTGATTCCAGTTCAGGAGATATTTGGAAAGTGATATAGATTTTCTCAGGGCTGCAACTGTAACCAGAACAGGGAAACCTTATGTATGCCGCCTTGCATCCCTCAGCCGTATCGTATAATATTTATCAGTGATTGTGATCTTCCAGCTCTGTGTATTTACAGGTGGAATAGTGGGACTTTCTTGGTACATTGTCTGTACATATAGAATATCATCTATAGTATACATTCATCAGATAGCAGCACAGTCTTACAGAAAATAAATTATAATCTCTCTATTACTGAGCAAAGCTGGTATGCCTGACACTGTATCTGTTGCCTATTTATGGTCTTGGATTCTTCTCCTTAGGTAGGTCCTCTCCTTGTTCCTGGAGTCTTCTATTTAGATAGGTTCTCTTCTTGGTTTCTGGAATCTTCTACTTAGGTAGGTCCTCTCCCTGGTTCCTGTATTTCTCTCCTTAGGTAGGTCCTCTCCTTGGTTCTTTGATTCCTCTTGTTATGTAGTAACGTTTGTATTCGTCAGATGCCTTTAGTGGTGCTTATACAAGATGCTTTTTATATATAATTAGATTTATTGTATGTACAATACTATATGGAAGGGAAGTCAAGATGACAACAAAAAGATAATTGATGATTTGTGTCCATCACATTCCAGAGACATTATGTATTTCTGGTCTGGTCTCTGAATATTTTATTAATTAATCCCTATGGACATGAAATATTCTCTGTGTGCAGATTCTTTGAATCATATTGACAACCTGCTGTTAACACATGTCAAAGTTTACTTATCAGTTAGTAAGTAATTTACTCTAATGCTATAGTAGCCAATAACTTACCCTCCCCTGCTAAAATGTCTAACATCTGGCCCAGCTCCTTTCTCTCCCGAAATAACTTTTTGTGCTAGAAGAGAAGCAAAGTGTAGTACTTACGTAATACAGTGGACCCTTGACTTACAACTGGCTTGACATAAGACCAAGTTATGTAACAACCAAAGTTTTAGTTTTAACTTACGACAAAAGGTTTGACTTACAACCAGAATTATGACCAAAACATGTTCCTGCTTGTGTGGTGGCGATCATGTGACCTGTGACTCTCCTTCCTAACAACAACCACCTTCCATTTCATCCTCTCTTTCTGAAAGATGAAATTTTTGTTTGTGAAAGGTTCGGCATATTTTAACGTGTTAGTGAGAACATCCAGAAAAGAATTTTGTTTTTGTGTGGTTAACACACACATTATACAACACTTTATAATTATGATCTGGGAGGTTCAGAACACATTATAAGTAGGTAGGTTATTTCTTTTTGTCTTGATTTAAACCAACCCTTCAGACCCAATTAAGTTCATAAGTCAAGGGTCCACTGTATGTCTATGTCTGCTGGGGCTAAGGACCTCACATACAGGTCTGTAAATGTAGCCATACACAGGTCAATTTTCCACAAAATTTTTGGCCGATCAATCGCGTTCTGCCCACCCTGAACGATCGACCAAACAAAATCGGAATCGACTAAAAATTCGGATTGGACATTGAACCAGCATGTTGGTTTTTTTTTGTCTATCATTTGGCAATTGGAGTACGCTGGTGGACCCACAGCCCTATGCAGCAGCCTTTCAGATTGATGGATTTTGTGGAATCGGCCATTTTGGAGATCGGCTCGTATCCAAATCGACCACAAATCCGATTCACAAGGTGGTGTTGCATCGATTCCCGATCCAATCAATCGCCGATTCCTGATCGGATCGGCAATTGATCGTTGACAAATCGACCTGTGTATGGCTACCTTTAGATGTCCATACATGGAAGTAATAGTAACAAATGGTCTGGTGACAGGGTCCCTTTTAATTTACTGGTGTCACATTATGAAGAAAAAGTATAGCCGTACATAGGTGGAAGGTAGATGGTAGAAATGAGAGTTCATGCCTCTGGCCAAAGCTTATTTTTGGTATAATGTCTTCGTGTCTCCATGATTTTACTGGTGGATTTATTATGCATAGTTTTCATTTCAATAAATGTTTAATGATTTTTTTCCAAGGAATACAAGAATAACAACATGTCATACTAAATCCCTAGACAAGGTATAGAACAAGTTCACATTGAACATCCATGCATTTAAAATAGGTGAGAGTGCTGATGTACTGACAAGTGTACCTACCTTGACAGCTGCAGATGTATTTTTTTAGAGTTACAAGGCACAGTGTTATGGGCTTTGGGTGTTAAGGTTAGGGGTTTGGGGGGTTACGTTTAGAGTTGGTGGGGGGGGGGGTGTTCGACTTTGGGAGCGAGCTTCAGGGGTTAGGATAAGGGGCTTCTGGTTTTGGAATCAAACCTCCCTAGTTCCCTAACCTTAACCCATCCAAACCTTAACACATGAAGCCTGTGAGCTGAACCCTGTAACCCTTAGGAGATCTTGTCTGTCCTGCACATGTGCAGTTGTCAGGGTAGGACAACTTGACGGAACACTGGCATAAAATTTACTGGCACACCAGGGATGATATGGCCCACCAAAATAAAACCTGCCGGGATGCCGAGACCTGCCTTTTCCGAGTGGTCAAACAGTCCTTTGTTGCAATTCAGATTGAAGCCTTTCATATACACATAGCACACAAGGGTGTGGATTAACACAGAAGAATAGACAAAGCCAAGAAGATGGTTAGCCAGCGGTAAGAACCAAGAAGTGGTGGGGGGAGGAGATGGGAGCTGAGCTGTAATTGCTTTAGAATGTAAATTTTGAAATGAAGAACAGCCAAAGTCTCCGGGGAATTTGTTCTCTATCCATCTATAGCTCACAGGTAGAATCTCATTTATCAACTTCCTGGTCAAGCAATATTGAGACTCAGCGAGAATAAGGAATTTTCCATATTTAATATAAAAAAATTTAATGTAGGGTGTACTGGTCCTGCGGGAGGTCCCAGGGATGACTACCCTTCTATTTCTAGGTATGAAGAAGACTTTTTAGAAGATACCCTTTCACAAAGAGACACTTTCCTCTTTTATTTTACACAAGGAGCTCTATGGGAACACCACCATTTAATAAACGCTCTGTTGGAGCCCGCAGTCTGATACAGTGGCTTCATTGTTGGTGGTCATCACAAATAATCTTGTCATGAATAAACATTTCCTTACAGCCTCCTCTGTAATGTGGGATCACAAACAAACAATTATTGTTTCTCACACTAAAATTCTTCATGCTGTTGGGATTTAATCATGGTATATATCTGTTTTTTTTTACTTTGAGTGGCAATATGGCTGACATGGTTTTCTACTGTTTGAATGTCACTCTCTCTACATTGGTGGTTGTATGCTAAATGTGCTGTCATTTCAGAGATGACATGTGACAAAATGTCTTCTATGGGTACCCATCCTATTAAAGTTTTTTCAGCTCATTCGAGGCACTTCATGCCTCTCTTCTTTTTTTAGCTGCACCCTATTCATCACCATGGGGGTTGTTTAAGTTACATGTTCTTATTGACCATGGCTGTATACACACGGTAATTTTTCAGGTCATTTTCTGCGCGTTTATCACCTAAGCCATTGGTTCCTAACCTTTTTTCCTTAAGACCCCACTTGCCTGTGTCCACGACAAGCCAGGCCTCCCACCTGCATACACGCCCTGGATTTATGACCCTCTCTCATAACTTGTATGCACACAACTTTTCAGCTATTGTGGGGGAGTTGTAATTCGCAAATTATTATAATTTTTTTCAGCCCAAGCTGGGCTCATTTTACAGAAAAAGCGAAGGGGAGTACTGAGTTGAGCTGGCAGCCTCTAGCTTGTCTCCTGGTGGGGATCACTGACCAAAATAACCCTTACAGATCACTCCTAAAATCTAATGCTAGCCATACACAGCCCAATAAATAGCCTGATCAACCAAGCCCGATCTAAGTTTCTTGGTAATCGGGCATAAATCGGGTTTTGCCCACATGGTCCGACAGAGCTTTCCCGATCAAAATTTAGCAGAAAATCGGCCCTCACACGATCGGACATGTTGGAAAATTTTAATCGGTCCGGTTACATCGTTCTACTTTTCTTGTAGCGCCCGACTAAATGAACACCAATGATCACAACAACACAATGATCATCCCCGATATTACTATTACTGCCCATTGAATGAAAAATTGGACGACAAAAATGACGATAAACTCCGACTATGATGTACGATCAAAACTGTTACATCGTTCAAAAATCATTTTTCCTATGTGGGGATTTTTTGTTAGATCATCCGAGAAAACGCCGATTTTTTTATCGGCAAACTTCGATCGGGCTTGGTTGATCGGGCTATTTATCGGGCTGTGTATGGCTAGCATTAGCTACCAACTGCCTTGGCTTCTATCAAGCTTTTGGCATTTTATAAACTACTTGACTTTAATAGACTTAAGGCTAATTTACATAGATGGTTGTTAATGCCACATGACAGCAGCCACCAGGAAAATGCAAAAAGTTGTTTTTATCGCTTTCCCTATATGGTTAATATGGGGGCATTTACGAATGCCACATAGTATTTAGGTGCCTACCCTCAGGAACGTCCAGTCGCATGTAAATGAAGCCTTATAAATGCACAATTTATGCTTCCAGCTGCTGGAGGACGCCTGGAGCATTGAACGAAATTTATAAAATGACCGTGAGACTGCAGCCTTGCAAATCTACTGCTCGTCCATTAATGCCTGTGATGTGATTTGAGAGAAATAACTTAATTCTTTTATACTTAATGCCTGAATATCCAATTCACACCTACGGCTAAATGTTCTTATTTGTCCAATAATGCACATTGAACAGATATATTGACATCCATTGTACATGGACAATTGCACATCAACTCGTGTAAGTGGACTGTACCATGGAAAGCATAGACACTTGTCATTCTACTTGGTTTAAAATATATTTAGTTTATTATACCCCTTTTAAGTCATGCTGTCTCACTGCCTAAATCATTTTATTAAAGCACACCCTTTGTAAGCACACTTTCCAGAAAGAAATGAAAAATTCCACATTTACTTTCTAAAGGCTCCATTGAATGTATTATGACTATTATATCGTGTGCTGGATGGATATACCAAGTGTGTTCTGTCACCCTCTAGTGGTGAAACACGGGAATGACACATTTTACATAGAGGCATCATCATGGGTGCCTAATAAATACAATTTTAATTTTAAATATATGTATACACAGAGTGTGTAAATGTTAGAAAGAGGTAACAATGTGCATGAGTATAAAGCCAGGCTGTGAAATATTTGCAAGCTTCTGTAATATATTACTCCAAAATATCGCTTTTAATAGAAGTGGTTACTAATATACCAAACCTAAATGAAAACAAATAGCTAAAATTCTGATCCACCTTTGTTCCACTATCTCAATGCTTACTGTTGTTTTTTTTTCCCCATATATCATCAATGACAATTGATGTTCATATATACTTGGATTATGTGTGGTTGGCTTTATAATATATTTGTAAAAAAAATAAAGAAATACAAGTAGTCATCTTTTTTGGAGCTGGAAATGCTAACTTGGTCCCTCTATGCTTGATAGTAAAAAAAAAAACATATTGACATGTCATCTCATTCTTTGTTCTCCTCGCTGTCAGTGATCCTCTTTCTCAGAAAGGTAAAGTTATTTGTAGCCAGTAACATGGCGCTCCTTGACCATAGAGGAAGAAGCGATCTTTTATAAGTTATTAATATGTATCCCAGTAGCATCTCCTTAATCTGTTCCGGCATTCAAGGGTGGCATATGCTTAATCCCACAAAAAAATAATACTCGCCCCTAGATCTGGGATTATCAAGGCATTTGGCAGATTATACTAGCAGGAATCAAAGTATGGAAAGGGGTTTAACCAGTAGGGTTTAATGCTTTGCATCTGTATTATGCTTCTTTAACCCCTTTACCTCTGCAATGAACATACTGACATTGTCTGAATTTGGGTGGTATGTGTATCTATACAATACTACTAAATATAAAAGTATCCATACAACGTGTAAGGCTAGAAGACATTGGCATTTGGCTCAATTCCCCAATTAGACAAGAAGAAGTAGTCTGTAAGTTATATTGAACACTCAATGAGATTTAAAAATTAGTAAAAATAAAGATCTTCTTCCTGGTGCTAAAGCTTTATAAATATAATTTATTGCCTCAATGGTAGATATGCAAGTGACCTGTAGTGAAATAAGAAAACTAGAACGGAATTATAAAAGTGTGATATTTGTTATTTGTTTTTCAATGAGAGGTAGGGACTATTATATATTGGAGGCATCTTAAGTAATGTTGTCCATGAGCTCCTCAGTTGAAGCAGTTGTGAATGGAGAAGCCCTGTTTTGTTCTCATATTGGAAGATGTAATGTTGTCCATGAGCTCCTCATAGAAAGCAGTTGTAGATGGTGAAGCCATGTTGTGTTCCCAAATTATTTTGGGATCTTATACATAACCCTGAAACAAAAGATCATGTATACGAACTCATTTTATCCACTGCAGGTTACAAGAATAAATCTAAAAACGTACCTGTAGTTTTATATGTGAGGACTTTTGTGTTATTCTTGTACCGGAGGCAAGGAAATATAAAGTAGAGGATTGGAAATGTCTTGCAGTTAGGAAGAAGAGTTGATTCTCTGTATCAACTGTAATGTATTAGTTGTCTATGGGCATCTAGTTAATAGTACATACATGGCAATATTTCCTCATCCATGCCATCTTTACACAGAATATTGTGTATACAACTTTGTAGATTTGTCCTCTTTGCATAGAAAGTGTTAAAATACATCTTCGCTACCGTTTAGGATGTCACTGGAAAAAGTTCATTGTTTGCCCTGAAATTCTCTCCGTGTGCGATGGGTGAGTGGTGCCTGGTGGTTGGGGGTGCTGGATAAATACAGTTTTCACCCAGTGACACTCGCACACTAGCAATTAGCCACTCTGAACAATTAGCACATTCCATTTGTCTGCTAATTATTACAATTAGCCCTCCGTCTTTAAGTGATTGGGGCAACACATTAAGATTTCATTATATTTGTCTTTAAACATTAAGAAACGGTATTGGCACCCATGTGCTCATGGGCACAATGCAGCTAAAGGTGCCGAGGCAGCTGCTTGTCTTGGCATGACATGGGACATCCTTCCTCCAGGATAGCATGAAAACGTATTTAGAGCCCTTTACTCAAGGCAATAAATGGGAAGCTGGCAGCTCCGTGCAGGTTTAAAAAGTTATGTTTGTCAAAGCTTAGTGGTAAGGAGCTTGCCAGACCACAGAAATCACCAAGAACAACTTGAATTAGCTGCTTTACCAATTTCCTGCCTGCCATGAAATTTTCAAAGTTAATTCATGGTCTGATGCAATGATATATATTGAGCTCATTATTCTTAATGTATAAGGGTCTAACCTTTATCTCTTGTTTAATGGGACCGTTTGTCACATCACTGCAATCCTTAATGCCCATTGTTTTTCCCATACTGGCTGTTATATCTTATGGAATATCTTTCTGAGCCCTCAGCCAGGTTCCAAGTAAATCAGATGCTTCTCTTATCTACTAAACTTTTTCTAGGATTAACCCTTTTATTTGGAACTATATAAAAATAGTCAAATTATAGACTGGGGTTCTAAAATGGCTCATGGACACCCCTGGCCCCTTCGGAAAAATGGCTCATGGACACCCCTGGCACCTTCGGAAAAATGTCTCATGGACACCCCTGGCCCCTTCGGAAAAATGTCTCATGGACACTCCTGGCCCCTTGTCCAGCACAAGGGTTATGTACATTGAGTATTCTCTTATCAAGATGTCAATGAAGACTATTCTACCCTTAAGGTAGCTAATTAGAGAAAAAAATTGCCTTGAAAAATTGGAGCCAAGGACAGCTTACTTTCAGCTTACGGTTATAAAGCTCTGTGCACCAGGTCATGCATAATGGGTAACATAAAACTTAATGATGATAAGAAAAAATCACAGCAAAGTATGCACCACCAAGTAGAAAGTCAATGCATTAGCTATCCAATGTGTTAATTTTTGAGAGTAGAAAATGATATGTTCTTTAACCCTGCTGGTAAGCTTAGGTGAAATCTTCTCAGACACCTATACCTTCCTTGTAGTAAAATAGTCAAGAGCATTGCTTAGAACTTTTTTAAGGTAGGACAATTAAAAAGCTCTGTAGTGTTTCAATATTGGAGGCATCTTAAGTAATGTTTTCTATAAGCTCTTCATTAAAAGCAGTTGTAGCTGGAAAAACCCTGATGTGTTTCTATATTGGAGGCATCATAAGGTACGAGGGATCGACTTCAGCGGGATGACGTCATCCTGTTGCAGCCGGCCTCCCAGCTGATTTGTATACCGGACATTAATTTGAATGGGGACTGCCTTTCCCATTCAAAGTAATGGGATCATTGGGAATTTACCGGCATGTCAGATCACGTCATACAGGAGATTCCTGTTCTATCTCACCAGATGGGGCCACCCGATTTTCGGTCGAGCAACAGCAAATCACCTCGTGTATTGGCTACCTATAGGTAATGTTGTCCGTGAGCTCCTTATTTGAAGCAGTTGTAGATGGAGAAGCCTTGTTGAGTTCCCATATTGGAAGCATCTTACGTAATGTTGTCCGTGAGCTCCTCATTTGAAGCAGTTGTAGATGGAGAAGCCTTGTTGAGTTCCCATATTGGAAGCATCTTAGGTAATGTTGTCCGTGAGCTCCTCATTTGAAGCAGTTGTAGATGGAGAAGCCTTGTTGAGTTCCCATATTGGAAGCATCCTACGTAATGTTGTCCGTGAGCTCCTCATTGGAAGCAGTTGGGGATGCCCTGTTATGTTTCCATATCATCCATTTATCCTTTACACAGGACAATACCCAATCATTTGATTGTTATGCACAACACCTCCTTTATATATCCATCGTACCCAAAGCCCCGTATTGATATTTTCACTTTCACAAATGGGAAGACCACCCCATCAAACTGTAAGGAACTAAAGAAAGCAAATCTCAACAAAAGCTCCAATGTCCTATTGAGGTTTCTTTAGATTTTAAATCAAATTTCCTAGGTAAAATTCAGCTAAACACTACTAGTATATAAAATAAATGTACATTAATAAAGGCCATAGTGACCTCCGGCAGGTATTTTCTCGAATACTTCTGGCGACATTTTATAACCTTACCTGTTGTTTGTTATTCTAGTGATTGATTCGTCATAATACTTATTATATGATCTTGGCATCAGATAGGAGAGGGAGTTGTCTGGAAGATGTTGCTATGCTTTCTCCTGATTTATACTGTGGTCCGGGAAGCACTTATCACGGCTATTTTTTTCGCCCCTTGCTTTATGTGAGCACTTCTCAGCAGCATTATAATACAGTGCTCGGTCCTGTCAGCTCGGTGACGATGATAAGGGGCCCTGCTGTTCCTTTTAGACACTAATGAAGCCTGAAAGCTTTTAAACATGACAGAATTTTTTTCGAGTTTGTTGATTTACGTTTTTTTATTTTTTATTACCGGTGGTAACCACGGTTCTGCCAGCGTGGCGGGTGTGCGGATCACCGCTGAGAATTACCGCGCCACTTTATGGCAACAAAAGGCACTAAAATAAAGGGGGATCATTCTTCTTACACTCGCTGGCTATTTTCTAGCAAAAGATATTGATTGTATTTGTCAGTCTAGAAGCAGAAGGTTATTCCGTCATTGCTACGTTTGTCTGACAGGTATAGGGGAGAGTTTTCATTTTCGGTGGCAGAGAATGGAAATGTTTGTGCAAAACTTACGCTTGTTTCCATAAGAAAAGATTAATTGTTATATCTGATTAGAAGGAAAAACAGAAGGAAAACATTTTTGGAAATATTTAAAAAATAAAGAAAATTATTAAGCTTGGCCTGTGACTTTATCTATGTTTTTACTTGTGGCTCTCTGAGTATTTAAGTTTGACACCTTTGATCTAGAACCCAGGTGCCTAACCTGCGGCTCGGGGCCGCATGCAGCCTTTTGGGTGTTGTTTGGAGGCCCCCCCCCCCCGGGTCCTCCACTTGCAGCCCCCAAAACCTGTTTATGCATAGGAACTCACCTGTTCACTGATCCTCCACTGACGCGTCCTCGCCTGGAAACTTATTAGAGCGGTAATAGGAGGTAGGAGGAGAAGTGAAGGACTTGCTCAGTCTCCAGCTGAGTACACTAATTGGCATATGTGAAAGCTAATGAGTGACCCAGACAGCGCCTGAGTGCCTATGCTTCCACTAGACTACTTTGATAATATCTATGAGGTACATAACCTTTGTTGATATATATGAGGCATTCCATATATCACCATGTGTAGTGGTCACAAGCTGACAATGCTTATGCCTAATCAACTTTGGCGGTCCTACATCAGTAAAATTGTCTAGGTTAATTGGGAAAACCAGGTCTGCGTATGACTGCTACACCCAAAGGGGGACTGCTGTTGAGTTCTGACTGCCAGCCATGATCTGGTCCACCGCCTGCTGAGATCTGTCGGCGTGGTAGGGGGGGGGACTGGATCGGTGTTATGTGCGTCCTTTTAGTGATACCGAGGGCTGCGCTTGGGGCCCTCCCTATCACCTCAGTTGCCCACCACTGATCTAGAATGTCCACTTAAATGACCATATGAGTTCTAAACTGACCTCTCAATGTTCTTCTGGGTGGGGTAGAGCTTTTTGTCACATGATTCTATGCAATACAACTTTCCTTGAGCTTTAGATAGACAAGGTTGAGAATAGTTGACCTGCATTTTCACATAGGTGAGCAGTGGGGGTTCCTAAATCACCACATTTTTCAGCATCAAGCTCATTTTAAACAGCGGGGTATCCTGGTGAATGACAGTCTGTATGTGCAATAGATGCCGTAACTACAGCCAATATGCAGATTGGGCAGATGGCCAAAGGATTGTTCTCTGCTGTCAAATCCGATGCTTTAATATCCACATTATTTACAGCAATTAACATTTGCTGGCAGCATCAATAGTCCCAAATAACAGTAAATGGCTCTTTTCTTTATCCATCTATAAGTAACACGGGCCCACTGCAGTGTCTTCCTGGACATAATAGGCATTGCATTTCAAAAACCAGCTAATATGTGCCTATTTGTAAAAACACTCAGTTATTTGAACAGCTGTAAGTCCAGGACAGTTGATTGCATTTAATAACCCATATTTTCTGCCCTTTAAGGAACATTAAGTGCAGGTAGGGGATTCTTCCACTTAAATCTAGTTCATATGGGGTCCATTGTAATTGTTCTTTGTGCAAGGATACATATGCTCACTCTAAATGCCTTCATTAGGTTTGAATGATGTTCACTGTGAAACCTATACCTAAAAAAGGAAACCGCAGATAAATATATGACAACCCTCCATTTTGATCATTGCAGCTCGTACAATGTATATTCTACTTGTACGTTTATATGTAATATATATATTATATGTAATATGTTATTGCTCATGATTTTGCTGATACCATGTGGCCATTATTGGAAATATTTGGAATAGATTTTCCCTCACTTGTTTTAAGACGTTATATAAATGTTTGGGTAAACCTCCCCAATGGGCAAGTCATGGTCATAGATCAACCACAAGGAGAGATCTACCATAATATTTTCATTATTTATAATTTTTTTGGGGCTATATACTATTGTAATTACATAATAGATATTGTTTTTATCTCTTCAGGTACCACAGAGAGGGTCTGTCTGATCCAGGGCACAGTCGAAGCTCTCAATGCCGTCCATGGGTTCATTGCAGAGAAGATACGGGAAATGCCACAAAATGTGGCCAAGACCGAGCCAGTTAGCATCCTACAGCCACAAACAACAGTCAACCCTGACCGCATCAAACAAGTATGTGTTCTGTACCCCATTATCATTACTTAGGACAAATAGTTGAACTCTAGTCTACTAATCAAGATAACATAGGAATGGATGAAATCATGATAAACCATGTAAAGATATTACATAGAAGTCCACCATGCAGGTCTCTAGATTATTCCAGTCCTTGCTTAATTGATTAATTAAAGAGCAAGTCCACCAAAAATGAATATTTTGGTTTGGGGTAGATAATAATGCACTCGTCTCTGACGTCTCTGAATGTGAGTGCCTTGATCAGCTGTAATTTCTAGAGGATCCAACTTTTCCTGTTTTTTTATATGGGCCATGCAAAAGGAGAAGCTGAAACAAAGCTCCCAGGTCTGGGGAGGTTCTCATTCTCCCAGGTCAACTCAAAGCAAATAGGACTGCTGTGGTCTTCTTGAAGACATGATTGGGTGGTTTGAAACCACCTTGTAACTCTAGTCATACAATTACATATAATTAACACACTTCCTAAATGTAGATCCCGATCAAGTGCTGGTTATGGTGAACAGGTAGTACTGATTGGAGTAAGGTAATGATTGTTGGAAAGGACTTAAGCTGGGAATAGGTGGTACGATTTACCGTCTATTCCTTATCCAATTCTCTGCACTAGGAGCGGTGTGATGATGTCATAACGCCCGCCCGCTAGTCCTGAGAATCGGACGGCATTCTTAATGTGCAGCTCATTAGTTTGGCTGGGGGCAGCCATCCCCAGCCGCACTAATGGGATAGGGTTAAAATTTACCTTCCTGTTGGATAACTGTGTGATCCGACAGGACGGCTAATTTTAGCCTAATCCTCGTTGGTTGCTGCATCCAATTTCTGCACAACCCGATCCTTAAGGGATGCGGGAGCGCGTATGGCATCGGATCGGATCGTGCAGAAATTGGAACATGTATGCCCAGCTTAAGAATTAAGCCAGTCAAAGGAAATGTCTTCAAGAAAACTCCAACAGGTCAAGTTGCTTTGACATAATTCTAAAGTGGTGGCAGAGAGATCTTACTGCTAGAGAATACCAACTTTGTTTTCACCCACAGATTTCTTAAATATCACTTTTGGGTGGACTCGCTCTTTAACAGATTATAAAGCGGGGTGGTTGAATTTGGGCATTTGTTTTTAAGTACCCCTCTGGCTAAGCTGTGGTGCTCTGTTGGCATTTAAAACATTTATAAGTAAATGAAACCAATAAAAGGGGTTGTAACCCCTTGGCACATGTGCAGACTAGCCATATGGGAACCAGAAGCTTGAGAAGCCTGAATGGCTGTATGCAGGAACTGCACTTTGTTCAATTACTTTTTTATAGATCCATTTAAATTAAAGATATTTATAAGACCAGCAATGGAAAGCACCACAGTTAAGAACGAGGCAGTAGTGAGGACCTATGTCCATGTACAAAAGTCCCTCTTACTTAGTTTTCAAGAGACCCTTACCTGCCATGCATTGATACTCTCCACCTATTTTCAATGAACTGCATTAAGGGGAAAACATTTCTTTACATGTCATTCCTTCAGTATGCCATAACAGCAGACATGACAGGACATACTAGACAGATCTGATCAGGGAAATGTTTCTTTAATTATGACACTGCATCAGATATTGCTGTTGGAGTGTTAGACATTTCCGTCACAACCAAACTAAGGTCACGGTGTGGTCTTATCACTCAGCACTAAGCATCTGCAGACAATTCATCCCGCGCAATTGTTTTGCAACCCTACAAGTTTGGCATGATGAATTGCAGGCTCTTTCTCTCTTTCAGTTAAATGGCCGGCTTTCCTAGAAGCATTCCATTTTTTTTAAGTAATGCTTAGAAACACTCCATAATATTTGGCTGATGTCATGCAGGACCTCTTATAGTAGCAGTTACAAATCAATGTTCTACTTAAGACTGATTCACAGTGTTCAATTGAAACGCTGAGTCAGCTGGCAACAAAACAGGTATACTTTCTAAATTGCTTTGGTTTAAGTGAACTTGTATTTTATTTTCTTGACCGGAAGAAGAGTGCTCTGGTAAATTTGGGTATGCCTTTCAGGATATGGCAACATGGTCCTGCTCAACCATTTGCCAGACTTAAATGTTCCCATATATATTGAGAGCATTATATATTTAGGCCCTTATAGTCATTTTTTTTAATGCAACCATTTTCAACAATTTCAAGTTATTGCAAAGCCCCTGAACATCCTGGAGATGTAGAGAATGGTTGGGTGTATACTAAAAAAAAGTATGGCTCTAACACAAACAGTTTTTGCATAAATGAAGTCAAGTCACCATTTCGAAAGTTGAAAGCAATTTATGTTACCATTTTCAGAGGCTTTGCGATCAGCTCACAGCTAGTTGACAAATTCAAACATCTCTAGTAATTGGTGAATGTGAACTGTGTACCTTTGCAAAGGTCTTGCTGTTGATTTTTACATTGGCTTCCAACTGTAACATGAGCTGATGTTGCTGCAAGGTGAGGTTGCTTACTGTGCGCCCCAACTAATATTTTATTAAATCCAGGGTTGTTTAGTTCTTGTATAACTGAACCTGATGTTAGATGATCATCCAAAATCCCAACAGCAATATAACTGTCTTGATCACAATGCCAGAGTTCCCATATACAGGCCAACTTTAATCTTACCCATGGCCTTGCTGTTGATTGTTATATTGGCTTCCAACAGTAACATGAACACTTAGGAGAAGTTGCCTACTGTACACCCCAAAAGGTATTTAATAAAATGCAAGGTTGTGTATGTCTTGTATAAACAAACCTGATGTTGGTTGTTCATCCCAAACCCCAACACCACTGTCTTGGCCACCAGCAGTGAAATGCCCATACCAGAGTTCCCATCTGTGGCCAACTTGAATCTTACCCAACCCATGTTTTTCTGCCAGCACACTCTAATGTAAAACCAATGTAGACCCTTGTATAGTGAACGAGACACAGTAGATAAGCATCAATGGAAATTTAGATGTAGATTGGACAAGAGCACCAGGATTCTGATGGCTCATTTAGCTGTGTTTGACAGCTAATTTGACATGGCGCGATTGTTGATTGGAAGGCTACATTCTGCTTTTATAGTTAATATGAAGTGTTATAGATCCATGCCAGCACAGATATGCCAGCCAGCTTAAGCATTACTATGAGTACATTTTCTCACAAATATCCAAAAGCAAAACAACAAATCAATATTCAATTGTAGCACCATGTATTTGCCATTATTACAAACAAAGTAGCATTTTGTTGAATCTATTGTCACATCTATCGGATGTGACAATAGATTCATACATTAGATTTGAGATTTAGATACTTGTTTTCCCTTTAATTTCATAAAAATGGCAGACTGGGTGTCTCTTGATCACTGAAAGTCTATATTATTGCCGTAACAAAATATTTTTCCAGGTCTTTGTTATGACCATAATGTTTATGAACAATGTTTATGATGTTTTATGTTGTCATTTTTGTAGAGGAAAAGGGGTGTACTGGGTTTAACCCATAGGTAGTAGGTAGGTAGTCTTGCCTTAAGTGTATACTAAAAAATATTGATGAGCTGCTTGGCTGTTTGTTCAATGTTTAATGGGTTTCCTGTAGTTATCTCAGAGAGACACAGTAAATATGGAGCTGGTTTGAAGTCCAACGCCACTCAAAAGTAACAATATCTAATTCCAATGCAGTATTTTGTCACCCCAACACATAAGATCAAAGGTTTTACCAAGACACCTTTACTAGGCTTTGGAAGTGAAATTGTAGATCAAATAAAATTTTTAAAACATACCAAGAACATTTAGGCTTTGTGTTTTTTTGAAGATATATTGTTGGCCATGTCATTTTGAAGACAGTTAGATGACTAAAAACATGTCTTAAAAAACACAGCTAGTCCAGTTGTTTCGACCTAAAAGTCAATCATGATATGGATGAATGAGAACCTTCAATGACAACAAATGCACATCCAAAAGGTTGAATGCCTTAATCTTTCTTTTTTACTGATATTTTACATTGGAGTAGCCTGTAGCTACTATTTTAATGTAAATTCTGAAAAATACAGATGATGACCAATGTTGTGTTCTAATTAGATATGTAAAATTATTAATTTTAGTGATGGATGGGCCATCAGGCAAGAACAAGTATCACCCCTGTCTCCTGAACTTAGTAGTTTGTAACAAAATGCAGTAAATTAGACTGGTTAATGATATGTAGGAACCAATGGTAGTTGCTGACCATTACATGTACCACTGCAGCAATGGGTGATCACATCTCTGAGACTCATAGGGTTAGAATAACTAGAGCTAGCTATAAAACCTCTAAATTGCAGAGCTACCTGGAATTTCAAAATTAGCATGGACCTTACTGTGTTAAATAATTACTCTTACACAACAGTAATAATTAATTAATTATTATTAATAAAAGCTCCAGTTTTGGTCCCTTGCATTTAGAAGCAAGAAATTGTATTTTGAATTGTATGTTACCAGTGATTGGATTTTTGTTCCTTTTTTATCTTTCCTGGTGAAATAATTTTATTTCTGTCACTCTACCAATGTCATCCATCCTCCTCTCCACCCTTGCTCTTCCTGAGAATGCTTTTTTACTTTGTTTTTATGTTTCCTCCCCCTTTGGTTGGATTCCTTCAATGCCAAACGGCTCATGTCCCATAGTGGCTTTTTGCCTGTTGGCAGTGAAGGGGTTATTTTATTACTAGAGCTGACTGAATTCTGCTTCTGACCCTGCTTTGTTCTGCAGACATTGTCATCATTACCACCAGCCACCAAGTCCTCTCCATCCGACCCCATGACCATCTCCAGAGCCAGCCAGGTACAGTACCATTCTCCATGTCTCATGTTTTTCACACGGAAAAGTGCAACTCCATCCACATGCCAGGGATACTCATCAGAAGGATTCATACTTTTCACATGTAGTGTAAAGTTCACATCAAATAGTGCATACAATACATACATACATAGATACATACATAGGAATCAATACACAAAGACCATGACAACCAATAGATTCCAACTTTCCTTTTTTTTCAGTGCAGGTATCATAATTTAGCAATTTAAAAGCATTGGACAAGCCAGTGGTGGCTAATTATGCATGAACAGAAGTAAATCAGTGTTATAGAGAACCTTGCTACTGATCTCGCAATAGGGAGTTCCCAAATACTCCTGTTATTATAACTAGTGATGATCAATGCAAGTTAAACATATATTCGCGAATATATAAAATTCGCGACATTCGCATAAAACTGCAGATTTTCGCAATAAGAAGAATATTGCTGAATGTGAATATTTTCCGAATGTTTTCCCAAAAATTTGCGGCATGCCGCGAATACGAATGTTGCCTATGCCGCTCATCACTAATTATAACATCTTATATTAGTAATAGTACAGTGTTGTGTTGTAATGGCCATCGAAGAATACAGAGAAATTGGAGTCCAAGTGATAACATTTATTGTCCGATAAAGGGTATCACTTGGACTCCGATCTCTGAATATATATTATATATCGATGAGCGGCATAGGTAATATTTCACAAATAATTAATTTAAATTTGCAATGCATGGTCATACACTTGAATTGCGAATATCCGCCAACATATTCGCGGCATTTGCGAATTCTTGAATAGCCGATATTCGCCAAATATATATTCGCTATTTGAATATTCAAGCTCAACACTAATCTTATATTATAATAGAACAATATAAGCTTACTAGGTGGTAACACAGTGCAGGTATGCACAAGTGTAGATGGCTAGTGGCAAAGGTTAGTATATCTGGGTTATACAATTAATTAATTTCCTAAAACATCTACTGATCCTATTTTACTTAAGTACAACAATTTAAAAAACAAAGTGGAGAAAGGAAACATATCTGTCACCCCTAACAGTCTGGTTCCATCTCTCACTCTAACCTGCTCTAGAAGTCTGGAACCTCATTGGTTGTTGAAAAAATCTTTAAACTCACACTGGGACCAATTAATAAACATGAACTTTACAATTCCACTAACTTTAACATTTTACATTTATATCTATATATAGCCACTGAGTATATGCTTAGCAGCAAAGTCTTATATCAGTTGACTTACATTTGAGATGAGAACAGCATTTATTTACATTTTAGTACTATATAGATGATCATTTGTACTATGAGGCCTATTTATAAAGATATCATAAACACCCTTTTGTGTAGTTCTGATGTAATATTAAGCTATCACTATTTATTTACTTAATTTTTTAATAAATGTTGGAAATAATAAGTAATAAAAGTTGTGGCTACACATTTAGGAATGCAATACACAAAGATGAGCATTCCATGTTAAGGACATTTCCTTGATTTCATTTTTTTTATAAAATAACTATTTTTAACCTTATTGATTTAGTAAAATTGAGTAGAACCCCCCCTGCAGATTCACAGAAATGAATCATTTTGGAAAATTATGATCTGATCTTTATAAATAGGCTTCAAAGTTTTGCCAAACACTTCAGGCCGCCATTTTTCAGATAATCCATTGACTCCATTATTCTCTGCATTGATTTCAAAAAATTTTGCTTTACTGAGTTTTGTTTATTTTACCTGTTAGATTAATCATAACATGTATATGTGTTTGAAATATTGCTATTGCATAGATATGATAAGATATATACAAATGAATGTTATGTTTTAGAGAATGCTTATATGATATATTAAATAGTATTGAACAGCCCTTTTCTATTACATTGAATCCAATACATTCAGTTCTCTGAATCAGAAGTGACTTGACAGTTACGTTTAGAATGTGATTGTATGAGTGTATACAGGCAGATCATAATGGTTGGCCATTTTGACTTTTAGGCAGCATTAAACATCTTGGTAGCTCTTATTCGTGTGATTTTCAACCCAAAATGTATAGGATTGAAATAATCAAGTTGAACATTTGGGTAAAGGGTATGTCCTTCCAGCTAAATTGTCTTGAAACAGACATAAAACAGTGATACATGATGTGAATACACCATATATACTTTGTGTGGCTGTTTTGAGAGTAGGTTACCTCCTGAAGACACATATTCAACATCTTGCCAAAATTCTGTTGAGGGTGGCCACCACATACTGGTGGTGTTGATAGCATACTTATTTTTCCTCACCCACCACGTCTCAGATGTAGCTTTTTTTCCTCTGCAGGTATTTACCTCCATTCTTTTGCCTGGTTTCTCATATTGCCACCTAATTTTGTAAATGATAAATTTTTTTGTGGATACGTGGCTTAATTAATTGTTGTTAACACTAGATCGTAGTTTAAATCTTGATACTTACAAACAACAATGTGACATGATAGCTGCAATAATCAGTGGTAGGTTGACAGGGTTCAAATAGAACTCCGATTATTGAGTTTCAAAAATGTCTTGCAATCTGTAACCCCACTTAGGAGATTTCCCTTTATTTCACAGAAGATCTTTATAATCAGGTCCCAAAGAAGACCCAATAATTAAATAAGGGGGGGGTGGGGGCAATTTAAATGGCTTTGAGAAAATGATCTCCTTCTTCCTGTTTCCCAGAACAAGAATTCAAAACATATCAAGTACATCAAGGTTTCAACCTTTCCTGTGTTATTTAAAACAATTACTACCAAAGAAGCCAGAGCGCTTCTTTAGGAATAGCCATCCCTTTAGGAACTCACCACCCTTTCCACTCCAATTAGAGGTTTCATGAATAGAGATGATTGCAAATATTTTGATTTGACTTTTAACTTAATTTATGCAAAAACAACATGAGTTAGCTCAATTCTTTTTTATTATTATTTTACAACCCTTCCCTATATCTCCAATAAAATTGTTAATAATTCCATGTTTAGGGAATTTAAATTTAAAGACTTGTCTCCACTTTGTTGAAATCCCTATATTTTACTTGCGTTGAACACTGGGATTACGGCACATGGCAGACATTGCCCATCATTTGCATGTGCATGCCTGTTTTGGGAATTCTTCAAATCAGTTTTCAATATATGCCGGAATTTTCCACCTCCTGCCAGCTACTAAATAGGAGGATGGGTAGGTAAACCTTCCGATACCGAAAGTGATGGGTGTGACATCAATTTCTGTATTTGGAACGCAGAAGTGTCACTCTACCTCAGCACTTCTTGCATTGCAAATAACAAAAGTGAAGTCTGTGATGTAATTTCCTGACGTTTTTTCCCCTTATTTAATTAAGTGAAAACTGGACAGGTATGACAATGTGCCTGTCTCCACAGGAGTGTCATAAGAAAACAATAGGGTGTGTTAAGCCCCACATCCCAACAACTTGCCTCTAAGTGTGATAGACACGGCCAAAATCCCCCATTAGGTGTTGTGTACCCGTCACTATTAAGGCGTATATGACACCCAATGGAGACATGGCCTACCTCACAAATCTAAATTTCTGAACCATCTCTATTCATTGATTTTTTCTGCTCCCTTGTTTCCGATGGCAGGCAAGTGCATTACTGAAATCATTTTCACATCACACTGTTTGATTTTTCAACTTAGCTGCAAGTGACAGAAAATAAAGCTTGTCTGAGAATCCAGTCAGAGTATTTTACTGACTTGAAAGCCAACAGTTCCAGTGCCATATGATAAACTCAAATACAGCCCCTCGATGTTGTACAGTACTATATCTTGTAGTTAAGCTGACTTTACATGTATTAAAGTAGAAACCGCATACCTAATAACCAGCACCACCGTTACAAGCCTTATATGCAGGAAGAATGCTACTGTGACTCCCACCCCATGCAAAGGGGACAACCAATAACCAGGCAGAGCTAATTAGATCAATCATTTCATTACAATGTTTCATTACAGTCAATTACACTCTGCGCTCTTTGGTCCTGCCAGCGATTTTGTAATTTACGGGTGTTCTCTTGCCTGTAAGTGCCTGTCAGAAGCTGTTCTCACCCCCTCGCTCTTGTGGTATTGAACTTTAACCCTTTACCACAACTTAGATATCTCTGCATATGCTATACAAAGTCAATGGAAAGCTTAACATACTTAAATTATCTCAGTTTAAATGCAAAGCAGCCAGCAGAGATTAAAGAGAATGAGGCCCAATTTATTCCCAAATCTTACCAAACCACTTGGAGGACCACTACACATAACTTAGAAACTCATTGTTTACTTATGGCATATATTACCCACATGAGTAATAGCACTACGTATAACAGATGACATCAGTGGGTAATATTTTACAGTTACCATTGATATCAATATACTGGGAAATGTATCCCCCAACATTTTAAGTAATGAGCTCATACAACATGGCAGAGTATAATAACAATGTGCCCCTATGATTGATGCCCTTCTTAGGACTTGATAAAAAATTACTCAAAATATTAGTATTTGCCAAACGTGGATAGTCTATGAATGGCTTATAAGGGCATTAAGACCACCAGTGACTAGTACTTAAATATCATTTATAAAGCTTGTGTGTTACACATAGTCATGTATGAACTTAAGGAAATTAGATGAGGTGTTGATTACAACAAATTAGCCCTTAAAAACGTAGCTCAGGGTTATAAGAAATGTACATTATCTTTAGTGTAGATTGTCCCAAAGGTTATCAGATAGCACTGGAACATTAGCTCTAAACCGAATTATATACTAAATAAATGATAAAGGTATAATTATATTTAGTCTATAGTTGTTTTCTTGGCAAATTATTGATGGATCAAAATATTGGCTTGGCCAACCACTTTTTGTAAAATTATAAGACCACCCCCAATTTGTAATTGTTGTAGCTGTGGATCTTAGTAATTGACAAGTTAGTATTGATAGTTAGATACCTATTATGTTTCTGCCATGTGTCAAATTTTTTTGCTTAGTTATTGTCCCTTATCATAAACATCTCATTGAGATTTCTGCCTCTTTATCTTTCATGTGATTTCCATTTGTCTTTCTCTTTCTTTTTTTTGGGTTCCCTCTCACGCTTTTTTGACCTTAGGTGAAGATCATCGTTCCAAACAGCACTGCGGGTCTGATCATCGGGAAGGGAGGTGCCACTGTGAAGGCGGTAATGGAACAGTCTGGTGCATGGGTGCAGCTTTCCCAGAAACCAGACGGCATTAATCTACAAGAACGAGTGGTTACTGTAAGTGGCGAGCCAGAGCAAAACCGCAAGGCAGTAGAGCTGATAGTACAGAAGATCCAAGAGGACCCACAGAGTGGTAGCTGTCTGAACATCAGCTATGCCAATGTTACTGGACCTGTAGCTAACTCCAATCCAACAGGATCCCCTTATGCCAACACTGCTGAAGTTCTACCTACTGCTGCTGCTGCTGCAGGGCTCCTAGGACATGCTAACCTTGCTGGGGTAGCAGCCTTCCCCACTGTACTCTCTGGCTTTACTGGCAATGACCTAGTCAATATAACATCAGCACTCAACACCTTGGCCAGTTATGGTTACAACCTCAATACGCTAGGTTTGGGACTGAGTCAAGCAGCAGCTACAGGAGCATTAGCAGCTGCTGCTGCAAGCGCCAACCCAGCCGCAGCTGCAGCTGCCAATTTGTTGGCCACGTACGCCAGCGAAGCAACTGGGGGTGGTGGCACTGCAGGAGGAGCGGCTGGGACGTTTGCACTAGGCAGCTTAGCTGCTGCTACTGCAGCTACCAATGGATATTTTGGGGCAGCATCCCCTCTAGCTGCTAGCGCTATTTTGGGGACTGAAAAGTCAACGGACGGCTCCAAGGACGTAGTAGAAATTGCCGTGCCAGAAAATCTTGTAGGTGCCATACTTGGCAAAGGTGGCAAGACATTGGTGGAATATCAGGAGTTGACTGGAGCCAGGATACAGATCTCTAAAAAGGGGGAGTTTGTCCCCGGCACCAGAAACCGGAAGGTAACCATAACAGGCACACCAGCCGCCACACAAGCTGCCCAGTATCTAATAACGCAACGAGTCACTTACGAGCAAGGTGTCCGGGCGGCCAACCCACAGAAAGTGGGTTAAATGACCTCCCTTTCCTTCCCTTACCTGGATGTTAACTTAATTGTCCCCCTCCCCAAACCCTCCTATGTTCTTTTCATGGATGTACTGTATTTTGCAGGAGCGATTTATATTTTAATTTTTTATTTGGATATTCTTTTTTTTGTTTTGTTTTTTTGTTATTGGCAGGGGAAGTGTGTGCGTCGGGTTATTAATATATAATTATGCAAATGAACGCAACAGTGTTGACAAAGCGCATCTGTAAATAATACATGTTCTACGGATGTTTTAGAGAGGGAATTTTTTTAGTGTTTTTTATTTTTTTAAGTTTTTTAATTTTTATTTGAAGGATTTCGACAGGTTATCTCTCTCTCTCTCTATCTCTCTCTTTCTCTCGTTGAGGTTTTATTGTTTACGCGTCAGAAAGTAAAAAACAAAAAACAAAAAAAAAAATTTTTTTTGAAGCCTGCCATTTTACCAGCATTGTTGTAGTCGAAAATGAACTGAATGTAAACATGAAGTGACACATTATTTTAATCTCTGTGAGGGCTGATGGTGTCCAGTAATGCACTGCAGAGCCACGTGTTGCTGGTCCCTTCAGAGTCACAAGGTAATCAGTATTAGTCCGTAGCGACGCTGTAACTGAACTACTGTTTTGCTGGAAAACAGCAGGAGGGTTGGGTGGGTGAGGTACCTAGAAAACAAAAAGGGAGTAAACAAAATCAAAAGCACTGTCCAACTTCACTCACGTGTCCTGCCCTGGGGTGGCAGCGTGTGAGGGAACACATGTTTTGGAATAAAAAAAAAAAGAAAAAATAGTTTTAAATTAAAACATTAAAAGAGAGATATATATATATATATTATCTAAAAGCAATATAGTTGCAAAAAAGCACTGTAAAATATATATTAAAATGGTTAAAACTGTGGAAAAAAATAACCTTTTTTGATAAGTTTACAGATCAGTGTCTTCATAACAACCTGTATGGCGGTGAATATTTCGGCTGGCCAGGCTCCATGTCTCTCATTTATGGCTAATGGATCCCATCAGATTTAATTCCTCTGATGGGTGACGTTCGGTTTTTTACAAGATCTCTGTCTGTTTTTTTCTTTCCTTCATTGGGTTGCCCCCCTTCCTTTGCCCGTTCATGCTGAAATCCTTTTAAATCCCCAGTCTCTCACCCCATTTCGTTTTAATTGCTTAATAAATCAGCCTAGCTTTCTTTCCTCCCCTAAGTGACCTTGTTTCCAGTCCTACTCCGGAGAAACAACACCGTCACCCATTTTAGCATATTTCATCATGGCGATCCTTGTTAACCTACAAATGACTATGATGCGGAGCTGAGGCAGTAGAACTGTCACTCCGAAGGCATTCCTCTTTACGCACAACCTCCGGCTACAATGTTTGTTCTTCTCCGGGATAGTATAGGAGCAAGAGCACTTGGCTATCGATTTCGAGTTTAAAGGTTTACATTTGGGAGTTTGTAGGACTGGGGTTTTAAGCAGACTCACCCCCTTAGCCCCTGGCCAGCCATACACCAGTTGATCCATTAACATCCTCTCCCCTTTTAGATATAGTGCTGTGCTGTGAGCGTATTGGAATTTTTTTCTAAGCCAAATCACGCACACACACAACAGATTAAAGTGCCAACCGTTAGTTGATGAGGTTTCATTATCTGCAACGACTTAGTGAGAGCCGTTGCCTTTTAAAAAACAAACAAAAAAAACGCTTCTGATTGTGTATAATTTTAACACTAGCAATCTCTTAGTGTTGTCAATGTAGATTTTACTGTGAACAGTATCTGTGATTTTTAGCTGTTTTTGATCCCTCCGGGGCAAGGCTCAAACAAGCCGCCGCAGGCTCCGATAGTCGTTTACCTGCATGTTCTTTTTCCGTGGGGCATCTTTATGTCGGCTTCAGTCAGTACTTCCCTGCATGCTCGTTTAGCTAAGATAGTGTTCATTTCCGGCGTGTGTCTACCTGTCACAGCAACAGGTTCCTCCAAGGGCCATTTTTATTGTTTTTTAATTTTTAGAATAAGCCTTTTTTTTTTGTTCTCCAACTCGTCACCTCCTCCATGTTTCTGAGTGCCAACTAGCCAGATCATTATGTTAACCTCTGCATTTTGGGCCACCTCAAGCCACTGAAAAAGTGGCCATTCATAAACCCAGCATCTTCTCATGCTATGCATGCAGTCGTAAAACAATAAAAAAACAAAAAACAAAATCAATGGACAAAGAAAGTAATTAAAATAGTAAATAATAATACTAAAAAAAAAAGAAAAAAAAAGAAAAAAAACTTAAATGCTGGCTACCTCTGGATCATCAGGCTGAGAAATTCCCAAACAACAGTTTTCCTTCCATCTCAACTTCAATTCATTGATAACGTCCATCATAACCAACTCAGTGACATTTTCCGCTGCTCCTTCTGTGCAACCGATAACTGAACAATGATTGTGATGTCCTCTCGTCTGGCTTCTCGTCCAGCATCTCTCTTTCTGAACTGTGATCTTTTGTTTCCTTTTTTATTTACGTTTATCTTTTAATTTTTTTCTTTGTAGTTCATTGGAAAAAAAAATGACCTTCATCACTATTTTGGATTATTGAGTCGACAGTGTCCCTTACAATGGATACTGGAATATTGATTTAAGACCTCCTTACTGTCAGTTCCCTTACCCTTAACCTTCCCGCCTGTACAGTTTCTGTTCACTGTTATGAACCCGTTCCCCCCAACTTGCCAGAGGCCTGCGAGGCATATTAGAGTGCCCACAAGATGTGTCACAGCCCTCTAAAGTTTGGGGGGAGGGAAACCAGCCATTCCAATCTGATGATCAACTCAATTTCTTCTTACTTTCCTTCCATTTTCACTTTCTCTTTGATTACAGAAAGAAAAAAAAAATAAACGTTTTCAAGAAGAGAAAACTGATATATATTAAGAAAAAAAGGAATGATATTGCTTGTTTTTAAAAATGGAAAGAGCAAAGCTGTCGTACAAACTGTGTTTTAATTGGTAATGGTTATTTATCGTTAATAGTCTCTGTAGCTCTGTAAGTTTTTATGACAATACAGTGTAACTAGTGGTTAGCCGATGATGCGAATATATTTACTCATATCATTATAAATGTGCTTTGTTCATCATGTACCATCACTGTCTCCCGTCTCATTATTTTCCTTGCATGTCACTAGTTTCAATTCATTTATAATACATTAACAGTGAATAATACCTCTCAGATTTTTTTCCCCACTGTCCTGGTGTTAGCAGGTGCACCAACACAGAGCTGCAGGTCATCAGCTTTTCATGCTCAGATATCCTCCTTTTAAAATAAAATGAACATGCTGCACCAGATGCTACCTCCATTGCAGCCGTCTCATGACGTGTTGTACGTGGCACTAACAACGCTCTGCTTCTGGTTAACCGCGTGGTCAGAGGACGGCCGCAGGGCGCGTTTCCACAAGGGTCATTCCTTGTCTCTTAGATTGGCCTGGGAAGATAGTTCAGAGTTCACAGCACCCATGCACATTTGCAGCATATTCATTTTGCAGTAAAGCCAGCAGCAGCAAAGCTATAATATCATGGAATAGAAAGAGCTGCTTCGCTACTTTATAAGACCGAGAGCCGTGAGAGGCAGAGAAGTGGCTTCTGAGGGGGTCTGTTTATCTGTGAACTCTTTGGGGGAAAATGTTACAAACCCTTTGTCATATCTTTCTATCCCAACAGTATTTTCGGAATCATACATTCCATTCACAGTGTGAGAACCCTGCACCCTCTGGTTCAGACTATGTGTAGTGCGGGAGCCTATTACATGGAGCCATGCCTGTTGACATGTTGCAGCCGTTATTGACAATAAGGCACATTTAATTTTCTTATGACCTACCCTTGTCGACCGACCTAGAAATCAGCTCTTGGACATTTAATAAAAGTGATCGCTAACGGCTGGTTTTTAATTGGTTGCTTGGGAGGACTTCACCTGTATCCATCTTTTGCCATAGAAACATTCGCTTTGTACAAAGTTCTTTTTGTTCTCACTTGAAAAATGTAACACGTTCTGCTTTTAGTAAAGCCATTACAGCCAACGCCTCAGTGATTCACTGCCACCAACGTGTAGTAATAACAGGTGACAGATCGGTAGCGCATATCTCTAACGTCTCACAATTAGTTGCTCTTTAAGTGCCTTCTTGTCATTTCAAACGGCTTGCAACATATCAATAGCTCTCAAATCTCTGACACAGGAGGGTCTCTAAGGCATTTCATTGTAGTCCCTCTTCGGCACTGAGAGGGTTAAGTGTCCATTTCTCTGTATAGCTCATGGGTGTATACAATGGATCTATTTCCTTCCTCAGTCTTGAAAACCTGACAGAAGGAACCACAATTATCCTAAACTTCACCACGAGGGGGGCGGTTCACAAAGAAAAAGGTTTCTTTGCCTGTCATTTCGAATCATAACCAGCAGCACGTCTGGAAGCGGAGGACTACACAGGAAGCTGCTTTTGTCTTGTAAAAGAATGCCCGACCCATTCATGTCTTGACAATGTGCTTCTTTACAGCATCACCATTAACTCAGCTTCACTCATAGATTCTCCTGCACCTAGCACCTCCTGTACAGTCTTACCCCCTCCATCCCTCAGCACTTTAGTACAAGAAACGTGTACGAAGCAGCACCGTCCTCCGCACCTATAATACCAAACCTTTACAGACATTAGAGCAAGCTAGATTTAGCAACTTTTTTTTTCAGGTTTCAGTCAGTACAGGTTCAGTTGCTATACCATTTTGTGAATAGGCATTTCATAGTTTGCTTCTATACGATATTGGGTCAAACCCAAAACCAGTTGGAAGTTGCCATGTTGTAAGCCACCAAAGACATTTTGCAGAGCTCCCTGAGTTCCTATTGCTCAGATGTTGCCCATTGCAGTTGTTTCTTTCATTGTTCTGTAGCTCACAGTTGTGGTATAAAGCGCTCACTCAATTATTCCTTGTCACACTCCGATTCTGTCCAAGCATTAGCTCCCATACATGGACCATTGGGACCGGCTCGGCATTACCATGGATACCGAGACCCTGCCAAGCCGGCTCAGCTGTACTCTGGAATTCTCAATTCATCCTTTGCAAAATGGGGGAATTTAAATGCTAATGGTTATTTCAAAACATGATTGACACAGTAGTAATGCATTCAGGAGAACTGACCTCTTATGCGCTAACAGAGGACCTCAGTTACCAGTTCCTGCAGTTTAGAAGGGCTTAGTGTTAGATTTGTATTGATGTAATATAGTGCTTGCAGTGTTCATGGGGGCTACGATTATACTGGATACACACTGCATAAGAGATGACATTATAGTGGTCAGTAGAAGAAATTCTCCTCAGATAAGAAAAGATGATGTGAGGCCGGAATATAACCCAGACCTTTGTAGAAAAGAACCGCAGATTATTGCATGTGCTCTAACTGGATTAACCACTACAACTTGCATGATATGTACACTCTGCTTTTATCACACCACAGACACTGTATGTACGTACCTTCTGCTCTTCATTGATAAACAACTAGGAGGTTAATGTGTTTGGGAATCCAGGCATTTGCTAAACTGGAAGTCTTCATTTTATTTATTTATTTATTTATTTATTTGGTAGCAATCACTTGATTGCTATGAAATTGGGTTCCATGACCACCAAGAGCTATTGGTAGGTGCAATCTACAATGGCTGGAGATGACATCATTGCTAGTTTCTTTGCTTCAAATTCTAGGTGGCCCTCCAATATGCTTGATTGTACTCCTCACTCTCTTCTGAAGCCATTGCCCATGGGCTCCTGCAATTATTATCACGGCGCGGACCACGGGCGATTCTTTTCCCCTTTGAAGTCGGGCAGGAAGTGGGGGGTGGGACCAGATATCTTGCCCCACCCCATCTGATTGGGCCTATAGAGAATGAACACCTATAGCGTTATAATCGTGTCCATTCCTTTCAGGCTATGGGGATGAGCCCCATCAAATACAAGACAAGACATGAGATCGCCTAAGTGACTGAATTTTATTTAGTCCCGTTGACTTCACCAAAAATAAAGAGAATGGTTGTGGGAGCATTACTGTATAAGAAAATATAAACATAAATAAGGTTCAACTTACATAACATTGAACTTATAATTATTTAATTACAACAATAATTATTTGTAATGTTCTCAACCCCTTCTCTTTATCAGTTTTGGTGATAATGGTTAGGGACTTTGCAATTATCACCCAAATGTATAATCCAAATCTTATGACCATCTCTACTGGTAGAGTACTGCAAGTATGTTCCATTCTATTTGGGACTTTAACCAGGCGCTAATTGAGGGCTTGTTTCCATTGATGCAACTGCGCGGCTGAATGCATGGCATAGTTGTCGCGCGTTTTCACGACGCAATTTTTTTTTATGCGGTTGCGGTTGGGGCGCGGATGCCTTTCAAAACGCTGCAGCTAGCATTCAGAAACGCGCCCTAAACCGCATCCGCACCCGAACGCGCACAACCGCACCAGTGGAAACTATATTGAAGTTTCCAATGGATGCGGTTGTTTGCGCTTGCGTCCGCGCGCGCGGGATCACATCAATGGAAACAATCCCTGAGGCTGTGTAATAACAGGACCTATTTAAAAGATCTACAGTGCATGAGTCCACCCTTTAACAAGGTTGAAACCTACTCAGAGACTGGCTGGATAACAGGTATTTGGCAGCCTTGCATTCAAAAGCATACATTCCAAAAGCATAAGGGCATAAATATGCCCAAAATGGACAAGGAATGTGTCATTTCTGTGTTGCATTGCACCAATAACAATACGGGTAATGACGAGTCATGTGTAGACAGGCACATTGCAAGCAATGAGCCACATCTTCTACATGTCTAAATCCCTGCGATGGCTGCAAGGAAAGACATGGGGGTTTGGAGAGACATAATAAATACGTTTAAAAGTGATTGAAGTAATATAGGCTCACATGAGCCTCAACTTAATGCCCTCAATTAAAAGCAGCAATTTGCTGTAATTTCTTCCAGCTAGCCATTGCCAGCAAGTAATGAAAGCTGATCAGTTGTCAAGGTTACAGCAAAACTCTGATCTGTGTAAGTAATTAAAAAAAACATTCTCAAAAAAGAAAACAGATGAAATGCTAATTAGAATTAAAACCTGCTATTTAAGTTAAACACACATCTATATAATGTAATAAATACCATTTCTATGCAAAATAAACTATAATAAGTACAAAGTTTTGAGGCTGACATCTCTTGTATTGGAAGTTCCCTTGTCGTCATAATATAATTTCAGTGTTTTCTAAGTCACTGGACTTGTATGCAGACGTTTGACTTCTCTCTGGCTTTCTTGACCACCATGCTTGCTCTTGCTCAGTGACATAGAAAGCATCAGACATTATCAGAAATTTTAGAATGACACTCAAACAGCATTGCAGAGGGGGTTGGCAGTTGAGGTTTATTTACCATATTTAAAAGAGAAGTTGAGCCACAACAGATATATGAAACATAAGTGAAATACATACCACTAGCTGTGGTTGTATAATCTATGGTTTTGAGTTCCTAGCTTTGCATACCCAACTCAACCATTGTTAAGGCCCCCATATACGTTTTGGCTTTCCCATTCGAATGATTTTTAAGTCGATTGACCAGAAATCGATGCCTGTTTACGTGGTTCGATCGACCTAGATACAATCGAAAATCCAATGTACATCGAATATTATTTTGTTGTGCCCGACAAATTTTGGTTCCAAATAACTAGCATACTTACACATCTGGTGGCAGACATTTTGGTGTGTTTATGATGACTTCCTTCGATTATGCTTTCCAAGATTAATAAAATATCAGCTTCTCCATGTGGGAGGTGTTTTTGATTTAGCAGTTCGATCGAATCCAACATCAATCATAAATTATGATTGAATCTTACATTAATCGTAGGGAAATCGAAACGTGTGGGGGCCTTAAGTCATTGTTTTAAGATGGAACCCTTTCTGTTTAGTTTTAGAGACCTTAGTCAGTGGGTGAAAGTGGAGATTTTATTCGAGTTAGATTATTGATCGGAGCTTTTCATTGAGCTCTTTGATCAACAGTGTCGCCATTAACTAATTGGTGGATACATTAAACATTAGAGCTGCCAATAGAAAAAGAATAAAGGGGAAATCTTTCAACTGAGCCATTTGTTCCTGTGGCAACTGATATCTTCTCATTTCCTATTGTGTCTATCTGATGGCATTTAAAAAGAAAGCTTGTTAAGAGGATGCTAAGAGGTGGAAAACATTGGTAGTGTTTTTTACCTTCCCATTCTCTATCTATCCATAATTGGAAAACTTGGAGCTTTAGTTATACTCTTGGTAAACCCTTTGTTATTAAAACCATTTGTTACATTGGTGAGCCGATGGTGGGTGGGCCAGCAAAGTGATGGCACTGATTGGCTATCTAAGACCCCTGGATACTTCACAGAATTGTAGAAATTTGTCTTAAATGTAAAGAAGGCACCCCTGGGAGTTTAGGTGGTAGATGACAACCACTTAACAACAAAGATATATATATATATACTGTATATATATATATATATATATATATTCCTTTCTGTCTTTATGGTTTGAAAAAAGTTGCAAATTTTTCAACTGGCTGGCTATATGAATTAATTACAAATTCTATGAGCATGATTTAATCAGTATCAAATTGTAGAAGATGCAAAGAAGGGTTGTGGGAACATTTTAGTAAAATAAGAATTGCTCTACAACGTGTAGTTGTTGCATAAAAAAATGTTAAATGTTAGGTCAAACATTTTTAAATATGGAGTGAAATTTTTTGGTAAAAAAAGTAACATTTTGATTAACCTTCTGAGCGTTCTCCTCGAATTAACTCGGGCTGAGTTTCATGCATCATGAAACTCAGCCCCAGTTAGCCGGAGGAGCGCCCGAGGTCTCGCTGTCTTCTGACGGTGGTCGGGAGCATCGGCATGTATGGCGATGCTTCCGGGTCCGCCCCCGATCGCGTCACCGGTGACGCGAAGGGGCCGGGGGTAGGCGGCGCCATAGACCTCCATGTAACTGGAGGGGCGTCGCCTTTCGTCAGCATAAGTCCGGCGTCTCCAGTGACGCCGGGCTTATGTTTACTACCCTGAGCTGAGCTGGCAAACCGTGGCACGGTTATAAAAAAACCGTGCCACATGGCAAATGCTAAGAGGGTTAAAACCTACATGTGCTAGTGCAATACATATTTTTATGTTCCTACATCTCTCCTCTACATCTCTTACACCATCATCAAGGGCTTTGCAATGAACCTCTCACAAATCAGCTTGTAGAAACCATCGCAATAATCACAACCATCTCTACTGTAGATATTAAAGATGGTATTTTTCTAGCTGACTTTGAGTGCTAAATGAAAGACCCCTGAACGTGGTACCAATATGTTCAGGAAGGATTGCTATTGCTGTAGCATATATAGATTTCGTATAAACTAAGTTTATACATTTTTGGAGTAAAAATGTATTAATTCGAAAACTACATGTGGTCGTGCATTCCCCTTTTCTACATATGCTAAAATGTGGGTTCAGAAGCTTAACAATTCATTTACAAACTCAGCTAGCTGAAATTTTGCAACCATCTTTATGAATCTACATTTCCATGGTTGTTTCCTGGGCTGCTTTCAGATGGCAGCAGCCCGGAAAAAGACTGGGCACTCCTGTTTGTGAGCAAACTTTTGCAGGCGTTTAGATAACACCCGCATGACAGATCTATTGGTGAAAAACACAAAAACCAATCGGCAAGCATCTCATGTTGTGTACGCCAACCAATTGTGGTAATCACTCATTAAGCAGGCGGTGAAAATGAGCACTGAGGTATGGAAAGTCTTGCTTGCATATGAAATCTTTTAATCTAGAGGTAGTCTGATGCACCCGCCTAAAGAGGCAATTAAATGTATTTAAGAGAGGAACTGAAAAATTTCCTACTCCAGTAAACCTGACATCATTTAATTAAAGACTAAGGAAATCCTCAGTAAGAAACAGTAATATGTTCTTAAATTGATATTGAAAAGATTTTTGGAAAGGGCAAACATAAGATTTACCAAATCCCCTTTAACTAGTTGCTTCACTTCTGAGCAGTAGGTAGAATTAACTTGTGGGCTGTTCAGTACCAGTTGGCATTTATTGAGCGGCACAATAGCTCGCCAGTATAAGTTTTGTGGTTCATCAAATTCATGACTAGTTGAGGTGGGCTTTAGAAAAACTGGGTATTATTAGATTTGGGATGGAGGTAACTGTAGCGGACACAAGAGTTCATCTTACAGTAAGCATTATCTCTGTCCTCACCAGCAGTATCTGCTCAGGGACAAAGGCCCAACTCCTGGGAATAATGCACTTAATTTTCATGCTTTGTTGAAGGTGGGGGAGGGAGCTCAGAGGATGAAGAACGCCACGACTCCCATGCCTCCTTAATGGCTTTCTCTTTTCAGGGACACTTTCAATCAATATTTCATTTACTTTGCTGTGATTGAATGGATGCTGTGCTGCACAATCATTCCCCCCCCCCTCTCTCTTTTAACTGCTTCGTCGCTGCCCATCACAATGTTACGAAGCCGGCAAGCAGTTAGCTTATTTCATCTCAACAACAGATGAACACCTTAGACACGCTAGGAATTTGACTTACTAAAATGAGAGCAATAAATAGAGTTTACTGAGAGCACATAACTACATTGTTTACATATAAGCTCCAAAACACATATTTGGAGGTTTGTCTCCAAAAACAAATGAAGTTTAATGTTATTTCTTAAGCTCAGTGAATCACCTCGGTTCAAAAGTCAGTTTATCGAGTTTAAGAGATGATCATGAATCCATATACATTAAATCCAAAGAGAAGCCACATTTGAATAATGTATAGCTTGGAGCAGGTGTCCCAATCAAGCAATCAGCATCAGTATCCATAATTATTTGATAAGTATGCAAAGATAGGAACTAATGAGGTTCCCTTTATCCATGCTGGAGGAGTAACATTGACCAAACCAGTTCCAATGGTTCTACATGTTATTCCTTTATCTATGGTGGAAGAGTAACATTAACTATACAAGTCCCAATAGTTCAACGTGTTATTCCTTTATCCATGGTGGAAAAGTTACATTGACCACACCATTCCCAATGGTTCTATGTGTTATTCCTTTATCCATGGAGAGGGAGAAACATTCACCACACCAGTCTTAATGGTTTGACATGGTATTACTGTATCCGTGGTGGAAGAGTAACATCAACCACACCAGTCCCAATAGCTCTACATGTTAATCCTTTATCCATGCTGGGAGAGTAAAACTGACCAAACCAGTCCCAATGGTTATATGTGTTATTCCTGTATCCATGCTAGAGAAGTAATTGACCAAACCAGTTCCAATGGCTCAACAGGTTATTCTTTTATCCATGCTGGAGGAGTAACATTAACCAAACCAGTCCCAATGTTTCTACCTGTTATTTCTACCCTTGTTTGTGGTCAATTGTGAGCAACTTGTTTTGTACCATAACTGAAAGCTACCGCCTACAACAAGTGCAAGTCCCCTCTGAGCGCACAATGTCTATCTTGTCTCTGGTCGGAAAATATGGTTCTGGGCTCTGCATCTACCTCATTCATAAGCAGGACGCTTTTCAGGGCGTATATGTTTATAGTCTATCAAGATGAGAAGATAGTAGTCTTTGTAAATTAAATTTTAAAATGAAAACAAGCAGTGCTTTATTAATAAAAGAGTCTGAAGAACGACAGGTAATCAATAATGTCATTACACAAAAGTGTCAATCACCATTAAGCAACTGAGAATGGTTTCCAAGTCCTACTATCCACTTTCCCGTAGAACCCATTTCACATCACTCTGCTACTACCTCTCCACACCTCTTCTCCTCCTTTCACTACTTTGTCTTTCAGAGATTAATCCATTTGGGAACCCTTCTGACTGTGGTTGGTAAGAAAGCTAAACCTTCCAAAAAAAAAAAAAAACATAAAAAAAGGAGAAAACACAATGCTGTAAGCCAATCGAATTCAGGTGTGTAGACTATTTACCGCCCAGCCGTCAACATAGTTCCTAGAATGTTCCATTCATTCACAATTCATGGGGGTGCTGAATTCATATTTAAATGTCAACACATACACATTTTGTCTTTTTTTACTTTCTTTTGTTTACTTAAAGGCCGCTAGGGTCAGCGGAACCTACCTCAGTAATATGGTGTATCTCTGAAGACATGAGGTGAGTTCCAGTGGCCCTACCCCATGAAGAATACGGTAACCCATTCAGTGTCACAGGGACGTACAACACCTTGTGTTGCATGGTTTCATCACAGCGAAATCGTTACAGACCCCCTTTTTTTTGCTCTTCCCACAAACCTGTCTTATCATTACATCTGTGAACACAGTTATTAAATCCTGCCATGCCCAACTCTCCTCAGTGTATTCTAAAATATCTCATCCCATCCCAGTGGCTAACGCAATAGTCACCGAATTATCTTTTTTTCTCTTTATATATTTATATATATATATTTAAAATATATGACAATGAATATATTCTGGTCTCGCTTTCTAAGAAAGTGCTCAGGATGTTTACGTTAAGAATGTATCGATATGGTGCTATCGGATAATACGAGCGAAAAAAATCATTGAAGAAAACTAGAAAATCCCACTCATTTTCTTTTGTGTACCACTTTGAATGTATGAGAAATATTTTTCTACTTGAAAACAAAAAATAAACAGTGTAAAAGCATTAAAAATTGGTAAATTTTAAGTAATTTGGTGAAGTCTAAGCCCACCTGTGCGATGGAGTGCAGTTCATGGAAGGGGTGACCGAAGCTTAAATACATGCATTGTATGACTACTGCACTGATGTGGTTCTACCGGGGAATTTATGCATATTGGTGTACCGACTGTAATTCGCCTACCTATTCTATTATTTACTAAACATGGAATATAAACGAGGAATCTGATTGGTTTCCAGTGACCCATACACCAGCTTTCATAAACGTCCCCAATGTGTATTGCAAATCTTTGTTCTGTGGGAAGTCCAAGCGGCTGGTTTCTTAATGAAGAGGATCCCATCCATATTTAATGATGTTTCTGGAAGGAGAGAATCCCATGGTAAATAAAGATCAGGTTATGCCTCAAGATGTTATGCCTAGACCAGTGTCTGTTACAAATACATATTAGCTAAGGCGATGTTTTCAAGTATTTTACAGCATCAAAGAAAAAACAGTGATCATACTTGATAAATTGGTAAATTACGTTTTATTGTCTTCAGGTGGCTTCTCATACTTATCTATAGAGTACATGATAATCAAAGAAACAATCTTATTTAGCAGACCTCAACAAGAGAACTCATTATGGAGCACTTGATAAATTTGACCAACTGATTATCTTTCTTGGCAGTATTTCAAAATGGGGCTCAGATTAAGTTTTTACTGCAAAAAGCAGTAACCCCGAACCACATTCATGGTAGCTTACCTGCTCCAGATAATCCTGTGGTGTCCTTTAGTGAAGCAGATCCCTCTTCTCTGGGACTTCTATGTCAGAAAATAAGGGCAGATCACTCTGTAATCTGTTGATATTTTCATATCACTTTTGTCACAGTAAACTTGCAGTATTGGGACCTCCAGGGGGCGTTATTTATTTTTATCTGATTTGACATGATTATGGTCCTGACCAGCGAACTAGGGAAGATCAACTTAATCAACTGACCTTATCTATTACATGCTTCTCCATACGTTCTTTACCTTTTCTTGGATAACTATCGTGTTCTAGTTCTTTCCCCTTTTTCCTCCAGTTCCCAGAATGGGTCGTGGAGATTAGCAAAGTCTCAAGCTATAGAAAGGGATACAGAGTTTGAGGATATTCTTCTATGCTTCCTACCTACAATAGTACCAGAGCTGTGAATGGCTGGGTGGTGGCCATATCAACTGCAATCCATTTAGGTAAGTATATGAACTACATGCTTCAGTGTTTTGTATCACCCGGGCAGGAAGAACAGTCATTATGTGACCAGCCATGATGGGATGAAGAAGGAAGAAATAGGAAATATACAGCTCAATCAGTCAATTCATCAATAATGAATATTTTTGAAGGACAAAGAATGCCATCTCCAACTTTAAAATCTAAAGCATTTATACAGTTTAATCCCCCATAACCTTGGTGGCTGTAACAAACTGTGGTCAAGCTTGGAGTTCAGTTTCTAAAACCGGAACAGGGAGGTAGGCAGGATAGTCCAAAATTAGTAGTAACAGATAGGAAGCTAGCAGGAGAATGGTCAGGAACAAGCAGAGGTTAGAAGCCGATGGTGTCAAGTATGAGTTGTCGGGTAGTCAATAGCCAAGGTTCGGTACACGGGGGATGATTATAAAGTCACAAGTAGCAATAAGCAGGAAGAGTGAGATACTGGCAGGGAGCACAATTACCTGGCAGTGAGGCAGAGCAAGGACATGGCTTTTAAATGAAGTACATGGGAGGATCCAGTAGTTCAGAGTTGAAAACAAACTATCTAAGTACAAGAGATCTGAGCAACCAAAGTGTAGGTGGCTCAGCAGACAGAGCTACAGCCAGACACCAAAACATCCCAGGGTTCGGATTATGACAGTTGCTCTGATTGGCAAACACCATTCAGTTTCACAGCTTGGGCACTTCTTTCGATCTCCCATACCCTACTATTGGCCTCCAAACCCTCCAATTAATGAGTTGCCTCCAGAACCATTAGACATAGGAGCAAGAAGGGCAAGCTCAGCCACCATCCTTAGTAAGAGGGGTTGGTGTTTACATATAAAGATGCCTTCAGTTTACGAGAATTGGAGGAAGCTTTCCATTCTCTGTTGTTTAAATTGTTATTTTTTTTTGCAATGGAAAAACATGAAGTTCTTCAGTTTCACTCTATTCTTATACTACTCTATTATGGCCACATTTGATCCAATGGAGACAAAAAACCCCAAAGAGGTGTCTGTCATTTATTCTCACAGTGGGGAAAAATCAATCTTGACCTCGCTAAATTGGATTAATCTACTGAATCAATAACTGGTCTCAGGAATCCTGCTGATTATAGCTACAGAGACCCATTTCAACAGGAAACACACGCAGGACACCTTAAAATGTATTGCTGGTCATCACCACCTCCTTTGGAAAGATTTTTCCATCTGCTTACTCTCGTAGCAAAGGGGCCTTTTATATGTTTGTAACAAAATGTTATTTTTGCTTAATCATGTTGACATTTTTACATGAAAAACTCATTAGACAATTATTTACAATGTGACCTAGGCTTCATTAATACCTAACCATTTATGTATTATTTATTTATTTTCTAATATAATTTGGTATAACCACTAGAAATACATCACAACAGGTCTTTAATCTTTAGAAATTCCATCCCTAAAAGCAGAGCTGTCATAGTTAGCCATATGTCTGCATTTTGACAGTACACATACATGTAATACTCTTAAATCATTTATAATATATATTCATGGGACAACACTGAAGATATCATGTAAAGTAGTCAGCGTACAGCTTGTATAACAATATACATTTTCTGTCCTCAACACATGGCAAATAATGTCTAAACCTCTTGCAACAAAAGTGAATACACCCCTTAGTGTAAAATTTCCACATTGTTTTCCACAAGTGTTAATATTTTGTGTGGCTGCCATTATTTTACAGCACTGCTTTAACTTTCTGGGGCATGGAGATCACTAGAGTGTCACAGGTTGCCACTGGAATTCTCTTCCAGTTTTCCAATTCTCTTCCAGTTCTACAATGGCACCATGGAGCTGGTGGATGTTAGAGACCTTGTGCTCCTTCACCTTACATCTGAGTATCCCTCACAGATGCTCAGTAGGGTTTAGGCCTGGAAACATGTTTGACCAGTCCAGCAACTTTACCCAAGGCAGTGGTCGTCTTGGATGTGTGTTTAGGGTCATTATCATTTTGGAATATTGCCCTACACCCCAATTTGTGAAATTTGTTTCAGTATGTCACCATACATGTTGGCATCATGGTTCCCTCAATGAACTGTAGCTCCCCAGTGCTGGTAGTACTCATGCAGCCCCAAACCAGGACCTTCCCACCATCATACTTGACTGAAGGCACACACACTTGTCTTTACACTTATCCCTGGTTGCCACCATGCATTGCTGACACCAGCTGAACAAAATCATGGTTTCATCAGACCACAGGACATGGTTCCAGTAATCATTATAGTCCTTCAACCTCTGCAGCACTCTAAATATGATGCTGAGAATGTGCAGTCAACTTCTTTGGACCACCATGGCGAGGTCTATTCTGAGTGGAACCTGACTCGTTAAACCACTGTATGGTCTTGGCTACGGTGCTGGAGCTCAGTTGCAAGGTGTTGGCAAACGTATAGCCTAGCCCTCTGGGCGTTATGAGCTTTTCGTGCCATTTTTAATCGCACGAAAAGCCGTTTTCCCCGCAATCGCGGTGGAGAACACTGTACTCCGCTGGGATTGCTGGCTCTTCGCCCAGCCCTCTACACAGTGCCGGTGTCAAACAGACACCGGCAGTGTGTGGAGAGGAGAGCGGCGCCCCCTCCATTAACATGGAGGCCTATGGTTCCGCCCCCTTCAGCGTCACAGATGCCGCCGAACACACGGGCCGGAAGAGCTCCGTGAGTCTGCGGCTCTTCTACAGAGCCGCAGGCGCACAAAGAGGCGGCGGTTGTGCCCGATCCCGGCACGGGCGCAGTTTGATCAGCAAGTTCGGGCAAACCGCACAGAAGGCTAGGCCATCTTTATGTAGTGCAACAAATATTCTTTGCCATGAGGTACCATGCTACACTTCCAGTGACCAGAAAGTGTGAGAGTGAGAACACAAAATATAACACATCCGTTCCCTATTCCCAACTCGTAACAAGTAACAAGTCTGGGCTCAATTTGGGCATTGCGTTGAGTAATTGTGAGGTGAAAGCACATTTACACTGTTATACAAACTGTACACTGACTACTTTACTTTGTATCAACGTGATATATCTTCAGTGTTTGACCCCATAAAAAAGATGTGGGTATACTGACTTTTGTGAGATGCTGTACAAGAGCACTTTATTGTATATTTATTTTTGTACTGGAAAACATAGAATGTGTTCTCTTTCACTTCAATTGAAAGGTACCTAAATCACAACCACATAGAATTACCTCCATAAGCTCTATTGATGCATTTGTTGAATTCTACTATGTAAGGATAACATGTTATGCCCCCTCCATACAGTATATAGAACACTGCAGGACATACTAGGCATCCAAGTGCCTATCCATCATGACTATAAATGCTTTGTTGTCCATCTTCATACAAGTTTCATACAAGAAGTCCATAACATGTATGCTCCCTATAGGAAGAGGTAGCATGAAAACTCTTTAGCCGATTGGACAATTTATTTTCTAGGACCTAGTCTTTACCTGACATGACTATGAGCTACCATACATACTTAAAATAAAATAAGGGCCAAGCTAGGGAAATAAATCAACAGCAGTATCTCATTAAAGGCCCCAACACCTTACAATCTTACAATACAATTTCTGTACAATCAACGTTTTTTCTACCAAAACCATGTATTATAAGAAACTTTCTAATCCTTCCAATCACTATGTATTCTATCAGGGAGGCCACTATACTACATAGTTGTTGGTAGATCTAAAGGAAATTGTATGGAGTGATCTAAAGGTGTATGGGGGGCTTTAGATACTGTAATATTACTTTAAAAGAAACATAGCAACCTGATTCATGAAACTACCATTTACATAGTACTCATTTAAAGTGCACAGGAAGATGGTGGGTATATGTACTGATTGCACACTTGTTACTCATATTTATAGCATCCAATTATAATTGGTGCAAATGGTTTGGAAGATAAATCCCAGTGTACAGTGAGTAACGGGTAAATACTGAAGGATCATCATACTAGAGATATAAACATCTTATTTAATGATGCATTTCATTCATGGAATTCAAAGTGTGTCCACCTTAGACTGAATAAAACAAAGAAAATACTATTTTGCACTTATTACTACCTAAGTAACCTTGTACAATGTTGGTATAATTAAGCCGAAATGCCATGTGCTGTCAGAAAAACGCGACATTAGGCATCACTTTTTGGGTGCCCATCTGAAAGGTTTTACATAGGGCTTTTTTAAACAATCCCAAGTGCCTGCTTAAACACTGGGGCAGACAGGTGCTTCCCGGGCTATTGACGTAAATCGCCCATGTGAATGTTGCCTTAACTTAAAAAGATGTTCCCCAAACTGGGGGGCTGGGGGGGCAGGAAGGTATTTCAGGGGGGCGCGGGCCCTCATTCTTAAGCTGTATTTGAATAGGAAGGGGGGAGGGGTCGATAATGTTCCTAAATAGAAAAGGGGGGCCCTGCAAGAAGAGTTTCGGAACCACTGGGTTAACTAGTATTAATGTTAAAATGGTTTTACCCCTAGAGAAAGTAGTTTTTGCTGATTGCCAAAGGAAGTCCAAATTTGCTTTTTTTTTTTTTTTTAATCATCTTACTATTAAGACTGATTTTTATTTTTAGTATATAAAGTACTCATCTCTGAAAGTATTATCACACCCAAGAAAGTCCACATGGGATCCCTGATCTTCAAAAAACAGAAACTACATTAGTAGCTTAGGCCATTAACTTTGTATCTTTCCAGGAATTATTTATTGTGCTCAATTCCAAAAAAAACAGGAGACGTGTAAAATACCCATCGTGTGTTCACCACAAGTCAGAGCTGTTTCTGCAGAGGGTATTATTGTGAGAGAGAGTTATGTGCTGCTATAGGCTGACCCACCCAATCTCCTATTCTCCCATTGCCACAACATCGAGGCAAATCATTGTGTGATCCCAACATGAGGACTAGGAGCAGTGGCGGTTTTAGTCATAGGCAACCTGGGAGGTTGCCCAGGGCAGCATTGAAATGTTTTCTCCTTGGCTGTCAGAGGGGTGGCCCAGGGAACCAATCTACCTAGGACCGCCCCTGACTAGGAGGGCTAATCAATATTTGAGCCAATAGCGTTAACGAACACTTCCCACATGATCTACAGTTGTTTTATTTGCAACAGAAGCTCTTTGAATGGTACATTCAAAAAGTGAAAAAAAAAAATCCAAAATATAAAAAAGCTAATACAAGAAATATTTAGTAAGAGTTTGCATAACATCATTAATATACTATAGTTTTCCTCATCAGAACAATATCTGTCACAAGAAGAACTTACAAAGTCATGTTCCAAAACAAACTTTTTATAAAATGTTTTTGGCACTATATAAAGTCATCGTTGAGAGGTACACCCAGGATATTCCTTTCTTGTAGAATGTCTATGTTACCTTCCATAGTTATTACATGCTAAAATTGGGTTTTACGTAGCAACTCTAAACAAAGATCTGGCCTGGCCATATTGTCTACACGTTTATAAAATGATGATATACTCTTGTAGTAGGGAGACGTAACCTGACCAATGTTTTGCCTGAGCAATGATGAATAGAGATACATAATATCAGAAGGTTTACTCATCTTGAGTAGACCAATTCCATAGTGCAGCCTCCATTTTAGCTTCATCATTCAGCTGGTCTTGATCTTATGTCTTCACATGCCATCAATGACCAGTAATCCTGCATTGTTCAGGAGAGTGTTGGGTTTATGCCAACATTTTGGAGCATCTAGAATTGGGGAGTACAGCCTGTTTCTTGTAATATTTATCATTGACCAAACAAGACAATGGTTTGGGGACCCAATGGCAGGGTAACAATTACCCTACTGCCAATGACATGATTTCTTCTAATATCCTGTCCATAAAACGGCAAACAAAGAGCAGTTGTCACTGGAACCAGATGATACAGTCAGTAATAATAAAGGTTTTAACCCCAAAGGAATTAAAATTGAATACCCCCAGCTCATGCTGGGAATTATAAGGATCACAAATCTCAAGGAACTACACAATGAAAAAAAAAATTAGGATACTTGGTGTCCCTTTGTAAGGATAGTCATAAAGTGTGTCTAATGTAGAGATTTACCATAACATCCTATCCCAACAGTGTTCTGCCTTGCTATGAAACGATCCTAGAATACACACCATCTGTTTCTAGCCATCACTATAGGAAATGTGTAAATAAACCGACATTAAGAGAATGCACTGGTTTTCTTTATTTCCTTTGAAGCATAGATTTGCTGGCTTACCACCATTCAACAGTTAGCTGTTATGTAGTACTGTGACCCACAAATTTTTCTTTCTCATCATCAGAAATTGTGAGGGCCATTAATTACATTCTTTCCAGTATTGTCCTTTATTCAGTAAAACACCAAGTTGGAGAACAAACATAACCACAACACACAAGGATGTGGAGAAAGAGGGGATATCAAGGGCCATAGGATCAAGTGTATTAAAAATGACTAAGTCAGCCAGCCATGAATATGATCAACTTGAGGTACATAAACATTGGTGGCCCATAGAGGATAAAGTTAGAGTTTGTAAGTAGGGCCACAGAAAGTATCACTAAAGCAACCAATTCCAAAAATAATTGGGCTTAAAAGTATTTAAAGGCATCAGAATTCCTATAGTTCAACCAAGATGAGGTTGAGATATTTATTATGGTTAGATGCTTCAATAGTCCCAATTAGCATCATATTGTATGAGATCTGATTCTACCAGGTAGCTAGGATGATTTCAAATGTATATTCCAAGTTAGAGACTTAAGCCATGTCTACAGACCGCATGGAAGACTCATCAGAGCCCGTATCGCAGGCATGGCATGGACGTTTAATGTGCAATGCATTTTTGTTTGTGGCATGCTCATAGGAGTAAAGGGGGCACGTTATCAGTGTGGTACAATAACCCTTTTTGTTGTTCTAAACATGGGTAAAACCCATTGTACGTGTTACAACATTACATGTTCACGATGCCCAATGTAGACAAGCTCTTAAGGCCCCCATACACGAGTCAGTTTCCCAGCGGATTCCTGGACGATCGATTCCGGGCGCGTGCATGCAAAACGATCGTCCCGGAATCGCGTGAAGCCCACCTTGTCCGTCCGATCACGTACGATCGTTCGGGGGCCCAGAATCCGATCGGACAGAGAACCAACATGTTGGTCTTTCTGATCCGATTCAGCACACATCAGGGGGAGTTGCCATTTGGGAAGTAAGCGATCGGACACGGAATCGTCCAGGAATCCGTGGGACAAGGGGGTATGTAGCGATCGGACACACTTAATTGGCCGATCGATCACCTATCCGATCGATTCCGGCGATCTCAGCGGGAATCGGAGGTCCGATCAATCGGCCAATTAAGTGTGTCCGATCGCTACATAGAATACGACTGTGTATGGCTAGCTTTAGACCTTGACTTCATTGGGTGTCATGGATGCTTAAGCGTGATGTATCTGTGACTAGAGATGGTAGAATTTTTCAACAAACTTTATTCATGCAAAAGTTATTTGTGTTAGAGCAATACATCGTTTGTAGTATACCCCCAGCCCTTCTCTATATCTCCAGTAAGTTTGGTGAAGAAACTATGCTCAGGGACTTTGCAATTAACTTTTAAACAACAATTTGACCATCTCTATGCGTGATGCTCCATTCGGGAGGGGCATATATTTCTCATTATTGTAACACAGCAATGACCCATTTACTTCTAAATTGCCACATTTTTGAAGCACAGACGCAACAAGCTGCATGGTGCTCAATGACAAGCTGTGGTACATTTTCAACAACCAATTTTGAGAAGACAAGGATTTTAACTGCTAATATACACTGGGTGTCATTTTATCTAGGGAAGAACTAGGTGAAGCTATGCAAATTTCAAGCATCCAATCATTTACATGTGAAAAGCAAGACACTGAGAGGACAATGATGGCCTGCTTTATGGGATAGACATTTGACAATTCATAAACACCAACGAAGGTAGTCCCAAAAAATTGAGTTTATATCCAAGCCAAGATGCTTTTTGTTACCGGTATGATGGAACCAAATGAAAATATGTCTCGAGTCTCAACCCACATTTTTCTATGTAGGCTTGGTGAGCTTGATGCAGTTTTGGTGGGCATAACTAGAATCAAACATATAGACAGGATAAAATCCCTTTATTCCCAACATTAATGGGTAAACCAGTAGATTCCCAATGTCTCCCAGTAAATAACATTCTAACTGTAATGGTACAATGTGGACCATTAAAATTACGTTCTGCTCTGTTATGTCACCTCTTTACTTTTTTGGCACAGATCTTCTGGAATTTCAAAAGCTACTTTAATATGCAATTTGCTTTTAGCTTGAAATGTTAAGAACTTCATTACCACCTTTAACATAGCTCAGCATTCATCTTTCTCCTTTCTCTTATGTCAAACTCAATGTATTAAGGTTACCAAGCTACACTTTACATTTATTGATAGATAGAACAAATGAATATTTTAACACAACACATGGTATCTTACCAAAAGCTTAATAGAATTCAAAATTTTATGGCATTTCAAACATTTAAAAACATTGCTTAGGAACCTAAAATATTAAAGGTTGTGAATAATAAACAGCCATCTGTGCTACACAAAATATTATTACTCTTAATGCCAAAGACTCTTTAAAACACATGAAAGATCAGTTCATTCTAGCTACAGCCATCCTCTACCATTCAAAGATCCTCAGGGGCGGGTCAAAAGGCCATCATATATTTATATTTTAGCTTTTGGTCAACTATAAATCCTTGAAAACCTGGCAGCTTCTTGTTATTCCTTTTTCTGTCTACATCCTGCCCATTCATGTTGCCAGGGTTGGCTAGGCAAGGTAAGTCTTCTCCCGTGTGTTGTATATAATATATAAAGCAGTGGTGGGCAACTGAGGTGATATGGAGGGCCACAAGTGCGGCCCTTGGTACCACTAAAGGGCCGCACACAAAATGTCGGACCGCCAAAGATGATAAGTAAAGCCTGTCAGCATGTGACCACTACACATGGTGAAGTATGGAATGCCCCATATACATCAATAAAGGTTATGTGCCACGTAGATATCATTAATGTAGTCTAGTGGAAGCATAGGCATTCAGGCGCCGTCTTTTATGTATGCCAATTAGCAAGCTCAGCTGGAGGCTCAGCGAGTCCCTCTCCTATTCTTACCAGATGAGGACGCGTGGAGGATTGGTGGACAGGTGAGTTCCTATGCCATATGCAATAAAAGGTTTTAGGGGCCGCAAGTGGAGGACCAAGGGGGGCCGCCAAACAAACACCCAAAGGGCCGCAGGTTGGGCACCTGGGATATAAAGTGTCACAGACATACTGATATATGTGTATATGGATGAAAAACTGTAATGTGCAATTATAAGTCTATGCAGCTGCATTGATATTGTGTCTCTGAGCTAAGACCTTTAAAAAAAAGTAGCGAGGGTTCTTAAATTTACATGCCTAACCCTTTATATGTGTTTTTTTTTTGAATTAACTGGATATCCCATGTACAGAAAGTAATGCCAAAAAACCTACATTCATTGCAACTACATAAGAACTCAACAAACTGAAATTGTGTGCCCATTTAGGTTGTCTTTTTTATTGTGATTTTCCGACTGGGCATATAAGACGACCCCCAACTTTTTCAGTTAAAATATAGAGTTTAGGATATTCTCGCCATATAAGACAACGCACACCACATGAAATTTTTATGTCCACTGTGAATTTAAACCCACAGATCTCCAACACTCATAGAAGTCCAATCTTTTTTTTGGATTAGTAATTTACATTTCCAGTGTCACCCCCCTATCTGCAACCTTTCATAGTTATTAATGTTTCCCTGCGGTTATCCAACTGACATAAATTGTATGCATTTGACAATAAAATAGCTTTAATCTCAACCTCCCTGCAATACCAATGTCAGCCACAATAATACTAGTGAGCACACTTGCTGTCAGCAGCAGCCAGCTACTTTCACAGACATTGGGAAGGAGGGGGCGAGGGGGATGAAGAAAAACTCCCTCTGCTTCTGTCGGCCAGCCTGCAGTGTGGGGAGCACAGATCCAGGGAGCAGACCTATGGACTCCCCTAGAGCAGGAGTGCCCCCTGCACCCCCCTGATGGCGGCATCCGGCATATAAGATGACCCTGACTGTTGCAAACATGTTCCTGTGTTCAAAAATCGTCTTATAGGCCGGAAAATATGGTATATAAAAATAATATAGTGGTCTCCCTGACCATTAACCCATCCGTAAAGGGTTTAAAAATAAAAAGTATAATAAAATAAAAAAACATTCTTACAAAGTCCCCCACTGCAATCAAATCTGTGCTGATTTCCCTCAAAGTCTGCATTGATGTTCAACAGGTCCTGGGCTAAGGTTGAGCAGAAGCACTTTCTCTCAGCTTTGGCTGGGTACTTGCCTGTAAATATCAATATGCCCTCAAGTAACCTGTTGGTCATGTGCAGTAGTGTGGAAACTTATTTTCCCATGCCCACTAGGCATGCCCAACAAGTTACTTGAGGGTATATTGATATTTATAGGCAGGTACACAGCCAGGGCTGAGCGCCCAGAACATCTGCCCAGAATTGTTTACAACGAGGGTCATTACAACTGCTGGTAGGCCTGTTGAAGAACAAGGCTTACAGTTCGGCTGCGAACATAACATGTTCGACCTGCCCCGTTCACCGACGGGAGGAAGGTTATTATTCTTCCACTGGCCGGATCAGGAGCAGAAAAATCCGGCCAGTGGAAGAATTTTTTCACCAGAGACCGGGTAGAGAACCAGGGAGAGAAGAAAACCGGCATAAACCGGAAGGGATGTCATGTCCGGATATTGAAACCTGGAACTGTGCGTTACAGTTACCGGAAGTGATGTCAGTGACGTCACTTTAGTTTTTTTCCAATTCAAATTCCCTGCGAACAGGAGGGGAAATGTGATCTCCCCGTGAACAGGCGGATGTCTGACTTTTTTAAACAACCAAAACGCCTGTTCATGAACAGACCTGGCCAAAGTTCGGCCGTCACTACATATAAACAAGGACTTTTTTCTTTTTTAAATAGAAACTTTGCATATGAAAATGTAATTTTTAATTGAAATTATGGCCAGGGTGGTGGATTTTTTGAGGTAGAAATTAATTTAGACCGGGTGGGGGAGTCAAAATGTTTTAAGAATTACTCGTTACTGTTAATTGGAGGTACAGTTCGGTGGCGAACATGAATGTACGCGCTCCTTCTACCCGGCGAGCAGTACGGGTGTTTAACCCTCCCAATTCGACGGCGAGAAGGAGCTCAGTATTCTTTCTCCAGCAGGATCAGGAGGGGCGAGAGCCGAGAGGCGGGGAATTTGAATCTGCCTGTGGACTTCTTTAAAAGTCTGATCTGCCTGTTTGAGGAGCGACCTGGGTGAAGTTCAGCCATCTATAATTACTGTATATAATCCAGTATAAGCCAAATTTTCAGCTCCCAAAATTAGCTAAAAAAAAGCCCCCTTGGTGATTATGCGAGTCAGTCAGGATCCCACTCACCTGTATAGGTTATTGCTGGAGGTGCCGGCAGCCCATGCGGGTGGTCTGATGAAAAGCACCATCTTGTGGGCCTTTTGTTAATTTTTACTGGAGGTTGTGGAATTTCAGTTTGAAAACTCCACTATCTGGAATACCATTTTAGTCCTATACTTAAATCAATATGTTTTTGGAGAATAAATTAGGTACCACTGTTTATATTCGGGTCGGCCTATACTCTAGTATATATGGTAAGTGTCATATAACCTCAGTTACACTTTCTTGTACTTGGAAATGGGATACTTAGGTAAAGTTGAAAACTATTTTATATATTCATGTTGTGCAGATTGTAGCCTCCATCTGATATATATATTCCATAACCACGAACCCTAGACTATTGATTTACTGTTTGCATAGGTTACCCATAGTGTTCAGCACCATGGACAGAGCAGTAACTATACAGAATGCCTGCCTATAGGACATTGGTATGGTAATATTATATACATGGGAATGTCACATCACAAGCTAAACACTCCATCCCTGCCATAACAACTACATCCATTTCTCTTAGACTGACATTAGCACTAAAGGAAATGCTTGTTCAGAAGCTGTGTTCTAATACAGCAAAGTGCCTTCCGCTAAAGGATAAGTGCACTTTATACACTTATCTTTAACTGCTCCTCAACTCGTCTCCCAGAATTTAGAAGAGTTTGTACTTTACTTGTAAGTTCTTCATTGTGCAGCCCGTTTGCTGGCCCTGCACAACTTTCCCTGAGTTTTCAACATTTGGCTCAGTACTTCCTACACATGTGCAGTCTATTGTCTGATATATATGGATTTATATAACATAAGAAAGGGTTCCCAGAGCCCCTTGGTGCTCAGGAAGAAGATATATATATATAAAGGCTATGTCTACACTATGTTTTTATTGGGTGCCATGGAAATGTTGGGTTTACACGCCCATGATGCCTGAACTGTGTATTCCCCACAGATTTCTCAAAGTTTGCCCATGGTTTAGTGCATGTTAAGCACCCCATTAGCTAACGCATCCATTGGCTGCCTGGGGGGGGGGGGGCACGTTGTATGAAGATGTGCCTCTGTGGACAGGTAGGTCATAGCCCATAGGAAAGAATGGACAGTGTCTTTGCAGGCAGAATGTGGGAGATAAAACGTAGCTCTAATGCTTCTCTGATCATGTCTACAGCACAGTGGGCTATATGGCTAGTGATAACATGGGTGAAGGTTTCCAACATGGCACTGCCAACTGTGGACTGAATTGATATCCTTGTCTAAAATTAGAACTGGAGAAACTACACTATACAGTGGACTCTTGAGTTACAGCTGACTTGAAGACTTTCTTGAGTTACAACCAAAATTTTGGTGTGGCGATCATGTGACCGATTTCACGAATAAAGCCACCATCTCGGCAATCTACAACAGAGAGCCAGATTCCTGATGATCTTATGGAAGAGGACTCTCCTTCCCAACACTAACCACTTTCCATCTCATCCTCTCTTCCTAAAATAAAAAAAAGTGTCATGCGAATGGTGATAACACATTTTTGTTTCTTTTTAGAGTTTTGGTGAGAACACCAGGAACATAGTTTTGTAATTAAATACCAGAAACACCATATTATACAACACAGGTGCAGAACTCATTATAGGGATTATCATTATTTCTTATGGCCAAAATAGTCTTGACTTGCAACCAACTTGACTTATGACCAACCCTTAGGAATGAATTAAGTTCATAAGTCAAGGGTCCACTGTATTCCAAAATTAGGACTGAAGGAACTACACTATATTCCTAATGCAGGACTGAAATAACTGCATTATATTCCTAATGCAGGACTGAAGGCACTGCACTATATTCCAAAATTATGACTGAAGGAACTACACAATATTCCTAATGCAGGGCTGAAGGCACTACACTATATTCCTAATGCAGGGCTGAAGGCACTACACTATATTCCTAATGCAGGGC